>JAWNPR010000090.1:15870000-16470000 GCA_035047405.1 Drosophila stalkeri
CAGATTCACATGCTATCTTGAGTATATTTATAATTTTCGTTCTACTATCAGGAATTTTTTTTTCTTTTGGATTCAACTCTTTAAAAATTAAATGAAAATTTGATACACGAAAGTGAGATACAGAACTGGTTTCAGGCAATTCGTTTACATCAGTCTCAAATCATTTAATGTTACGCTTTAATTCACATTCCGAGTACATTTGCCGCTCCATTTGATGGAAGCCCAAATAGAATCGTTTTTTATTTCACATTAATGATGATGATGAGCGCCCACTGTGCAGCATGCATCGGGCAGCAGCAAGTGCTTTGTTGTTGTTGTTGTTGTTGTTGGTGCAGCTAATTTGATTAATGATAAGCCGAGCTTAACTGACGACGATTGTGATTCATTATGTGCGCACATCCAGCACACTTAGCGCAAAAGATATAGATTCAGCTATAGCTTCAGCTACAGAGCTCTAGAGCTCCAGTAACCGAAGCTAAATGCAATTGCAGTTGCAGTAGCTGCTGCGAATTGCATTTAATAGATTGTTGGCATAGAACGACGAGAGACAGAGCATTATTTTATTAGCTTGACAACATGTGTCCGTTGTTGTTCAATTGCCATAGACTAGATCTTTCACTCTCTCCCTCACCATCCCTCTCTCTCTCTCTCTCTCTCTCTCTCTCTCTCTCTGTTTCTGTTACATTTGCCAATTGATTTGAATCACCATAATATGCGAAATATGCTTTCGTTATCTATGAAATACAATTTAGTTGGCTGATTACATGCAATGAGCCATTTCCTTTGTTGTGTCGACTGGCACGCTAATGCCATAGTAGAATCCGTTGTTGCCACTATCTATCCATCTATCTATGTATATGTATATGTATATGTATATATCTATGCTTCGTCACAGCTGTTGGCCACTTGCATCGCCCCATTTGGGTCAGAACAGAGCGGACTATTGAACACATGGAAAGAAAGGCGGTCAGAGCGCTTTTCAGTTATGATTTGTTTGAAGTCATCGACTCATAAATGAGGAATTCGTATAAGCACGAGTATAAATATGAATACAAGTGTGAGTATAAGTAAGAGTAGAAATAAGAGATTATAGTAGAACTTAATGTATACGAAATTTATAAATAAATCCATTCTCTATATTCCGAATATAAAATGCACTCACAATTAGCAACAACAATAATTACAATATTTATTTTTGACCATTTTTTCGATGCTTAGCAAACTGTTGAATCAATCGAAATATATTATTAATTTTGCATTCTTTGTCGCTCTACTCAGATTTCTGTTCTTCGTGCTCTGTGTTTGGTATTTGTTTGTGTTGGAAGCAAGTGGACATTAATAATATATAATGTGTTAACATTTAATAATGGATTCTAGTGGTTGTTGTTGTTGTTGTTCGTTTATCCACTGGCTTTTTCGCGCTCTTTGCGTTCCTTTTCGCGCTGCTTCTGTTGCTCCTGCCTGGCCTTTTCCTTTTCCTTTTTGATCTTTTCGCGCTCCTTCTCTTGCTGGGCGATTCGTTTCAATTCCTCCTTTTCAAAGGCTTCGAACTCCTCGCGATCCTGTGTCAGCTGTATGAGTTCGGCCATCTCACCTTCATCGAGATCACCCTCATCCAGATCCTTTTGCATTAGCTCCACCTCACGACTCATGGCCTCCTTGGCCTTGCGACGTCGCACTTTCAGCTCCTTGGCATCCAGTCTATCCTGACGACGCTGTTCGCGCTCCTCCTTCTCTTCCTCTCGGCGCTCCTCCTCCCTGGCGAACTCCTCCATCTCGTCCTCAGTGTAGGGATAGTCCGGAACATCGTAATATAACCGAAAATCATCCGATGCAATGCAAAGGAAAATGCTACCAACGAACGCCGCAATTCCGCTCACTAAGGCCATATTGTATCTGGAGTTTTTGGCCTTCCAAGCCTTCATGAAATCACCCTGCGGCTTGGGCAAATCATCGAAGATGGCATGAGTGCCACCACTAGGAAAATAACCATGCTTCGGCGGCGATGGCTTCTCCTGTCCACATTTGCCTGCCGGTTTTGCAGCGAATTGCCGATTGATAATCAAAAACTTGCTCAATCGACCAATGCGTACTGATGCGAACAGTTTCGATTAATTTGTATACATATATATAGTTAACTGATCAATAAAATTATATCCAAAGTTTACTTACGCTCACGCGACAGCCGCGACGGAGCGGCCATCAGAAGTCTGGACATGTTTCCCGTTTGTCCCTTCGTCGTACTCTGATAGCAAATGCGGATTTGTTTATTTGATGTGTGACTGAAAAAAGTATAATTGTCCAGACTGACAAATGACTTTCTTTCAATAGCTGCTACGTTTTCGTTTTATTATTATTATTTTTTTTTTTTTTTTTTTTGTATTATATATTTTTTTTTTTCTTTCTGTTTGCTGAAAGCTAAAGCAACAATGTCAATGACAGCTGTAAAAAGTGCAATTGATACGAATTCTTTAAATTCATTCAAAGTAATTTGAATGCTACAGCAATTTGCTTTCTTTAAGTGAAAAGTAGATTATTAGCGATGATTTTTGTATTATTATTAATATGCTACACGATATGGATTTTTATAAATTTCATTTAATTTTCTTGACTACAAGGCTACTTGATATTCCATGCAGTTCATATTATTTTGAATTAAAACGAAAAGATTGATAAATTCAAGAAAGCGTACAGAAACTAAAATTGCATTTAAATATATTACAAATTTATATGTATGTAAAATTATGAAAAAAAAAAGTTTTTCTAAAAATTATTTTTTTAATATTTCAAAAATTTAACAATCAAGATTATAATATAAAAACATAAATGTATTCATAATTATTAATTATTCAAAATGCATTTGTTATTTTATTATACAAATTTTTATTATTTATTATTTATAATAATTATTTTTTAATGTTTCAAATATATAATAATCAATCAATAATATAAAAAAAAAATTTTTTTATTAAATATTCAAAATGTTTTTTTTTTTTATTAATTTGTACAATTCTTGAATTTCTTTTTAAAATATTCCAAGTTTATTAAATTATTATTGTTTATTTATTTATTTTTTATTTTTATTTTTTAAATAATAATTTCTTAAAACATTTTAACGTACATATTCAATAATCATTTACAATTTTTATATCTTTTTCTTTACAATAAATTTACAGAATATTAAAAATTTATTACAAGCGTGCCTTAAAAGCTCTTGTGTAATCTTGTTTTTGGAGCTCAATACACCCAAAATGCCATAAATCAGAGTACAAAGTAAATTAGCTGTAAAACTTTGTTGGTTTTTTTGGAGCAACAAACTTGGTTAGTAAGCCAGAGAGGGCAGCGTCCATTTGCTGTGATAACAAAGAAACATAACTGCTCGACAAAATGGGCAGTGAGAACGGTCGACAGATATAGAGGCAAAGCTTATCTATGGCCGAGAGATACCTGAAGAGCAGCAGAGACTTTGAAGATACCCAGAAGAGACACCAAGCCAAAGCACAGAGATCAGAGCCCAGAGACCAGAGCCCAGACCAAGCCAGCAGCACATTAGCATGTTAGAGAGCATCAGAAAAAGATTTCATGGAAATTTATGACGACCAAAAGAACAAAATCTACTACAAAGGTGTCACGTGCGTGATGCCAGCCCACAACAGACGCTAGAAAAGTTGTCAAAAAAAAAACGAAAAAAAAAAAATTTGTGTATAGTTGACGATGTGGAAAGATTGGACAAAAGTAGTTCGTCTCGTTCGTAGTTTAAACAGATAAAGAAGCTAAAGAGAAGCTAATCACGTCAGTTGCACGCCCCAACGAGACATCGAGAATGCGGTCAACAAACTTGTTCCCCGTTTCAGTTGCAGTTGCAGTAGAGGCTGTGGGCGTGGGTGATACGATATATATATATATATATATATATTTTTTTTTTTTATTGTATTACTTTGGGTAGGTGAAAATAACTTGATCAGCAATATGCAATGTTGCTTTACAATGTATATAATATCTACAAAATATATATGTATGGGTATATAGATTTATGATTCTACTTCTTCGATTGTGCTTTACTTGATTTCGTTCTGTTTCTGTTTCTGTTCAATCGCTTCTTTCTTGTGCAGAAACAAATGTACGAGCAGATGGCAAATACGGCATAGAGCACGGCAGTTGTATAGCAACGTATTGCCAAATTGTTATACCAGAGATCAGCCTCAGCACGAAACTGCTTCAGACTCGCATGGGTCTCCTTCAATGGCAGCGATTCCAGCAGAGATAGCGAATTGATCGAATAGCATATGCCCATCAGGAGCAACTGAATTGTGCCCCAAATGCTCATGAATAGACAGAAGAGCGAACACTTCTTACCGCAAATCATTCCAAGTGTTTCCTATTCCCTTCACAAAAAAAAAAATAAAAAATAATAAAATGTCTGTAGATTTGTTGTATGTATAATTGATAGATCGTGTGACGGCTAAAGCAAAACCACATCAAGAATCGCCCTCTCTCACTCACTCTCTCTCTCTCTCTCTCTCTCTCTGTCTGCATCTCTCTCTGTTTAACCACGACAGGTGCAAAAAACCCACATGAAATGAAAAGTTTCCGCCACATGAACCAATTGCTCCAGCTCCAGCTCTGGCTCTTGCTCTTGCTCTTGCTCTTACCTGTTGCCTCTAACCTTGTGCGATTTTAATGACATTAGATCTTGCCGGCCAGATTGTGAAGGTTAGACCCAGCCCCAACCATATGTACATACATGCATATAGTTATATATCACATATATAGCTATAGCTTTGACTCTTTACATCGACTCTAGCTAACACTCGCTTTCAGTTGCTTTTGCGGTTGCCATTGCGGTTGCGTTTCGTGTCGGGTTGTTCAACTCGTGCACACATTTTGCATAAATTTTGATTCGGTTTCGGATTCTGTACGGCCACAACAGTTGTTTGACAGCTGCTATTACTGACAATTCAGCTATTTTAAAGAGTTCACAAATTGAAAAAAAAGAGAGAGAATATATAAATTCTCACCTGTCTTGACAAGAAGTTTTCCTCATAAGTTTTACACGCCCTGTATACATTTGAGCATATATAAATAAGTATTGTATTTTATATATTATATTTTTTTTATCAAATTTCCATATTTATTAAATATAATTTCTACATTATTGAAGGCCTTATATATTAGATTAAATAATTTTATTAAAATTATTTAACTTATCTAAAACTCGAAATGAAATTGTATATTTAAAATATTTTTAAAATTAATGCTTTTATTTATTTTAAATAAAAATAAATAATTGTTATGAAATTTATACGTTATAAGTACTGAAAAGATGCATAAAATATATAATTAAATTTCTATATATATATATATATATATATATATATATATATATATATATTTCAAGTAAAGTAACTAACGAATCATCATTATATGTAAAAATCAGCTCTATGCTCTTAGTTAAATATATAAATATAACTTGAACTATTTTTAGTTCACATGTAATCAGCTTAAGGTTTTTTATAGCAAGCACTTTACCCTGAGAGCTTTAGTAAATTTATACTTAATTTTCCCTTTATACACAATACAATAATCATAAAAGCAGGGAAAACAGCAACAACTACTCACCGATTTTCCAAATAACGCATTAAACGGTACTTCGTTTCGAAAAAAAAAATGCGAAAAAATCGCTATAAAAACGTTTGCCAAGTGCCTTGAAAATCCGTTAGACGCGTTCAACTTGCGAAAATTCGTAAGACGGTTTAATGTTTTATTTCTTTACTTTTATTATTATTATTTTTTTTTTTTATTTAATTTTATTTTCTTCGTTTTGTTGTAGTTGTTTTGTTTGCTTGTTTACACCACGTTTTGTGCACTCGTTAGTTTTATGGGTTCACAAAACCTCAAATTGTTTTTCTTCTCTTTTCTCTTCTTTATTGGCTGAAATGTGCAAAAGGCTTTCAATTACGAATTACCATTAATCGTTTATATTGAATGCACTTAAGTTTTAGGATATGTGCTCTTAACTTAACAACTGAACAAAACTACTCGACATGAAAATGCTTTTATGCTAAAGTTTTGTTTTTAGAGACGAGCAATGATTTTTGAAACATTTATAGAGTCAATTATTAATGAATGAAGAGATATATATACAATTAAAATATATATATATGTATACATTATCTATATATAAAATTTGATTATTTAAAAATTTGAAACATGATCATTATTTTAATAAAAAAAAAAGAATTGTAGGTTAATGAAAATATATATATCGAAATATATTAATTATTACATTCAGTCAAAAATTTGATACTTTATCATAATTTTATAAAAAAAAAAAAATGATAAATACAAAAAAAAAAATGGTAGCTCAGACACCGAAAATTGATTCAAAGAAAACCTTGACATTAGCTTGTTTATGTTGGAGCGGCTCAGTTTACATGTCTCGTAAATCGCCTATCAATCAAGTTACAGTAGCTACTCTAATGAAGGACAGCCACATTAAGGTATTTAATTGCATAAGCTGCATTAGCTTTAATTATGTTTGACATGAGTTCAGCATTATCAGAAAAACACTATGCACTTATGTTTTTTTGGAATTTTATAATGTATAATGTAAAATAATATATGCAAATATTCCTATATATAGATACACATATATTTATATTTATATTATTTGTTATTCAGTTTCTCGACAATTATATCTGCTTTGAAATGCCTTTGGCTATCGTTTGGCGTCTGTCGAGAGAGAAATTCCGCAATAGTCAACAAATTATCAAAACAAATACTTGTTAGCGGAACGCAAAGCACAGCATTTTCTTTTCCTTTTCAACGGAATTTATGCATGCATACAGTTATTTATATTTATTTCATTTCTGCATATTATTTTTATTATTATTATATTTTGTGATAAGATTCCATAGCAAATATACATTTGATTTGTTTTTGTTGTTGTTGTTGTCAATTGCTTTCTTTCATTTGTTTTGCATTCTTAAAGTAAAACACTTGTTGAAACGCAACACACACACACACACACATAGATATCGACACCAACACACACACACAAGCACGCACGCAAATGCCGCATTGAATCAGAGCTTGGCGTATATACCGTATAAAGCAGGCTGGGCTGCACAAGAGCCAAAACAAACACGAAACTGAACCAGTAGCGCAAAAGAGACAGCGAGAGTGAGAAAAACCGTAACGAAGCGCGACACAACCAACTTGCTCCACGTTCGCTGCTGGAATGAAACTAGTGAGCGTAGCCGCCAAACACATTGGAGAGACGTCGTGTCGCGTCGCATCGCGTCGATTGTGTGTTTAGCTGTTGGCGCTTGCTTGCATGTTAGCAAAGTATTAGAAGGAGTTCTGGACTACAGCATAAGCGATTTGCAAGACATTATAGATGTAATAATAAAAATTAATAACTATTTTATTTCAAATACAATTAGTTGTTTAGTATTTAAACGGTTGCATTTAAATTTAAATTTATTCAAATTATATTCCTATATGTTATTGTTAATTATGTTATCTAAATTGGGTTAATTGTTTCTTAATTAACAAACACACATATTTATGATAAATAAAACATATAAATAAAATTGTTTCATTCAACCAACTGTTGATTGAAGTTAATGTTTGATAAACGAACAGTTTGCTGTTAACTTTACATTAAAAATGATTTAAGCCTCAGAGTAAGAGAGTAACAGAGCTCTGTTGTACAAGCGAGCGCTGCCAGACGCAAAGCTGACTGCTGTGACGCAGCTGCACAATGTTATAATGAGCGCAGCTTGAAAACAATTCAATGCAATGCAAAGTAGAATATATATTTTAAAAGTGATTTTGATTTAATAATTTCAATTTTAAACTATAAATTAAATAGTATAATGCATTTATTTCGTTAAATAAAGATTCTTGTATTTATTATGAACTCAAGCATAATATATATTTTATACTAAACATAAATGTTACAAGAATCTTGTTCTTAAATAGAAAGTTTATAAACAAAAATTTGTTTAAATAGATAACTTTACTCTTTAACGATAAATTAACTGATATCATGATAATATTATAATTCATTTATTATAATAGGTGCTCTTCCTTAAAAATAAATTAAATTAATTTTGATATATTAAGAAAAATGGAAGCGTAACTATTTGTTGGGTTTTTTTTTTCCTTTCAGAAACGGATTTAATCAAATTTAGAGCTTATTTACAAGACTCTATATATGTCTAAAAACTAAAAACAAAAATAAACAAACAAATAAATAGTTTGATATATTCAAAATATTTTTGCTACATTTTTGAGCTGCTTGTCCATATAATCTATGGAAAAGATTTCCTGTTCTGAGCAATTCAAGCTCAGCTTTTATGGCAATTTAATCGGTAGCGCTTAGAAGTATTTTGCGATCATTAAAAGCAGATCTCTGTCTGCTAATTTTGGCCAACAGCACCGGTAACTGAGCAATGCCATAAAAAAGCAAGTGTGATCGAAGTTACGCCCATGCCCAGTTAGCATGAATTAGTTTTTTGATTACTGGCCATATGCATATGGATAGATAGAATGATCGTTAGATCGATATGAAGTTAGCTCTGATCGCCTTAAAAGGCAACAGCCACAGATACTTTCGCAGCTGTTGGCGGATTTCCCAAGCTACTAGAATTTCCAGCCACCCAAATGAGACAAAAATGTGCCCATGATTAGAGAGCCTCGAAGTGGTCTTAAAGCCAAAGTTTGTCATTTGATATGCTGCAGCAGGAGAAGCAAGAGGAGGAGGAGGAGGAGGAGGTGGAGTGGAAGGAGGCCTAAGCACTCGAGCGATTAGCATGTTAAACAGCGGCTGCTTAAAGACTATAATTAAGCGACATAAACTTGGGTATTAGGCGCTAAATACACACACACGCACACTGTCAAAAAAGCTCCACACACACACACTTGGACACTGTTGAGGGGAAATTGAGTAAAACGGGGGCCCTCTCCATGATTTGCATAACTGTTTGGCTGGGGCACGCACTCGACGTCTCGATCATCTGGGTGTGAGTCTGGCCCATGGGCCTGGCTTGCATTCGAAACAGACGGCAGACGGCATGGCAAACGAAAAACGGAGGCAAACACACACACAAGCACACACACACACACGAATACACACACATTGATATGCACCTGTCCACATATGCGACACGTTGGGCTTTCATTTGCTGCCTAAGAAAGAGTAAACAGTCCCCAGTCGCATATTCTATGAATACACTCGACTCGACGGGGCATTCTCAATTTGATGATGCAACTTGAGTTAGAGCAGCAAAGCAAAGATCTGAGCAGCTAAAGAGTTTTACAATGTAGTTTTCTCTTTAATATTGATAATAATATAAATACTTTCATTGTAGACACTTTACTAACAGAAATGAAAAATAATTTGAGATAAAACCAAATTAAATTAATATAGAATATTTATAGTTTATGATTAAAAAACTTAAAATAATTTTTAAAATTTACTAATGGATTTATAATTTATAATTTGGTTATTATAATATATGATAATTTTATTTAAAATATTTATTTTATTTTATAAGAGTCTATTATAATATATAAAATAAAATATATGCATAAAATTACAAATTAATAATACTGTAAAATATTAAAAATTAAACAGAAAAAATAAAATAAAATAAAATATTAATTGTATGTTTTTAAATTGTAAGCATTTTTGTATATATATATTCTTATTTTATTTTAAATATGTATTTTATTTTTTAAAAGTATATTACAATATATAACATAAAATATGTGCAAAATAATTATAAATTAACAATAAATTTGTTTAAATGTTTATTGTATGTTATTAAATTGTAAATTATAAATATATGTATATAAATAAACCTCAATTTGTATGCGCCTACTATACATTATTTCCAATATATATAATAATAATTTTATTTATTTTCTGTTTAAATTTTGTATTTCAGCTTAATTCTTAGGGTATTCATGCAGCCAATGCATAAAACTTAATTTGTTTTTCCTTTCTTATTGTTGTTTTTTATTTATATTATTATTTTTTTTTTTTTCGTAACACAAAAGAATTTCCATCAATAATGTCAATAGTACTGCAACAACAACAACAACAACAACAACAACAGCGACAACGACAATAAGTACTTACAACAACAACAACAAGACAAGACGACACTCCTTTTGAGCTGAGGCTTTTGGCTGAAGGCGGTTTCTAAATACACGTTTACCAAAGCACAAAATGGGTATATGGGTTTTGTGAGACGGCAAAGTTATTAAATTTTAAAAACCAGAAATTTAGAATATTATATATCATAATATATAATAATAATAATATGTCAGTTAAAGAAGTTGAATTTTCTATAACTAAGCGCCTGTTGTGGCTTGATAAATCGAAATAAATGATATATATTTATTTGAGCACATATACCAAATATATACAAGCAAATGATATACTATTACGCTACTCTAGAGATTGATAAAAAAAACTCTATATGTTATATGCCTCATAGAGATATGGCTAAACAGAAAAAATAACTCAAACTTCCACAGCTCTTGAGCAAAGCAGCTCCTTTGATATATGTATATATGTTTTGATAAGACGCTGAGCGAGTATTCTGCAGTCGGCTGCAACGTTCTTAGTTCTTCTTGTTGTTGTTGGTCTTTGGGCTGACAGCGACGCGTCGATGATGGGGCCAACGTCACAACGAATTATGACCACAAAAGCTGCTTGGGGTTTTAAGTTATTAGGTAACCTAACACAAACACATACATTATTAGTAAGGCAAGTACATATATATGAAGTACATATATATATATATATATATATATATGCATACATAAATAATAATTCATTCTTTTACAACTTGTTCAGTTTGATTTTGCCATATATATGTAAAAATCAATAATCCAATCAATCGACCAGCTTAAGAGCCTCCCTCGCATCTGTTGAGCTTGGCTAAAAATGTATTTTAAGGTCAGTGCACACTCACCTGGGCAAATCCCTCAGATGCGCCCCATTCGAATGTGTTCACAGCCAACTGAAACTTGGCCGCGTCGCGATGTTAGATGGTTTGGCTAAATGCTTTGATCTAAATATAAATTTCGCCACTCGCTCTGCAAGTGCAAACAAATTAAAGTTAAACGGACTGAATACAAATTCAAATTCCATATTGTTGAAATTATAGAAAAGTAATTTTTTTTTTTGTTATCTTTGTATATGTATTTACAATAAGAATACTTAGATTAGAAAACTCTATCAGATATCCTCTTAGAGTCAATATCTCTTAAGTCTGAAAGCTAATTTTCTGCTGCGCTGCTCTTAAGTTAGGTTTCTAAATTTGTATTTTTTCTACTACTTTATTCAATTCAATTTAAAGCTTTTATTGATTAAGCGAAAAATGTTTAATAATAAAAGTATTTAATTTTATTTTTATTTTAAAAATTAAAATACTTTCACATAATAAAAAATGCTTAATAAAGAATAAATATTTTTATAATGCAATTTTTTTAATAAATAAATATAAAAAAATATTAATAAAAAATACATAATTAAATTAAATTTTAAATATAAAATAAAAGCATTTATAGTCATTTTTTTCATTCGAATTATCCATCTTAACATTAACGTCTAAAAGTATGCACACATCTGGCATTATTGCTCACAAATCTTGCATACTTTTAAGCTTTTGTATTATTGTTATTAATTTATTTTATATGTCTGTTCAAATGTCAGTTTGTGTGTTTACTAAGGACATTGCAAATAATAAAAAAAAATGCTTAAGTGGAGAGTTTTTATTTTCATAATATTATAATAATAAAATAATAATGAATTCAATATTTTTTTAAATTATAATAATTATAGAACAAATATAATGTACATAAAAATTACAATAATTTTTTACAACAAATTCGATTTTATTAAATTATTTAAAATTAATATATTTACCTATAATAATAAAAATGATTTTTTTATGATTATTTTTTAAGAATTTTTATATTTTAAATATGTACTTTTTTTTTTTTAATAAGAAATAATATATTAAAATAAGTATATATATTAAAATAAAAAATAACAATAATTTTTTAGACATGATGTAATTTCAGTTTGTCTAGAGCTAAAATTATATTATCCAATTTGCCACGCCCATTGAAAGGATGACAGCCTCCCCGCATACGCACACTCGTATAATGTATAAATTTACAATATGCAGCATTTTAGACAAGTCTGTGCGATAACCATAAACTGATTCTTGAAGTGGCCAGTTGACAGTATTGGCCCACTTCAACCGGGTAATGTGCGCCGCATAAAGTATCGAACAGGCTGACTGGACCATCAACTGAATGATGGAAACTATCACTGGGACCAGTCACGGATTGCCAAATGCCAAATTGTCGATGTCTTTGGCAACACTTTTGACTTTGTCTTGGCCAGCTGCAGTTAACCAATTAACAATTTGGCTGCAACAGCAACAGCGGCAGCTCAGCTCCATTTCATTGATTCATTCATTAATTCCTGCCTCATAAAAGCTACACGAGTCTTGTTTATTTGTTTTGGGTTTCTTTTACTTTTGCATCGATAGAGGAAACTATAATTGTGGATAACTTTTCAAATATGACATGGCTTTTATACCCTGTAGATATGAAATGTGTGTGCACTGGGCATAATGATTCTGGGCTTAGGTATGCAACAAGTGGAAAGGGAGTGAAGTTTTGGAGGTTTACTGAACTTGTTAGCGGGTTTAATTTATAGAATTACACATATTTTGATTCATAATTTTAAAGTTTTTTTTTTTTTAGAAATATACATTGATCAATTTTATTTTATTAATTTTTTTAAATTTTTTTATTTTATTATATTAAATATAAGTATTCTAGCTTGAGGTGCACGACTAGCTGATACTTTTTAAACAGCTGTAAATTGCCTCATCAAGCATGCGTTTAATATAAATGCTCTTATAAAGAAATCTGTTCTATTTATTGAACTATAAAACTAATTTATGAATTCATTTATTATAAACAAAATATGTATCATAATTTAAAAAATATTTTATAATGTATTTTTTATTTATTTATTTTTATTTTTGAATAAAAATTAAACTGTTGAAAGATTTATAATTTATTAAAAATAAAGAAGCACGTGCCGTGGCCATAAAATGTTTATATTTTATTCAGCTTATAAAAATAAATTTTAATTAATTAAAAAAAAAGATAATTTATTAAAAATTTAAACAAATTCTTGCAGTTATTAAGCCCTTGCTAAAATCTGCTATAATTAAAGAATTTGTTTAGAACATATTATATTTAATTACATATATTATTCACATATTATTTATTTATTACTTATTTTAACAACCAAGTCTTGTTTAACAAGCTCAGTCAAATACTCTCTTTTATCAGAATTTCCAGGGTATTTTTCCAGCATCAACTACTGTGAATGATATTTGTACACCATTCACAATGACTGTTGCTGTTCAATCAAACTAAACGCAACTTTGGTCATCGTTGCTTCGTTTTTACAGCTTTGCAGAATTGAAATTCAAATTCGTTCGCTGCGTTAATTAATTGAAAATCAACAGAGTACGAGAAATACGCATACGCAGCGTGAAACATGCGCATGCGCTTGGGCATGCGATGCGGCCCGTCACAGATGCATGCATGGCATTCACCGCAAAACCAAATGAACAAAAAAGAATTCTTCGCATTGAGCAATGGCCAGCGTAGCACAGCACCTTGGATTTGCTGTTAGCTGTTTTCTGTTAGCTGTTTTCTGTTAGCTGTTCGTATTGCATTGGTTAATTAGGCACTGCGACGTCTGTCCGAATCACTGTCGTCTGTGGCTTGGCCTAAAACATTTTGCACTAATTTGGAGCTCGCTGGCGCGCGCGCTCATTCACCCTCTCCCTCCCTCTCTCTCTCTCTCTCTCTCTCTCTCTCCCACTCTCTCGCTCCTCGCCCGATTGCCAAATGCGTCGCGAATTTGCCGTCACTAAATAAAGCAAACGTTTGGGAGGCGACCGATGCCAATTTGGCATCATATTTTATAACCCTTCTCCGAGCAGTTGAATAGTTGATCAAATGAACGTTTGAGCAGTTGATCGATTGAACATAAATTGAAATTTAAATTGAAATGATTTTATGCTTGCCGGAAAATAAGCGCGACTATTGAAAGCAATTTTCACGCTGTCCAAGAAACTGGAGCAGGCATAAAATCTTTTATTTATAAACTGCTCACACACACACACACACACACACACATGCACAATTGTTATATTGACTTTAATATTTGCTAATAGATTTCACATAAATCACATTCTTGTGGCATGATTTATGCACAGGCAGCAGCCAGCCAAGCACAGGTGTCTCAGCTGTCTTATGGCCATAATGTGGACTGTCAAGAGGAGGCTTTATGCAGTCTCAACTGCTACAAACTAAATATGCTGCGTCATCAACGATGTTTGACCCTTAACACTTGTGTTTCATTTGGCCAAAAGTCAAACGAGCTACAATTACTCCATGTGCAAATTGTATATTGAAAATAAATTAGATTGCTGGAAATTAAATGTTTGTGAATTTTTACGATTATTAACTTTTTAAAATATATTTCTTAAAATGTATAAGTCGAATAACGTAAACCGCCGACTTTAGGTGTTTAGCTATTTTTTATCCTTTCCCTATCCAAAGCGTCGCGAATTTGATTAAATAAATAATAAAATAAAGAACACAAAATACTAAGTATCGTAAATTTTAATTTAATTTGATTAGAACTGCCGAAAACGAGAAGTATATAGAGCGAGAAAAAATCTATAGTAAATATTTAAGACTTTAATAATTTATTTAAATAATATAAAAATATATTTTAAATAGAAGAAGTAGCAGGATTTAGGCTTTAACAAGGGAAATTTAAATTTAAACATAAATAAATTAAAATATAGATAAATTTAAACTTAATTAAATTAAATTTAAACTTAAATAAATTAAAATATAGATAAATATAAAACATAAGTTTTCGGAACTCAAGAAAGATATTAGAAATTAGTTGAGCTGTTATGCATTATATTTATTTTAAATTTAATAACTTATTCACACATCAGAAAAAAGAAGTCCATTTCGTATCGTAAACCCACAAGGGTTAAATTCGATAGACCAAAAAAATCCCACGAGCTGCGTTAGGTCCGCTCCGCAAACCAAAAGTGTACGGCGTGGCTGGGCACCACTTTGTAAAATGCAATAATAATAACAACAATTACAACAACAACAACAACAACAGCAAATCACAATTTTTAGCATTTTTAGCAAACAGACAACAGACAAATATGGTCAAATGTGGCACGCAGCAGTATTTTGGCCCGACAGCAGCAAAAGTGAAGCTGAAATCTAAAAAAGATTGTTTTAGAAATTTGTTGTATTTTTTGTTTTTTTCGTTAGCAATGATAATTATGCAATTGTTGGCCGTGTCAAATAGTCAAGCAGCTGGCGAATAATTAGACAACATTCTCGCCAGAATTCCTCAAATACATAAACTATGTATGCCAAACACTGTGTATTCTAAGCTAATTAAGTGGTTAGGCGCAAGGTTACAAAAAGGCAACCAATTTGGTTACAAACAGCAGCAAATCCAAAAACATGTAGAATTCTCCAATGAATGCTGCTTTCTCATTAGAAATCCCGAGCGAGCTGCACAGCTGACCCGGCTGCCAAAAAAAAAAAATAAAAATAAAACTAAAACTCCCAGCCTGGCAACCTGCGTGCCTGCCCGCCTGACGACAAGTGGTCTGCCTTGCCAGCCAATCCAAAGCTGTTGCGTCATCCGCAATGGCAACGACAACAACAACAACAACAACCACAACAACAAGAATCGCATTCGGACGTTGTCGCTGTCGTTGTCTACTTCAAAGATACTTCACAAATTAGTGCTGCTCTGACGCTGAACGACGAGATCGAAATCGAAATCGAAATAGAAATCGAATTCGCCTGGCCTAGGCACGGCTTGGTCTGACTATCTAGCTAGTCATCTGTCCACCGTCCAACGTCCGCTGTCCGCGTTGACTGCGTGCGTCGCATTGCAGTATAAAAGTAACTGAGTGCACGCATTGAATATACAGTTGCAGTTCTCAGTTAAAAGCCTAAACATGAAACTTTTGGTAAGCTAGAGATATATGTATATACACACATATGATATATCCTTACTGATTATTGTTGTGCCTGTGACAGATTCTATCCACTTTGTTGGCCGTTGCAAGCGCTGCACCCGGCTTGCTGGACCTTGGATTGGGACACACCGCACCCGCCATTAGTTATGGACATGCTGAGCCTGCGATTACTTATGCACATGCAGCGCCTGCCGTCACTTATGCTGCAGCTGCTCCAGTCATCAAGTCGTACGCGCCTGCCATTAGCATTGCAGCGCCCACTGTCGTGAAGTCATATGCGCCCGCCATCAGCTATGCTGCACCTGCTCCGGTCATCAAGTCGTATGCGCCAGCCATCAGCTATGCTGCACCTGCTCCGGTCATTAAGTCGTATGCGCCAGCTATTAGCTATGCTGCTCCTACGTTAGTCAAGTCATATGCCGCTCCTGTTGCTGTCGCGGCGCCAGTCGTTAAAGCCGTTGCACCGGCCACCAGTTACTCTCATTTCAGTTCGGTAAGATGATTAAACAACTTTGATCTAGTTCATTTAGAACATTTGTAGTTCTATTACATTAGAATATCGATAATTATCAGTACATATGTACTTTAGACGATAATGCATTCATTTTGAATCATATCAAACCGTTATTCTCCCTGTCAGGTTGTTTCCCACGCTACGCCCATCATCAAGTCATATGCAGCCGCACCTATTGTTAAGTCATATGCCGCACCAGCCATTAGCTACGCTGCCCCAACCGTACTCAAGTCCTATTCTGCTCCAGCGATCAGCTACCAGCCAACACTTCTGAAATCATATGCTGCTGCACCAGCTCTAACACTGGGTGGATACGATGATCACTATGGCTATCACTAAACAGTTGGCCAACCAGTCATCTCCAGCGCGTGTGTTGAACAGAGATGGCCACAATGAGGCGTACAAGTCAAAGGAGGAAGTAAACAGATTGAATCAGAGACAATTAGTAAGCAGTTGACAGTCGCACGTTTTCCAAAACTAATATTTTTCAACACATTCCCATATTTCTGTATTGTGTATTTATTTAAGGCCCCAATCATTGCAAATAAAGAAAAATTATATTTTTCAAAATGCTACCATTGTTGAATTACATCTCTAGTTACGTCACAGTTGCACTTTTTGCCACCTGGAGTATTATATACTCTGGAAGCATCTGCCAGCCTGAGGTCATTTAAAGATTCGATTATTTAAATAATAAGTATCGATAGTTGTCTAAGATAAGCGGCAAACAAAGAGGCTTAGCATTTAAATAGAGACATCTTTTTGATTAATATTCTGATTTTATTAAATATCAAGTATTAATTTTAATGTGCGGATAAAGCTGTCGTATTTAGTATAATAAAGAAAATATTCAGACCAATAAAACTGCCATTGTTTACAACTTTGGCCAATTGACGCCAGGGTTGAGCCTGAACATCGCAGAACTCTGTTGACTATGGAAAAGATAAGATTTAATTTGTTGTTTTTTAATATATAAAAATAATACAGATATAAAACTTACATCGGAAATTCGAAGTCCTAGTAATAAACGCATTGGACTCCAATTAATCAGAGACAAAAGACAGGCTGGCGCCTTGGCGCGAGGTGGATAACATTCTAGCCACATGATGGCGATATGCAGCAAATAACAATAAACGGAAGCGCGCATAATGTGCTGATAGGCTGACACTGAAATAGAAGACTTTAATACTATGAATTCTAAATAGAATGTATTATATACTTACTGAGCGGAGGCACATAGTGCGGCGAGGCATGGCGCGTGAGGAACATCAGACCCCACGCGGTTAGCATCAGAACAATGAGTATCAAAGCGCCTCGTCGATAGCCGCGCAAGAGAAATGAGAGTCCCAAAAAGACTTCACAGGCTGCCAAAACGAAAATTCAATAAACTCACCACAGAAATCGCTAGAGACTCACCAAACAATGGCATTGCAAAGACCAGTCTATAGAAGGTGCCATTCCGATGCAATGTAAATCCTATGGCCACATCGCCAGCCATTGTCTGCAGTATACCCTTGGGTGTGTAACGCAGGGTAGTTGCATTCTCTACATGTACCACGGCTATTTTCACAAACGTCCAACCAGAGGGCGTATTTACATGTTCATTGGGAGTCAACGGTCGTCGTTCATTATCATGGGTTAAAGAAATCTTCGCCAGATTCTGATCGATGCCCATTTGTATGTCACAATTGATGCGTTCATCTGGCCAATTGCGTGCCGTATCCACACACCAGCTCGTCACTTCCCAATTATTGGCCATGAGGCTGACGTTACCATTGCTGTAAACCCGCAGTTCATAGTCTTTCAAGGCGGCACCCAGCGACTCCAATGCGCCACTGAAAGAAATATTAAATAATTGTAAATTATTGTTAAACACCTATTAAATAGAACTACTAAACTGAGCAAATACGAAAAATTATTAATATTTCAGATATTCGTATTGGCTACCCCATTACATTTGATCACATTTAAGTTTAACGGCGCCTAACTAATTCGATAGTAGCCTGCACTAACAACTGTTGAAATCTTAGCTTATCGATCAACCGATTTTTAAGTAGCTAGTAAAATATTTGCTTATCGTTTTTCAACGTATTGGTTATCCGATAGTAGCTGATAAAATCTTGGCATATCGGCCATTTAATAGTGGAATGCAATTTGCGGTCAACCGATAGCTGCTGTTATCCCAATGGATATCGAATTGGATATAAATTCAGTTGCCATCACAGAACCCTAATCTTAGTTATCTAAAATATAATTTGAATTACTTCTATTAATATTTTAAAAATATACATACTTCAGTATCACCAATTCAGGTATCCAGATTTGCAGTTGCGGATGTTCAAACGATGTGAGTCGCCCAAAGCTCTCCGGCTGCCAGCGCAGTCGAGCATCTTGCCAGTGCATCATCAACTGCATACGTGCATGCAGGTGGGCACTAGATGGATCGTAGGCTAGCGATTGCATTTGAAAATTGAACTGAATCTCAGTTAGATTTATGGGCAAGCTGCTGTTCTGAGCCTGATAAATTAAAGCTCCGAGCAAACGCTCTTCAACGGATTCGTCATGCTGTTCCCGCTCCATTTCATTAGCTGTGGAGATAAGAACATTTAAAATATATGTATTCCTCAAACGTAATTTACTTACTGAATCCATCAAAGGCACAGTCATAGAACCAACGTGCAGCATTCGTTCCAAATGTGCTAAAGCTAATGTAATTGATATTGAGCGGTGAGGGATCAATATAATGCAGCAATGGCTCCTTCTTAAAGCCGGGAATATAGACATACAAGTCGCCATCTACAAATAGAGAAATAATATATTAATATAAGCTTTATTTATTTTAACTCTATTTCACCTTTAGTTTGCACGATTTCAATTGGCGTTGGCTCGTAAACTGAAAGTAATTCAGCATCCTGATTGGTTGAGACGCGTTTCATGCCCATGTTGGTGCGAATGGTGGAAAATGTATCTGCGCCAGCTCCAATCACTGCAATGAGATACATATGCTATAAATTTGCAAAAATATATTTGCAAATTTCTCTGACTTACCAATTTCATATACTCGATCTTCGGGACGCGGATGATTTGTTACAGAGAGTAATATATGTGCATCCATGGTAGTCAGCACATAAAATTTCAAATGCAGACGCTCATTGGCCAGGACATTATTATTATCCAAAGTATGCAGCATAAAGAAATCTCTATATGCATATCCAGCGAATTTATCAATTTCAATGCTGTCGCATGTATCCAACTGCGCAAAGCTGATATTATAACGTCCCTTCGCATTGACCGGATGCAGCGCCAGTGCCAGATATAACAAAACACTGATAAGCAGCATTTCGTTTAAAACCATATTTACCCGATGCACACAGCACTCGTTACGGTATCCAAAGACAACTGAAACTTTCGCGCCTCAGGCATCAGAACTAAAAAATAACTATCGAATCTGAGCAACTTTGCATTTTAATATCGGTAAATTTTATCATGTATCGAAATCTTTTTTTTGTTTTGTTTTATAGCTGTTAGCTCTTGCCAGTTCGCAATAAAGGAGATTCATTGGCGCGAAGAAAATATACATATTGAACAACAGTACAAAAGAGCAAATTTTAGCTTCAACTATTTCTATATAATTAATAATATACCGAATGTTAATGAATTCAATGAGCTTATTGATATCTCTTCGCTGGACTACTTTTTTTTTTTTTTTTTTTTGGTAAACATGTATATTATAAGTTAAATAGATTAATACATCTTTATTTAAACATTTTCTTGTTTAATAAACTTCGCCTATCATAAGATACTCCAAATGTACTTTAGGGAGCTGAGCTAGAGAACTAGTTTGATGTAACTGAACTTAATCAAAATATACATTTCGATATATCGATAATGATTGGCCATTACTAACATATCGATACGATAGACAGTCTGTCTCATTGAGTTAAATTTTCATTTAAATTTGATTTGCATTAATTCCGCACTTGGGCGTTGCAAAGGTGAACTTCTAGAGTTTCCCCATTTGCCATGCCGGACGACACACAAGATGTCAAAGCCCAGAAACTGGCAGCGGCGCGTAAAAAGGTAAAACGAAAAAACATCATGACGTGGACACCAACACACATTGCCTTGTATTGATTTTGGTGATTGCTTTCTAGCTGAAAGAGTACCAGCAACGCAACAACAACAATATTGAGGAGAACATTGGCACTAACACAAATTCGTCAACAGTAAGCATTGCCAGCAATTTGTCTGAGCGCTCCGACTGCGAATTAAGTCCAAGCAATGGCGTTAGTAGCGGCAGCGGCAGCGGCAATGGCAGCGGCAGCGGCAACGGCAGCGGAGCGACACAGCCGCAGCAAACTGTGGAACAGCCAATAGCAGCTCCCTCGGCAGCTGTATATTTTTCCGAGAAAACGATGCCGACAATAGAGCCAGCAGCAGAAACACAATCAGTTTGGCCTTTGAACGGACAACAAAGCGATACAAATTTACAAACAATTCAAGTATTAATTGCAGAAAAGGCTCAATTGAATACGGAGTTGACAAAGAGCCGGCATTTGTGTCGTGAGCGGGAATTGGAGCTAGAGGAGCTGCGCACAGAGCATGGCCAGACCATGGAGCGGCTTGAGCAAATGCAGCAGCATTGCCAGGAGCAGCAACGTAACGCCGGACAGCAACGCAATCAAAACGCTGAACTGCAACATAAACTGGCGTTGGCAAATGCTCGAATAGAAGATCAGCAGGCGCATCTCAGTGAGCTGGAAGCTCAGGTGCAGCAGCTCAAAACGAAGCAGGAGGAACTGCAACAGCAACATGTCGAAAAATGCAATGAACTCGAAATGGCACAATTGCGAATTCGCCAGCTCTCGGACGAGTCGAATGTGAATGCGGACAACCGCGTGGAGACACTCACCCAAACACAGTATATGTATGAGCAGCAAATACGCGATCTGCAGCAAATGGTGTCACAGCTAACGCAGGACAAGGAGCAGGCGGCAATTCAGTATCAGAACTATGTGGCTAGCTTAAAGGAACGCAACGTCGAGCTGACCGAGGAGACGGTCGAGCTTAAGGAGCGTGAGCGCCAGTTGGTCGAACATGTCAGCGGCCTCGAGCGTGATATACAAAAAAATTTGGCATTACAAGCACAATACAAGGAAGCAGCCGAAAAGGAAGCCGAACCAGTCCAGCCAGTACAGACCGAGGTGAAAGAGAGATTGAGAGAGAGAATAATTCAGGTACCCATAAATTAATTAGTTAAATTTCTTTCAGACCGCGTCGAGTGCGGAGTTAATAGCGCTGAAGGAGAAAATTGGAGATTTAGAGTTTGAGCGTCACGAGTTCCAGTTGAAAATCAAATCACAGGATGATCAATTGCAATTGAAGGATAGCAAATTAGCTGAGCTGGAGCAGGAGTTAGTGCGATTGCAAACCGAACAGCCGGATCAGGTGAAGCTATTGGCCACAATGGAGTCCGATAAAGTGGCCGCCTCACGAGCGCTCAGCCAGAACATGGATATGAAACAGCAGTTGGACGAGCTACAGCAACGTTTTGTTCAGCTGACCAATGATAAACTGGAGCTGGTCAATAAGCTAGATGCCGAAGAATTTGCCAATCGTGAGATGCGCCAGAACTATGCCAGTATGGAACAGAAGCTACAGACGAACGAAGAGCGCTTTAAATTTAAGGACGAGGAAATGATACGACTCTCGCATGAGAATGTGGAGCTGCAGCGCACACAGCTAATGCTGCAACAGCAGCTGGATCGATTGAGACACTATGAGGTGAGTTTTGTGTGATTCATGGGAGTCATAAAAAGAATTATTTGTGCTCTTAATTACAGACTAAGGTTTATCATAGCAACGATCTAAGCGAAATGTCTTCGGCTGGAACTGATACGGCCGAGGGCGCTGTGGAAGTGAATGAGCAGGATCATCATGAGCACAAGCAACATGACGATCATCATCCTCATCATGAGCACAAGCACGATGACGATCATCAGCATCATCATGAGCACAAGCACAATGACGATCATCAACATCATCATCATCACGATCATTCCCAAGACGATCATTGCCAGACACCTTTGCTGCCCACAGCCGATGCTGTGGAAAAGCTGCAATCGCGCTTCACCTCACTCATCAGCAAAGTCGCAGATCTGACCGAGGAGAAGCATAGTCTGGAGCATCTGGTGCTACAGCTGCAGAGTGAAACCGAAACCATTGGAGAATACATCGCTCTCTATCAGACGCAGCGGCGCATGCTGAAGCAACGGGAATACGAGAAGGCCGCACAGATGCGTCTGCTCAAGGCGGAACGTGAGCAATTGCGTGAAAAGATTGATGCGCTCAACAAGCTCGTGGGCAGCTTAGGCCTAGCTGTGGATCTTCCAGCTGCATCAGCTGTCGATAATAATGGTACAACACAGTCGCAGCAACAGGAGCAGCAGCCACATCAGCAATCGGCTTCAGGTGATAACGTAGCAGAGAATGAAAACTCTCAGCAGATTATACACAAGATACAGGACATTATAACGGAAATCAAAGTAAATGCCGAACAGTCGCCCAATGCGTCACTCTCCAGCACCGGACAGTCCGGCCAGGCCGTGGACCACCTCAATTGCTGCCTTGGCAAATTCGAGGTTGTCTAAAGGCAGCCAAAAGAAAAACTGCAAATGTTAACATATTGTATTCAAAGTGCAATTATTTGTTAAGCGTAATCGCGCTTTCGCTTCGACCAGCCTCCGTTTAGGCTATACACTCTTTTTTGTATATGTTTCAAGAATAACGTTTAATCAAAGAAAAAAAAAACTTTGGCTTAACTATAGCTCTAAAAAAAAATAAAATAAAAAATATATTTAAAATTTATGTGTATGTTATAGAAATGTATAATATATGTGTTCTGGTGTCTAATTGTGATTTTATATCATTTTATATTTATTTGATTAATATCATTTATATATTTTATTATTATTCATTTCTGTATTTGCCTGGTTTTTTTTTTTTTTTTTTGTCACCTCGTGAAGTTTTTTAAAATGCATTCGCAAACAAAATTGTCCAGATGAATATAAAAGTTGAAAATGATTTTTTTTATAATACTTAATTATTTTAGTTTTATATTAAATATTTGTTTAACATGCTTTGCTAATGTAATTCAAATTTAAACCTATATAGGAATCCAATTTTTTATGGACAGTCTGAAACTATGTATTAATTAATCAGATAGGTCGAAAGCCTTTGATTAATATATTTTGTCATAATGTTAGACGATTGTTCATAAAAAAATTAGAATATGATTTAGTAATTGTTGCAAAGCGCATTGCATGATATATAATTTGGGAAGCAAATCAAATTATTAGAAAGAAAAGCTCTCAATCTGAGGTCATAGTCGCAACGAAATTAATAGAAGATATAAGCAATTAGCCAACTTAAATATAATTATAAAGGGAATCAAGAAAAGATTTAAATACGAAATATAATTAAAACAGTCTGTTATTTAGTTTGTGCTTCGTTGCGCAGTTTGGTGCGTAAGCTGGCTTCCTTTAGCGAGCTAGGCCGACAATTGCGCCTCGCACGACTGGCGACAGAGCTCTCGATAGTACTGGTTTCATCTGCTCGATTCAGACTGAAGCCAGTCGTGGCATTGCTTCTCGTACGTTTTCCTTTTCCCTTTGTCGAAGAACGTTTAAAATTTGTAGTTAAAGTAGTTTCGTCTTGGCGTGGAGTGCTGCAATCTCCTGGTCGATTGACGATGCCATTGAAACTGCTAAAATTCAATTGACTGCGACGCGGCGTGAGTTGAGGTCCAGCATTTAGAGACGAACATTGCAATGTAACTTGCATCGGTGAACTAACTTGAGCAGCAGCTCGTACATGCTCTATGCTCGGCTCCTGTTTGCCGATCACACTCTCATTTTCTCCCATAATCGTTTTTGTTATATCAAGTGAAGTTTTCTTCTCAGTCTCACTTAGACTCATTTCCGATTGGTTCTGCTCTTTGGGGATCTTTACACTGGGAACAAGCCTGGCTCCTCTCTTCTGCACATTTGTCATATCACGCAAAGGCAATGGTGATATCTCCATTCCACTACTAAAGACGAAGGGTTTCTGCAGTGTCTCATTCGAATCAACGGACGAGGACAAGGTGTTCTCTTCATTATCGCTCTCTTCAATGATGGAATACATATAGCCAGCTGCAGTCGTCAGAGTCGGCGTTCCATGCGCTGGCTCGGGTGATTCTTGTGCCTGTGGAGAGCTCATATTTGCCTCCAGCTCCACCAAATGTCGTGGCTCTGGTGTTTTCCTCACAACTGTCGCTTTTTCATTCTAAAACTCAAAGCTTAGGTATTTATTTCTCAAATATTTGCTGATATATACTTACGCATGGACTCATTGTAGTTCTACTCTTTTCGCTCTCCTCATCTTGTGATTGGTCGCAGCTTGAGACGCTACTCCGACTCCTTCTGATGGGTGATAAGGGCAGAGCTCTTTGCAGTATTCCACTCGAACGACGCAGCTCCGAGCAAACTTGTCCATTGTTATATGTACTGGATCTGACATTTTCTGATTCTGCCTTTGATGATTGCGATGAAATCGAGTATTCGCGACTATCTAAATTTATGTCTAAGGAATGCAGCAATGTCTTAATAGCGCATTTCAATTTCTGTTCATTGTATTGAGCGTCGGCTAGGCGTATTTCACGTTCTTCCAGCAATTGTCTTTTGAGTAAAACCTCGGTTTTCAGCATTTCGGCAATAGTTATACGCTGCTTTTGAACTTGATCCATCAATTCAGCATTTATTATTTTGTACTGTTCCATTTTTCACATTTGTTTTTCTATTTACAACGCGACGAAGTTAGTTTTGAGTTTGGCGTCGATGCTTGAAATTGTATCGATTATTACACAACATAAAAATTTCAAATCGATAATTAATCTGAATAGTCCGAAGATCCGCCATCGATACTTAAGTTAAATACATTTTTCAATATTTGTATATTAAGTATATAATTTAACTCTAAAACTCGCACTAGGTGTTTATTTTTCATTGGAAAAATTCTTATTGTATGCTGTGCTGTAAGTGAAATAAATTAAATAAATTTCATTACATACGGTTATCGAAATATTTATTGCCATTCTTAAAACTTCATTTGTAATTTTGCTGTTGTATTGTTATCGATAATATTCCATGCATCGATGTCAAATTAAAAATATTTAAAGTGGCTGAAATGGAGCAATACAAGTTGATAAATGCTGAATTAATGGATCAAGTGCAAATTCAGCGTATAACTATTGCTGAAATGCTAAAAACTGAAGTCTCACTGAAAAGGCAACTGCTGGAGGAACGCGAATTACGCTTAGCCGACGCTCAATACAATGAACAGAAACTGAAATGCGCTATTAGGACATTGTTGGATTCCTTAGACTTAAATTTAAATAGTAGCGACTACTCATCGCACTCATCAAAGGCATCAGAAGATTTCAAGTCTAGCCCATTTAATAATGGACAAGTTTGCACGGAGCTGCGTCGTTCGAGTGGAATACTGCAAAGAGCTCTGCCCTTATCACCCATCAGAAGGAGTCGGAGTAGCATCTCAAGCTGCAACCAATCGCAGGGTGAGGATAAAGAAAAGAGCACGACTACAATGAGTCCCTGCGTAAGTAATTATCTACATAAATATGGGAAATAAAATATATAAGCTTTGTGTTTAAGAGTGAGGATGTGTCACTCGTAAGGAAAACACCTGAACCACGACATTCGGTAGAGATGCACACAAACATAAGCTCTCCAGAGGTGGACGAACGAGAGTCAGCTGAGCAGCTGTCGTTTTCTGCTACTCGAATATATTCTATTATTGAAGAAAGCGATAGTGAATATAGCAACCTGTCTTTTTCAATGGATTCAAATGAAACAATGAAGTCGTCCGGCTCCGACAGTACAATGGAGATATCCCCATTGCCCCTGAGCAATGTGACGAATAACCAAAAGAGAGCTCGGCTAATTCCTAGTGTAAAAATCACAAAAGAACGCAGCCCATTGGAAAGCACTGAGAATGAGACTGAAAAATATAATTTGAGACAAAAAAAGAGCAACAAAATGAATCTGGAGACAAGGTTAGACCTTGTCGTTCCAACAAGGTCACCGATACAGATTACATTGCCATGTACGTCCATAAATACGAATGCACTCACACCGCGTAGGGCCTTGAATGACATGACCAATCGACCCCGAGATTTCAGTACGCCTCAAAAGGAGCAACAAAATTTAAATGCGAAGCGAAGCCCCGCTTCCATTAAGGCAGAAGTAAAACCAAAAAAAATCAGCAGTTCAAGCCGGACAGACGAGTCTAGTATGGAAGACTCCACTGTTGGTCGTCCCAGGCGAAGTTGTCGGCCAAGCTCACTCAAGGAACCCAATTGTCGTTCCAAACTTCGATGCCAAAACATATCCAAATGAGAATTTAGTGCTATGTTATATACTTAAAAATCTATATGTTCATGTTACTATTTATATTGAGCCTTTACGCTCGAAACCATGCATGTTAACCTAATTAATAGAAATGTGTAGAATAATATCTGTTTGTACTCCATTTGAATATATTAAGTTTAAGAAGCAAATCCAATTGCCTAGCTACAAGTTTGCGTTGCACGTTAAAACTATATTAAGCTAAAATAATTTATAATTCATTATGTCAAAATGTATAACAAATTCAAAATGAAAATGTAATCTTATAACTAAATAGAGTGAAAAGAAAATAAGATTCCTTATATTTGTTTTTAAAGTCAAATATGTGTTAACGTGAATCCGTTCTGTTATTTTTAATATACAGTTTAACAACACTTATTAAAGAAATCTCTTAATGTTAAAGTCTATCGAAATGTATCGTACAACCGCCACAGAAATTAATGCTACATGGTTGTATTTACTTTATAATCTATCTTGTTTTTTAACATTCGCCTGCAAAAACAAATGTAAAGCAATAACACCAATACGGATTAGAAGTGCGATGTCCAGCAAATGGCCAAAGATGAAAAATGCATAAAAAGCGTAAAATGCAGTCAACCTAATGTCATCTAATGCAATGTGCGCTTAATTATTAACGCAGCGGGCAGAGAAAGCACAAATATCGCAGTCCCAAATTCGCTCGTGTGTGTATGCGCCTGTGTGTGTTCGTGCGTGCGTGTGTGTGTGTCTATTAGTCAAACTTAGTTTCATTCGTTTTTGGCACTTTTGGTTCAACAAAATTGTAATTCTGATTTTTCGAGCATATTTTAAATTGATGTAGTAAATTTCGGACACACCAAAAATTAACTAAATTGCTGGCCTAGCGCACCTGCGTCAAACAAACGTTGGGCAATGTATGCGTTAGCAACGTTTTATCAGTGCGCCGCAATTGTTTCATTTATAGCTTCTTTGTTTGCATTAATAGAAATTTAAGACCGAAAGTGACGACAAAAGCCAAACGCAAAGTGTAAGTGGAAGGCTTTCGCCTCGCGCTAACAGCAACAAAAGCACCAACAACAACCACAACATCGAGAATAATCATTGGAATAACATCAACGAATCAGCTGTCAAACCGCTTCAAGGTGAGTTTGTTTGTGAATTAACCTGTTTTTTAGATTTTATTTATTTTTGTATATATATATATAAGCTCAGACTTAAAGCAAGTGGATTAAGAAAAAATTCAAAAATGTATCTTGTCAGTTGATATCGATATCGTGTTGCCTGATCTCAGCTCCTTTATGAAATATCGATATATTTTTGCTTACATCTTAAAGAAAGTATAATGTGAAATGGTAATAATTCATATTATGTAAACCCTTTTATATTCGTAGGGAATTTATTACGTACACATGTCTATTGGGGCACTGTAAATTGATTGGTGTTGCTGTTTCTGGGCAGTCGGTGCCCATGATATCTTATCTGCAAGTGGACTACAGTATGTAGGCCTAATATTTTTTTATTCACATGCAACTAGGCATATCAGTTAAAGAGGTTTTGTTTTTATTTTGGATAAGGCATACTTTGTATATACCAAAAAATGTTTGCCCATTATTAATTAATTGATTCTAACGGCATTCTGATTTTCTAAAAAATCTTTTAAACTTACTAGTTGTAATTTATAATATATAAAAGCTCTATTGATGCAGTACGTTCAGCCGGCAATTGTTTGTAGTGCAATAAACTTTGATGTGCTTTGATTTGTATCATTTTGCCATTTGTCGTTTTGTTTTAATCACATTAAGGCAAAACGTTGCACGCGTCGCATGACGAAAGCAGCTCTAACAACAACAAAAACAACAAGAACTAATACTTACAAAAACAAAAATGGCCCAGCACTGACCTACAAAAAGTGCAATGCGCCCCATCACTAGCAAATGTGCCGTTGCGCAGGGGTGGGTTTTAAGTTGGGTTAGGCGCGAAAAAACTTGCACAAAAGTAAATACTCACACATGCATACACATAATACGCACATGTAACATTCATGTTTGTGTGTATGCATGAAAGTACGTTAAGTATTATGGCAGAGAGCGTTGAACCGAATAAACAGCACGAAACAACAAAGAAAACATCTCACAAATCAAATGAATCCATCTAACAACAATAACAATTAACAGGTTAACTATAGTATGCAAGGAGTTATATATATACTTATGAATGAATATGTATGTATGTAAGAATGTAATAACTGTTCTACTTGTTTACATGGCTGATTAGTGAAATTGCGAAAAATTGTTGAGTTTGCTATGGGTTATCTTTTACACAAGAAAAGATTATCATAGAGTTTTATTTATATTTAAGGTCATAAATATATATAAGACTGCAGTCATAGACGAGTTCAATGTCATTTAGTAGAGCAATTCATGGTGGGAGGTCTATTGCGGCACATGCAACACTTGATGCAAGGACCGTAAACGTTTTCTATTGTTAGCTAAAAAAAAAAAAATAAAAACTCACACACATGCACAAGCATATGTAAAAGCACTTACATTCAACTTATTTCAGCATGTTGTGCGTGCGAGTGAGATAGCATGTCCGCAGTCTGCAGCTATGTCAATTGATAGTCCTTTCTTATTTGCATAGCAACCTTGTCAAGTGTTGTTAAATTCGAAAAAAAAAAAAAAATATGTAAAGTTTCATTGGCACGTCCGTGCGCTTTGTCTAGGTAAGTTATATACACGATAAATAATGCACTTCCCTATGCAAACTGCTCTGAATCATAGTCATGTAAAATGCCTTCATCTTGGGTTTATAAATTAAGTGCTGAAAATTTGTATATTGACGTAGACATACCCTACAATGATGCTGATAAAATGTACATTTTAAACACTTGTTCTTTATGATTTTTATTAGTATCGTATATATTTTTTTTTTCTGAATATTACTCTCACGTATCTCCGAGGGTATCGAGTAAATAATAAAAATAAAAATAAATAAATAAACAGTTTTGTGCCTTTCGCTTCCTCAATTTGAATAGAGGTTGGATTATGACTCATTGCAACGATGATTGTTTACATCATGAATGTTGTTGTCATATTTTGTTCCTACTGTTGCTGTTGTTGTTGTTGTTGTGATACTCGCTAAACCCAACCCCAACCCAGAGTTAACTCAACACCGTTGTTGTCATTGGGCTCATGTCAACGTTGCAATTTTTTTTTTTTTTTTTTTTTGCATTAGTTATTTAAGTAGTATTACTGTGCGACGGTGTTGGAAACCGCACATTAATAAAACCAACAATGAGCTCCATTTATTGCTATTGTTGTTGTTCTTGCTATCGTTGTTGTTGTAAGTGAATAGGGTAGAGCATAATGTATTCTGATACGTGGCAGATAGCTTACAATTACTTAATGAGTATAAATGAAAATTAGAGCAAACGAACTTTAAATACACTAATGCCAATAAGAAAGTGAATTCCATTGGTATATAAGATGATATATACCTCTTGAACAGCAAAAAATAATATAGAACTTGCATAATAGATTTTTATTGAAATAATTTATGCTTTAATTAAGTTTAAACTTGATTGGCTTTTATTCGATTTGAAACTTATTTCCAGTTTCTTATTCTTATTTGTTCTGTGACTCAGGCATTTCGAATCAGCGATTGCTCATCAAGATTTCAATTTTCATTTATATTATTATTATTATTATACTCAGTTGCTCTCTTGAGGCTGTTTGTTAAATGATCTCAGATACTATGGATATTGTAAACAAATTTCTGTTGCTTTCGTGTACGTGTTTAGCATTTAAATATCTCGATCTCTAGGTACACTGGGCATATACGTTCATGTAGATATGTATATAGACATATATACATTCCACTGATGTCATAACAGTTTCATCTGTGTAAAATGTTTTGCACTGCAGTCACATATTATTATCATTCGCATAGCATTTGGAATTTCAATTAAAAGCGAACGATGTTCAGTTCAGTTTTTTTTACAGACATTGAAATGCTAATTTACACTCCGAGCAACGGTCGCTCGACTATTTGGCTGGAGCAGCCAATGCCAATGGCTAATGGCCAATGAATGATGGCTGATGGCCAAGTCTGTTAAACAAGAGCAAGTAAAGCACGAAATGAAAAAGAAATTGAAAGCGAAAGTTTATTGTTGTGATTTTATGATTTTATTATTTAATCCATATTAAAATAAGTAAGAGTGCTCTAGTTGGGCATGGTCGACTATGAAATGCCCTAAATGAATAAAAAATGTGCGAAAAGTAAAGTAATTATGCTTAAGGAGTCGTAATATATCTAATTTAGAAACTCTAATTCTAAAAACGTATCATAGATGTTAAAAAATAATAAAAAAATTTAAAAAAAAAAATTGATTTTTTTTTTTAATGAAGAGGCCGAGCTTAATCGACGTCTTTTAAATGTATACCTTATAGGCATTGTCCGTACCAGTCTATACTTGTAACTATATAGTATATAAATAAAAAACAATCGATTGCGATTGCTAATTCGTATTTGTATGAATAATATAATTTTTTGAATTGTTTTATATAAGACATCAAGAATGCCTCAAAACAAATAAAAGTTATTTATATATGTATATATTTAGGAAATCAAGAATACCGCAAATCCAATAAAAGTTATTTTGTTATTAATATATATGATTTCTTTATTATTTTATTATTTTAGAAAAATCGTTAGCGCCATATGACAATAAAAACTTATCTTTGTCAAAAGCTATAAATTGTTAAATAACAGCAAACGAGAGTCTCTCGTGAGCAATACCTGACTACGATATACCTGGAAGTCTGTGTCGATGTATAGGTATACAAAAAGACCTTTTAAAACAATTAGAAAATTAAATGTAAAGTGTATTAAGAATCTACTTTGACATCTAGTTATTCATTAAATACGCAAGAACCAAACCGATCTCGTTATATATGTAAACTTACATACGTCAACACTTACCACATTAAGTTTTAAATATATTGAATTACACATTTGTAGAACCAGGTTATGGCTCATCTGTCAGCTAAGTAGTATGACTTGTTCGCTCTGGATTAATAGATTTCGAATATCGGTCTATTGTTATAAGAACTGATTCAGTATGAATAATACTTTTATTGAAGTTACATAATAGGAATTCTATAATTACACTATAATAATTATAGAGTAAAATCACGCGATGCGGTTCTGATTAACAATCACATCGAGGATATATATTCATTTACACTGTATTATTCAGCTAGTTTGTCACTTAAGTTTAGAAAATGCAATTAAAACTAGTTTTTGGTTTTCGTTTAGGGTTTTTTTTGGATTTTATTTTCGTGTGAGCGCATGAATCACTTTCAATAATTTGCTGAAAATTTTAAGGCATTAAGCTTCAGGCATTTGTATAGTCAGTATATCTTATCTAGAACTTCGGCAAACTTATCGTAAACTTTCACGGTAAAGAAATACCACGCATGGGTAATATACAAAATGAGAATCTACATATATATATATATTTACATTTGTATATATATATATATATATATATATATATATATATATATATATGTATTTTTGGTAAACATATATGAATTTGAACAACAAACAGAAAAAATGACAGACTTTGTATAAGTTTATTATTGGATTAAATCAATCCAGATAACACCTTCAATTCAAGTTCATTGACTGGCTGCTGATTGATATTTGTCAGTTAATGTTTTTTATATTCTTGCCACAATAATTTTATAAGGTTAAGAAATGACTCATGCTGTAAAGAGGAGGCGCTAGTTGCTGTACAGCATAACTGACTGACTGCATAATACTCTGTCTTTGTTATAAATATATGGTAAACATCTAAGATAAGTTTATACATACTCATATACTAAAATATCTAGCTTAACAACAAGATATACATTCATTATCTTTATAAAATCCTAAACCACTCCAATAAGTAGGTCATACTCTAACTTTGTGGTTAGAGTTAATTGCTATTTTATCCTGGCTTTCAAGTCCTTTCCATTCAATTAATTCAAGGTGTGTTCTCTGTGTGTGATAAAAAAAAAAAAAATACAGAAACAAACTGTTAACTTCGCCCTTCCCCATTTTGAACTTCTCGATTGCCCTAAACTGTCATCAGCTTAATTGCCCCAAATTTGTGGCTGTTTTTCTTTTTTTTTTTTTTTACTGGGCGTGTATATATGTCCACATAGACATAAAATCAAATTCAATTTCAAGAAATCATTAGATCACGCATTCGTTTGTTTTGGCCACATTTAATGGATTCTCCTCCACTACGGAAACGATTCCCGAAACGTGTGCGCAAATTGATTTGCCCTGTCAAAAACTAATATCCAATGTCCGTTATGCAAGTCAAATGGTATGATGTGTGTTGTATGTTATATTATGTTAACACGCCTATTTGAAATGCACGCCCAGTCCTCGGCCCAGGTCTTGTGGTTCGTCTGTAAGACAATACAAAGCAAATATTGCGTAAGTTGTCAAGCCACAAAACGCCGCCCGCCCACAACATAAAAATAATGAACAGTGTGGCAACGCCTTGATCGGCTCTCTTTAATTGATGTAACTAACTAGGCTTCACGTGAAGCTTACTCAACTAGAAGAAACTGGCAAATATTTTTCCTAGAACTCACATTTTTCCCCTTTGACATGAGCTTAGTCCTTATCTTCATGTATGTACATATAGAGGTGATATGAGAATTAATGTAAATATGTACACATATGTATATGAATTTCTTGATTATTTAGTATGTAAATACATTGCATGAGTAAAAACGTTCAATAAATGAATATATGTGACTGTGACAGTGCATTCGTAGCATTCGTGGCAGCTGTTCAATTAAACGACATCCCGTCTGCCATTTATAGACGGAATTAACCCGAAGCATGAATCATGCCTGATCGTGTCGCAAGAAGAAATTAAGAAGTTTACTGTGTTCAAAGTTTTGCACCACTGTGCTCAAGTTAATGACTCAAGCTTAAGTCTGAAGCAACACTGCAAATATTTCGCACGTTTCACACACGCATAGACTGGCACACAAACACACACACACACACACACACATAAAGAGAGAGAGAGAGAGACATAGTCCCACATATACGCACAGCCCAGAGTTACAGTTAAGTTGTTTTTGCTTTGACCGATCAACATCGTTTTGTCAACAGAGACAGGTGCTGAAATGCGGTTGCTGCAGCGTCTTACATTGCCTTCATCGCTGCGGCTACTCTTTGCAATTTTGTTTTAACTTCGTCTTTTGCTTTATCTATGTCTGTATGTCTGTCTGTCTCTTTGTCTGTCCATCCATGTGGCGTGCGCTCGCTCATTGCATTCGATGCCTGACGTCACAGCGCTGTTGAGTTGCCGCTGATTTTGTCGTTTGCCGTTTCTAGCTGCGTCCGCGTCGACCTTAACAGCTAATTTTATGAATTGCTTTGGTTCTCTTCGCCGCTCTTCACTCTGCTCTGCTCTATTGTTGTTGCTGCTTCTGCTGCTCCCCCTCAAAGCTAGCGTTGGCTTGCTACTCACGCTCTCCCTCTACGTATGCTTGTTTGCGCTCTCCCACTTCGCTCTCCTGCTGTGTGACTTGACCATGCACGCTCTCCCTCTCTATCTTCCTCTCCTTTTCGGTCTCTGATTTGGCGTCGCATGCGCGACCGTTGCTGTTCTTCAGTTGATTTTCGACTTGCGAACGGAACGCAACGCATATTTTTCGATTGCGTTTTCATTTGTTATTGTTGTGAATAATTAAAAACATAAAACAAAAGCAAACGTCGAGCAAACAACAATAGCTATAACAACAACAAAACCGACAGTGCAAAATATAATCAAAACGTAAATAAGTTTATATTTGTTGATAACAAACCACCAAAAACAAAAAGTGCTGAAAAAGCTTGAAAACTGATCAAGATTTCCGACGCGATGATTCAGCGACAAATCGATCGCTTTTTTTGTTGTTTTTATTTTATATTGAATGTGTTTAATGAAATTTAATAAAAATGAATTAGCTTTAAGTGAAGCTGCTCCTACACCTTGGCCTTATCATCATTTGTGTTCGCTTGTAGCCGTAATCATAGCCACGCCAGGTCTTCCAGCAAATACCACGACCCGTTAGCTTCTTCTCATATCTACCGCCGGCGACATACTGTCCATTCAAATTGCTGTAAAGATATATTATTTAACTAATATAAAAGTGGAAGGCAAAAAAAAAAAAAAAAAAAAAAAAATCGGAATATTAACTCACCTATGTTGACATTGATTATACCACCAGGCGCCGACATTAGTCAGAGCACAGTTCTTGCCGCTCTTATCGTTATCAAATGTCGAAAACGGTTTGCCCACATGATATCTCAGTGAATCTCCAGCATCCCCAGTGAATTTACCCAATTGACTCAGAGCATATGATTCAGATTCATTTGCTACCACAAATCTATCGTATTTCGCATAATGTGTCTCCCCATCAAAATCCTCCAGATATATGTAGAGTTCGTAGGGCTCGGCATTCGTTATGTGGTGCAGTTTCTCGAGACCAATAAAGAATTCGGCATTTAGTTGGCCAAATCCCGCCTGGTACTCCGACCAGCTGCGATAAAAGTTCTCACTGCCATCCTGACGTCTCTGGATCACTGTCCAGCCGGCGCCCGCTGTTCTTGTGTCGCAAGCCACAGGGAAAGGCTTTAGGCCCGGCACCCAGATAGTGTATATACCATCTGTATTGATCATAGCCGCCAAACACGATGGAGGATGATCTAAATGATCAGATATACGAGTGATATATAGAATATAGAACTTTATTTACTATAACATTACCTGATTCTTCAGTTTTTCGTGATGTTAAATCTTCTCTCAGTTTAGATATTTCTTTCTTCAAACTAAATATATAGAAAAGTTAAATCTCAATTTGTTGTTGGAAAATTCCAAATTAACTAAAATACCTTGAAATTAGTTGTTCAGCATTTTCGTATATATTTGTTGAACTTGAACTTTTGACATAATTTGCGAGGTCTCCGAAAAGGAAAAACACTATGTAGTATACAGCACTGTTGCACTTCATGTTTACAGCTGATCTGTCATATGATATTCTCCCAACATCTCATAATTAAGACTGAATTGCAATAGATGCATTTGCATTTGAATAAAAAGTGAGATCTGATTATAATTACACCTTATACTGTGCTTTATGGGACTACGAGGTATATTGAGTTCTAGGCAGACTATATAGAACAAGAAAATTTATAATATAACAAACATAAATGAAAAAGAAATGAAATGAAATTAATTTTAAATATAAAAAAATAAAATAAATTAATTAAAAATTAAATATACAAACAAAATAATAAGAATAATATTAAATAATAAATTGTGTATATTGAAATATCATTATATTTAAAAAATATATTATTTATGAATATACAAAAAAATATATTTTTTTAAATTAATAAATATAAGTTCAATTTATATTAATAAAAATTTATTATAAAATAATCATATAATATAAAATATTATATTAAAATATAGATTTTTTAAAGACTGACTTCATTTCGTATGTAAATCAAAATTTTGATCGGGTTCGTATACCTAACAAAAATATAGTTTATTCGAAAAGGAAACATGATTGAGTTTTATTTAATATCAATACTTTATATACTTTATACCTTGTTACAGAGACCTTGTTACAGAGAATTACCTTGCGCATTCCGATTTGCGAGTGTCTAGAATTTCTTATCAGCAACAAACTGAAAAAAAAAACAAAACAAAAACAATTATGCATATAGACATGGATCTATATACATATATGTAATATATATTTATTTATAGAAAATAATATACTTTGAATAAATATGTGAAAAAAAAAAACAAAAGTCAATATATAAATATAATTATTTGCTTAAGGAAATCAGGAAATAACATGATCGGAATATACTTGAAGAAAATCAAGCTGATAGAAATAAATATATATATTTATTGCATATTTATCAAGTACTTTTTAAAATCTCAAATTATATTATGTTCACAATATATAGTTTATCTATGCATATCGATATATCTAAGATAATGCTTCGCAGTGTTGTCTCGTATTGTTGTTGTTCCTAAAGTTGGCTGGAAATTGTCGACATTTGGGTCGTATCATCATTTGGGTAAATTTGTAACCATAGTTGTGACCACGCCAAGCTCTCCAGCACATGCCGCGTGCAAAGAGATTCTCTTCATATTTGCCGCCTTCAATGTACTGTCCATTGAGATTACTAAAGTGGAGAGTAAAATATATATATATTATACAGCTCGCATCAGCAATAGTTCATTTACCTGTCCACACAACTATTGTACCACCAGGCACCCACATGCATAAAGGCACAATTTCTGCGGAACTCTCGATCGTTGTCACGATCGTAGGTCGAGAATTTCATTTTCTGATGACTTCTAAGCGAATCTCCTGCATTACCCGAATAGGCACCCAAGACATTCAGCGCATAATCATCTTCTTCATTGCCAATGGCAAACTCATTAAATCTTGCTGATCGTGTTGTCCCATTGAAATCCTCCAAAACGATATACAACTCGAAGGGCTCCAATGCAGTTATGGCACGCAGTTTCTCGAGTCCAATGAAAAACTCGCCATCGAGAGTTCCGAAGCCCTGTTTGTACTCCTCCCAGTTTCGATAGAAGTTCAGACTGCCATTGAAACGCCTTTGTATTACCAGCCAACCATATCCGGCCAAACAGTTATCGCATGCTACGGGAAATGGAGCCATACCTGGTACTTGAATCGTATGAATTCCACTTTTAATTTTACTTGCATTGAAAGAGGACGTCAAACAGGATGTGGGATAGTGTTTCTCTATTAATTATCTTTATAAACATATCATAATATTTGTAAATTCTTGATTATATCTTACGATTTTCTGAAGAAGTAGAAATACTCGGATTTACGTATGCTTTCAGAGCCTCTAATTTTTCCTCTAGGCTGTAATAGGTTTTTAATTTAATTATATTCGAATAGTCTCACTCATGACCTACCTAAGAACCAGCTCGTGCATCGTTTCTATGGGATGTCCTAAACTTTGACACTATTGAAAATGGTATATAGTTAATTTTTGTAGATAGTTTATATAATTTGAAAATATTTTTACCCGCGCTGAGCATACAAAATATATGCATATTAGTTTTATAAACTGTTCTACGTTCGTTCTAATGAGCTTCATCTTTGCAACTGACACAACTGTGTTATATATTTAAAAAAAAAATATATATATATATATATATATATATTATTAACTTCTATTATCAGTTAGCTTATAAATCATAGATTAGCGGTCAAGATTTGGCATAATATTGATTACAATCATTCGATTAAATTATTTGAAGGGCTTTATAAATCTGAATAGTAGAGTAGAGCTTATTAAAATAGTAATATAAATATTTGTATAATATAAAAATATGACAAAATATTTTTAAAATAGAAAAAATATAAATTTTTACAGAAGTACATATTTTTTTATTTAAAATATATAAATATTAAAATATACATTTTTTTTATATAAAAAAAGTATATATGCATATATATATTATTTATATTTTTAAATATATATATATATTTTCGTATATTGAAAAAATCATTTGCATAATATTTCCAACACAATTTTTCATAGATATATATATATATATATTATATTGTTTTATAAAAACCTTTAGAAGACTTTAACATTAATTCATTTGTTAAATACCTAGATTTTAAACTATAGATAATATAGAGTTTTCCGCTAAGTTTAAACATATAGCCTTGACATTTTTATTCGCGTTTGGTATAGAAGATTTTATATGCATATTAAAAAATACCAACTCTATAGCTGCTATATTAGCGTCATAAATATTAACGTTTATGTGGTAATAGATATAGATGCCAGAGTGGACGAGGTTGCAAATGAATATAAATATAAATATTTGTATGTATATATAGATATGTGGCTATATACATAAAAAAATATATGTGAAATCTTTAGTTACATTAAGAATGCTTGCAATTAAGTGAGATATGGCAGACAGATATTATAGAAAGCCAATATACTCAGTTTCACTTTGTGAACGAGCATACATAATTTATTTATTTATAAAACAAAAGTATATTTGTTGTTCAAGTAAAACGAAAAAGCCTATATAGATCTGAGGAATTAATTATACATAAATCTCGATTGCTTGTATATACATATTTACGTAAATATATCAATCTAAATACTTATGTATCTATTTGTATATATATATATATGTATATATGTATGTAGTTCTGTTCATATATGCGCCGGCACGTGGGCTTCATTTTGTAGATTCTGTGGGAGCTGTGCGCCCAATGCCTCTCAAACTGTGCAGCGTCTGGCATTCATTTTACGGACTGTTTGCGCTTGGTTGATTGTTTTTGTTTTTTGTTTTCTATCGAGGCGTCAATCTAAAAAAAAAAGCAAAGAAACAAGACAAAACAAGACATAAACATATATATATATATACATACATATATAATAACATATATATATATATATATATATATATAATAGTTATAGAAACTGAGTTATTAAAGCGTGTGGGTGGCGACAGTTGCTGCTGGCTTGAGCGCGTCTTGAGTCTGTGGCCTCCGCCTCAGCTTCAGTCTCGGTCTAGAGTCTGTGCCGCAAAGTTAAGCTTAAAATGCGTCTAATGCGACGTGCTCAGAGCCAAAAAGTAAACTAAGTTTTAATAGATTTTTAGCCTGTTTATTAATTTACTCTTTTCAATTGTCTTGCAGATGGCCATACCGCCACCACCGGGTCCTCCGCCACCGCCAGGACCGCCACCGCCACCGGCTATGGGCGGCCTTAAGCTGGGCGGCGGCGGCGGTGGAGGAGCGGATCAACGTTCAGCTCTACTCAGCTCCATACAGAAGGGCACCAAACTGCGCAAGACGGCCACTGTGGACAAGAGTGGGCCAGCTCTGTCGGGACGTGTTTGTGATGGTGATGCTGGAGCTGCACCAAAGCGCACGCTCAATAACAACAACACCAGCAGCAGTAACAACAACAACAACAACAACACTAGCATGGGAAATGGAGCACCCAAATTGGGTGGACTTTTCGAAGGCCTATCACAGATGCCAAAGCTGAAGCCAGTGAATGGTGTTCGTGGTAAGTTTTGAAACTGTGAACATATATCAAATATATATCATTTATGCAAATGTTGTTGCTCAATTGATTTCCGCTTTACACCCACACAACAACAGCGTCGCCAGCACCAGCGCCAGCAACGGCAACGGCAACGGCAACGGCAACGGCAACAGCAACAGCATCGCCAGCAACACGTAGTAATAGCCCCCCCACAGCTACAGCAGCCAGCAATGGACCCATGGACTTTAATACGGAGCTCACCAAGCATTTAACATTGAAGCGTCAAAAGCAACAACAGCAACAGCAACAAACACAAGCGAGCAGCAACAACACACATATCAATGCAACCGAAGCAAATCTGAGAACAAATCGCGGACCACCACCGCAGCCGCCAAAGGTGAGCGTGAATCAGGCGCACAGCAGACCCACACAAAGCAACAAAAAAAAAAAACTATTTTAATTTATATATAAATAGACAAGCGAGCATTACTAATAGAGCAATTAAACAAAGTAGAGCTCTTAGAAAATTAAATGTGAAGAAGAGGAGAGATTTGGAAATTAGAGATGTTATATATAGAACAATTGCTGATGTAAGAGTTGCGAGTAATGAATGTTAGTTAATTGAAACTGAAAGTGTATAAGTGTATTCATAGAAATATCAATTATAAATGAGCTTAATCTATAGTATATATAAATGAAACTCAGCTGATACAATAAGCGTATTTAATGTCTATATCTTAAGTCCTTATTGAGCAGCAAAATCAGCCTAGTTTTAGTTTTCTACAGAAGCTAAACTATTAGCAAGTAAATTTCAATATGCTGATTATGATTATAAATTGATCAATTAATTTATATATATATTATTGCTCATATTAGTTGTGTAACCCGTTCGTTCGCTATTCCTGTTCTGCACATAACTAAATAATTCCTGCTCTGATCTATTCCATTAGAACTCCAGCGAATCCATATTGGAACGCATGAATATACCTCGCACAGCTGCAACGCCCACAACAACATCAGCGGCATCGGCATCAGCGTCAGCGTCAACGCCAGCGAATGCCATTGGCAATGGCAAGGTAAAGGCAGCATCGCCCACGCTCTCGGAGAGCGGCAGCAATAGCAGCGGCAGCGTGAAGAGCAAAGCGGCTAATCTTAGGTAAGTCTCATCGAACTGGCCAAAAATGTCAATCTATCAGCCTGCTTGGGTGCGGGCTAAAATTAAATGTTTGTAATTATATTTTATTCTATTTGAATTTTACATTTTTTTATCTGATTTTATTTGTTGTATAATTTTTCTGAAAATTTTAAATTTTTTGTATATTTTATTTATTTATTTATTTATTTTTTTGGTTTCTTTGCCGGGACTTTTTTCTGGTTAACTCCTGGTCCAAACAAACACACACACACGCATACAACACACACACATACACACCTGAACACACGTACACAGTATCTCGTTAGGCAATAGTTTTGTAAATAGTTCAATTACAAAAACAACAACAAGCGCAACAACAACCGCCGCCGCAACAAACTCAAATCGAACAACAACAACAACAACCACAACGGGAACGGGAACGGGAACGGGCATGGGAAATAGCCTGCGCAATTTGGCGCCGAATAAGTCAACGCTGTTTGGTGGTGGAAGTGGCAGTGGTGCTGGCAATGGTGCGAGCAGTGGTACTGGTATTGTTGTTGGTGGTGGTAATATTTCGCCAACATCCACGCCCACACCACCCACATCTCAACAGAAGCCGGCAATTGGCTTCGGCAAACCAAATTTTGCGCCAAAGCCGCCGGGGCTGCAGCAACTGGCGTTCGCCAATGGGCATCAGCGCACAGCGGTGGCGCGACATCACAGCATGAAGTCACCCAGGTATAGCATTCATCCACTCACTCTCTCCTAACATCATATTGGCCCCAGGGCCACGCACCGCTTAATGCTGCCTTAGATGCGCGCTCATCTTCGCCTATGGTTCAGAGTTCGGCTACAGCTTTAATCCTGCACGCTAATTGCTCAATGCTCACATAATTCCAATCTCACCCATTATATTCACTCTCTGTCTCTCTCTCTCTCTCTTATCACTCAGATCGCCACCTGCTGCTGGAGGCGTTAATGGACCCGTTTTCTCAACGCAACAACATTTTGGCACAATGCGCGCTCCGCTTCAGCAGACGCTGTTGCTGCAGTCCAGTGAGGGCATCAGTGGCAGCACCAATAGTATCACGGGCAGCATGCGAACTGCACCAAATCCGCCAAAGAGTAAGTTCGTCTTTATTTAGCAGTTCATCGATGTTTATATTATGCGAACTTTGTCCTGATGGTTTAGAAATAATTAATTAGCATTATGAATTTATCTTAGTTATACCAAGTTACCTACTCCTTATTTATTTTTTGCTAATTCCTAATGCCCTTTTCTTGCAGCACGTCCTTCGGTGAAGCCACCGCCGCCGCCAACACCATCGCGCAGCATTTCAAACAGTAATCTGAGCAGCCTTGCGGGGCCGTTCAGTGCTGTGAATACAGCGTTGGTGCAGAGTGCGTCTATTACGACACCAGCGCCATCACCGCCACCGTTGCAGCAGCCACCCTCCACTTCGAGCAGCAGCAACAGCGTGGCCGCGTTGCGCGACCAGTTTCGGAACGGAACGCCACCAACTCCGCCCAGCGGCATCACAGCCAGTCCAAAGTCGTCGACAATGCGTGAGAAGGTCAATCCTATTATAATTAATGGTGGCCCCATCAATCCGCCAGCACTGCCACCCCATCGCAGCTGCCCGCCGCCCCCGCCACCGATGCGACAGTCGAGCAACGTAAGTAGAGTCAACAACAAGTTGGCGCATATGCCAAAGGTAACAGCATCCAGCTGAGAGCAAATGTTGTACTAGGTTAAGCTAATATACACTGCAAAAACATTTATTAGAGTTTGTGGTATAAAATAGAAGCGAGAAATTTACTCAATGCAATGCGAGCAGGGAATTCTGTATATCGATATTTTAATTCAATATATTAGCTACTTTAGCTGTGCGTGAACGATTAAATATTTTTATTGGTCAGTTATTCACTCAGGAGCGACAGATGAACAGCTTAATATAAGTTATCGAACGACTGGCTCTTCACTGCCTCCATAAAAAAGCAAAGAGCAAAGTTCATAAACAAGTGAACTGAATCAGTAAATAAATTCTGCAGTTCATTTTAATGAGCCGTTCAATTGAAATTAATGTAAATAATAAACAACAAATATCATGTCTTTAGACTTTTTAGAAAAATAATAAGAGAAATGAATTCAAATATTACTTATGGCAGTTATAGCTAATTTCTTGCAGTGTACAAAAGTAACATTGGAGCTGCTCCATCTCTTACTTGCTCTGTCTCATTCTCTCCCACTGTATAATTTGCTCTCATTTTGGTTCCTTTGCGTTGCGCTCTGCGCGTTCGCTCTTTGCTCTCCGCTGCGCACAAACCGTTAGCTTTTTACAACCTTTATGGATTTTCCAACAATACGTGACCCAAACAGCTTCGATACGGATTGTCGCTCATCGCACGCTTGTTTTGTTGTGCTGTTTGTGTTCGCTTAAAGTGCAATATATATACATAGTTTTCTGGTCCTTCACTCAACTCAGTGACTTCGCGTATTATGTGAAGCTGTGCAGGATTAGGCAACTGTCTGAACTCAAAGCAAAGCATAAGCAAAGAAGCTCAAGGCTATTCAGAACAATGTTGATGCACAATCAAAAGCGCAGTGTAATGGAATTTCAGCTTATCTAACAGCAATTTGGCATTCAACTAAATGCATCCTGTTTTTCTATTGCAGGGTGGAACACAGCAACATCAGCAGCAGCAGGCACCAGTGCCGCCTCAACGCCACTCATCTATACGGGCCAATGCCCCGCTGACGCCGCCCACGCACATGGCCAATTCGACGCACAATTTTGGCAGCAACGGTGGCCTGGCAACAGGAGCTGGAGCTGGAGCTGGAACTGGAACTGGAGTTGGAGCGAGTGCATCAGTTGGTCGCCTTGTCATCGATTTGGAGGCAAAGTTTGGCAAGAGATTTCACAATGTTACGGAGTTCCCGAAACCACCTCCGTTTTTAAATATACAAAAAGTCTATCCTAGTCGCACGCTTAAGGCAACCAATGGTATGTAAAGGATAAATATATATATATATATATGTATATGTGTACATGAGTGTGATTATGTATGTGTGTGGGTGTTTAAATATATGTGTGTGTATATTCTGGGTGTGTGGGTAGGTTCTACTGTTAAAGCAAACTCAGTCCACGCGCCGTGTTAATAATAACATAATTATTATTATGTTTCTGATTATTATTATTAATATTATTAAAAAAAATTATTGTTATATGCACACCTGGAACGTTGTTACATAATGCATACATATATACATTAATATTGCAAAAGTTGCATAATATTATTATTATTATTATTATTATTTTTATTATTTATAAGTCAAAAAAAATTTAGAATTTTAGTTCGATGTGAAAGGTTGAAACAAAATACAACGATGCAATTTTAAATTGTCTTTTATACACACTCACTCACACCCAAACACACACCACATACAAACACACATAGAGAGATGAAACATATGCTATCAAATGTAATGTTACAATATATGATTGTTTACAAATGTTAAAATATATTTATAATTATGAAAAATTGATAGCTTTATTCCATATAATTTTGTTAATATGCATATAAATATTTATATACATATATATTTAACTATATATTCTTATGCATACATATGTTTATTTTATTTAACAAAGAAAACAGCGATATTATTACTAAGCACACGCATATTATGTATTATTTTTAGTAAAGCATATTTAAATATTAAAAAATGCCTCTTATCTATGTTTATGCCACGATTCGCATTATGTTCAAGTCCTCAAGCATTATTTCTATACATTTTCGTAGCGCATGGTTTTTACTTTGATGTATTCGTCTACGATCGGCTTTGCATATATATATATATTTATATATAAATACTACTTATATATTCATAGATATTTTTTGTACTCGTACTTTTATATCTTATCTACAACACATGTACAACTGTACAAATATGTATGTTTTATTTTATATATACTCTATATTTTATGAATATTAAATTTTAGCACATTATTGTTTTATTTGAAGTTATGAACCAATAAACAAGGCAAAGATGAAATTGAATTTAATATGCATTAAACATTTTTACATTTTATTACATTTTTACACGCGTCGTATTTGTCTTCCATATTCAGCTGTTCCTCTTCTATTCCCCTTCTTGATCCTTAAACATTTGTGCTTGTTGCTTGCTTATACAAATTTCCATTGCCTAAGTGACGGGCTCAGCTTTAAATACAAAAAAAATTTAAAAACAAACTGTTTTTGTATCTATACATTTATAAATATATCATTCCCTCTCTCTCTCTCTCTCTCTCGCCCCCCGTAAATGCTTATCTCTCACTCTCTCTCTAACGCTTGAAATGCAGAAGCCCCTTTGGCGCCCAACAGCAATAACAACAATAATAATAACAACAACAGTACTGCTACATGCAACAACAATGCAAAGCCCACTACGGGACTGAAGCCCGCCTATGCGCCTCTCAAAAAACATCGAGCTCCCGCACCACCTCCACAGGCAGGCGTGGCAGCCGCTACAGTGTCTGTGATAAGACAATCCAGCTTTCTATATGGCGGCAATGGCGCAGCAGGCGGCAGCGTCGGCAGCGTTACAACGGCTGTTAGTGTCCGGCCGAAGTCACAGCCGGCAACGTCCAGTGTACAGCACAATTCGACGGTCTATTAATTCTAAACATAACTGTAAATTTCAATCCCTGTTTAAGCTTTGTATATATGTATACATATTTGTGTGTGTGTGTAGTAAGTGTAAGTGTGCAAGTCCTTGCTATTGTTATTTTATCGAGTTTGGATATGTGTGAGTGTGCGTGTGCGTGCAAATGCAAATGTTACAAGTGTCCCTGTAAAGTGTATAAAATAGAAACAGAACAATAATGACATAAAACAAATGCAGATGCACATAAGTGGTTTTCGTATGTATGTAACAGACACATGCATGTGCATATGTATATATGTATGTGTGTGTGTAGCAGTAAGATGAAATGGCAACGGTTGATTTAAGAAATGTACTAAAAAATGTCAAACTTGACAATATTCAATTGAGAATCAACTTACTAAGCTTAATGAATGGCTTCAAAAATGTACTAGAAAACGTCAGATATGAAAAATGTTCAATTGAATCACTTTTAAATGTTTAACGGCCTCAGTCAGCCCTCTTTCTGCTGCTTATTTTAAGTTTAGTGTCTTCCCAGGTTAACACAAATATACTTACGTGCATACATAGATTTATATACATATATACACATTATTAACTATATTTAATCTGTATATAAACCTTAGCGGCATTTGAATCTAGACCAAAGTTAGTCAAATTATTCAAAAGGCAACACCAACAGAGAATACCCTTAAATATATATATATATATATATATATATATATATATATATATATATATATATATATATATATATATATATATATATTTATATATATATATATATATATATATAAATAAATGTATATGTAAGTACTTATGCGCATATTTACGAGCGTTTTTGTCGCTCTCCCTATCTAAACTAGACTGAAAAATTGTTGAACCGAAATTCAAATTTTATTATTAAATCACAAAGCAAACACACAAATGTTAATGCAAATGAAAACTCTAGCACAAACCAAAGGTTTTCCAACGAAAAGTAAAAAAAAGAAGTAAAAAAAAAAAAAAACTAAAATCAAGCAACATTTACACATAGTTGGAGGCGATCATGTTACATCAATACCGCAACCAGTTTTTTTAATGTATTATTTTCCCAGTGTGATACAATTCGAACAATTTCTGTATCCATTTTTCAATAACTATTCTAAATTAATATATATAAATATAAATTTGTTAAGACCCCGAGGGCAATATTATTCACTTACATCAAATTAATTACGTATTATGATTATTATTATGAAATTCATTATTGTTGGACCATTGCCGTCATTAGTAGTAATTCAAAAATCAACATTATATTTCAATATCATTCCATTTGAAGTTCTCATATATAAATAAACCGAAAAAAAATAAACATTGGAAATACCTAATACAAATGATTTTTTAATGATGGGCTGAGCTAAAATATTAAACAATTTTGATAAATAGGGGAGTTTTCTGGGGATTGTAAACTGTAAAGAAAAAACATAAATATATTATAGTCTTTTAAATAATATGGTAATTTGCAGTAGATATAAAAAGTTGATAAAATTTTTTTTTTAAATCACAAATAATGGATATATAAAAATTTTGTTGTATGTAAAGACTTTTTTGTGATAATAAGCCGCATAAATATATTTGTTCAATTATCATAGCATATATTATAATATATATTGTTAGCACAGATCCATTTTACTAAAACTATCCAAAGATTATTTGTTATTGTGTATATCAATTTCAACAAGAATTTCATTTTTAAATGCATATTGTTTTCTTGAGTATATAAATATATATATATAATTGCAAGCGGTTATTTACAAAATAGTGAGAATAACATTGATTGGCAAAAAGCGATTCGCCAACAGAACTATAACAAGCTTAAACATAGTGTGTTAATACAAAATAGAATCGAATTCCGTAAACAATAAACAATCGCACTTTGTTGCTTATAAACTAAATGGCAATCGGCAATCTAAGCTGCGCTAGAGCTATGCTTGAGCTTTAGATCATCAACGGCCTCCCGCAGCGACTGATCCTCGCGTAGACGTCGTCGCTCGCATTTGGGACATGGCTGATGCTCGTTGAGGCATTCGGCATGGAACACGGCACCACAAGTGACGCACTGCAAATAAGAAAACAAATTTAATAACAGTTAATATGATGAACAATAGACTTACCCGAAATGTGGTGGCAATATGAAAGGGGTAAAGCACACGCGGACTCTGACAGATTTCGCAGATGAAGCCCTTCAGCTGGCACAGCCGGCACTTGAGCACGTGTGCCTCGCCCAGCTTGAACGCCTTTTGCAGCTGCTGACAAAGCGTTCCGCGCTGTATTAATGCCAAATCTGCTATGGAATATTGATGTATGTGCTCGTAGAGATACTCCTGGCCACCGAAATGGTTCTGTAACAGCTTCAGGCTGCTCGGTGCACAGGTATAGAGATAGGCACGTATGAAGTTCAAGCGAATGCGCAGCGACTGCAGCTCAGCCATGGCATCGGAGGCATAGTAAATGCTCGGATTGAGCAGCTGCATGTCCAGGAATGGCTGTGCCCGGAACTCGGCTAGAAAAATGGCAGCTCGTTTGCTAACGCTATATTTTCGAAAGTCCCAGTTGTAAATGATGCGCGCCGGAATGAGTTGAGCCTCCGACTCCATGCAATTGTTGCAATAGTAATTGCCACTAAAGGCACAAACTCTGTGCAAATAGATTGAAGGGATTGTAAGTTAAGGCAAGACTATAATTAGTAGTTTAGCTCAACGCACTGGAAATTATTGTCGCCAATGCCCAGCGGATGCTGACAGCCCTTGCACAGAAAGCCCTGTGCATTCAGTCCCGGCTCCCGTGGCAGCTGACACAGTTGAGCAACCATTTGCTGCAGCTCACCCATTTCGAAATTGGAATTGAGCAGTTCAAATTCCGAGTTGGTCTGTGAATAGAGAACGAGTTGCTTTAGTATTAAATAAAATGCTCCAATAAAATAACAACTTACGTCAATTGATTGCAGCTCGCTCAAATCATCTGTTGCATTCGAATCGACTTCTCGTGGCGTTTGCTGCTGCGCCAAGTTTAAGGTCGAGGGATTAGCGCGAAACTTCTCCCAGATCTGCGACCAGCCGGAGCCATCCTCACGATTGTTCTCATGCTTGCGTAACAGCGCATTGTAACTATATCGATCTGCTGTGGGTGTGCGCAGGCTTGTGGTGCTGCTCATGCTAACCGAGCGCTGAAAGAAACGCGCTCCAGACTCTTCGGTGGGCGTGTGCACATCCAGATCAGCGGACCAGGAGGTTTGCATGAGATTAGTCAAAGAATTGCTGCCCTGAGGCAGTTCAGCGAAAGGCTCTTCAATGTGACGAATGGAACGCTTTCGAATCCTCTGACCACCACTGTCACCACTCGACTCAGCCTGTGCGGCCTCAGTGGAGACTGCATGATCATTCTTTGTTTCTCCCGAAGTGTTTGTCTGCTCTTCATCGATAATATCCATTTCGTCAACCTTTTGCAAGTACAAGTCCAGTATCTCATGTTGGTTAAAATCCGTATTTCCAAATAGCCCTCCGCGACTGAATGGACTATTCGAAATAGACTCCGAGAAGAGCTCATTCGTGTGGAGTGGCTGTGGCGTGGGAATGGCCACGATTTCAGTTGCCAAAGAGCTGGCTATATCCACTCCGCTGCTTATCTAAAAAAGAAATTACAGTTCAACATAGGCTACAAATCCTCATCTCTCTTAGACGCACTGGGCAAGATTTGAGTGCCGGTGTCCATAGATCGGATAGCTGCAGCGCATAGTCGGGCCATTGATTGAGAAGGCTTGAGTTCACGGGCAAATCGAATGTCACATATGCCTCCAGGCTCTCCATAATCTTGGCTGCCGTCTCCAGACCTTCACTATCCTTAAGCAGCGCATCCTTCTTGTAGTACGGACGCAGTGCTGAGCCATTTTTACGCATATTATTCAAATACGACGAGAATATGGAATCGTTCAGAGACTGTCGCACCCACGCTCGACACTGACCTGTCTCGGAGGTGATCTGGCTCAGTCGTTGTATCTGCTCAATCACCTGTTTGTGCATAAACACCATGGCAGGTGACCAAAAGCTGGGCTCCGGTCGTCGCTCCACATCTCCAGATATCACATTGATGGTGGCCCACAGAAATGAGTCTTTCAGACCGTGCAGGAATACAGCTTCCAAAGTGGTGCATAAAGCACTTGTCTGTTCGCACAGTCCAATGACTTCTATGGGAATTTTTTTTGGATGAGTCATGCAATTGGGTTAATTGAATGTGAATTGAGGGGAATTACCAAGTCCTTTTTGCTTAACTTCAAACTCGATTTCTCTCGCATTTTCGTTAAGTGTATTTATCAACGCTTCCTTAATGGCATTTTCACGTTTTGTGGAAAAATGATTTAGGCTGCGAAAGAGGGAGCTCATTTGTTTGTCTTAAAGGTTTGTTATTTATTTTCGTATGTGGACTTATTTATAGTTATCTCTTGCTTAGACGCAATCAGCTGTTTACCAGGGCTGCATGAATTTACTTTTATTTCTTAGATTAACTAAATTTCATTTTTTTGGCTGATTCATAGATATTTATATATTATGCAAAAAATATGAACATTAAGCTTAACATAAATCCACAGCATTCAGTGGACTACTGAATTGATTTCTTAAAATTAAATGAAATAGCTCGCGTAACTTTTAAGGTAGCTTAAAAGTAAACCGATAGTGCAACAATATTGAATGTTATCGATAGCTTGTCTGCAATGACGTCACAAGAGCTCTCCCGCTTCTTAACGGCTTTTTATATTTTTAAAATGTCCACTTAATAACATTAAAGTAAACAATTTGTAAGTGCGCAAAATAAATAACGTAAGCAGTTTTAAATTTTCGTTTGGAATTGTGGGTTTTAAGACCAGTTCTTATTATTGCTCACTTGCTTTCTTTCTATGTGGGATCGGTCGATTATAAGAATGAAAAAAAAAAAAATCCCACGCAAATAAATAACCACAAATTCCGCGTGTTCGTTAACAAGACAAAGCTTTAATGACTTTTGATGCCTTGGGGTTTTATTTCAACGAAACAAACAACATTTATGACTCAACTCATCAAGGAATAGAAATTAAGTCTTAATAATAAATATTGTTAACCCAACAGTTCATATTGCTTGCAGTTAACAGAAAACTATTTATAAATACATAAGCACATACATATTTATTTATTTATTTTTGTTTATTTACATATGAATGGAGTTGAGTTAAGTGTCAGCCTCAATCCCGGCTTGTCCATAGGCTGTGCACGTATCCATTCAGTAAGTCGCCACTTGATATTAAGACAAAATTTGTGTTAAGGTCAGGGTGACCAACAAAGTTTATGCTGTCATTGTTCAACTTGTTGTTGTTGTTAATTTGGTTGTTGTTGTCTTAACGCATTTTTCAATATTTTTGCAATAAAATCGTATAACCGCTGATATATCGTACAGAAGATGCGCTCCAACTGGTTCAGAAACTGGTCTCACTCATATGGAAAAAAAAGATTTTAAAGTTGTTTTTTTTTTTTCATTCAGTTTTATTGTTGTATTTTTACGAAACAATTTTGATGTGGGCTGACAACGCTTGCATTCAACAATTGCACTGAAATTGGTCGCTAATTTATTAATATTTTTTTTTATATATATATAAAAATATTTGTTTTTTTTTTATTATGTTATATTGCACACATCATGTAGACATGTTTTTTTTTTAACGGAAATATTAAAACCGGATGAAGCTGGGAATTTAATTAATGAATTTTACTTTTATTTATGAAGATGAGTTCAAATGGTAAGGCTAATGTTTGTGAAATTAAAAAAAAAAACAAAAATTATAACAATTAATAAAATTAAAAAAAATAATAAAATAAATATAATGCTGAAGGTGAAGGGTCACTTAACAATTTTTACGCATGCGCAGCTGAGCGCCGTGTCATTTTCATTTCCCAACTGCAAGAGACTTAGACTAAGCGGCATAGACTCTATTAAAGTAAATAATATACAGCCTGAATGCTGTCACTGCATCGCTGTTGTTGTTGCTGTGATGCTGACTTGACTTTTTTTCCTGAGCTCCACTCAAAAAGTTTGACTTCAACGTCGACTTCACGCTGCCAGCGGCAACTGTTTGGGCCATTGTTATAAGTAGCAGGAGGAGAGAAGAAGAAGAAGCAGAAGCAGAAGAAAAAAAGCAACATTTTTATAAAAACGTTTGTTTTCGTAATACAATTTTGATTACTTCTTCGACGCCGACTGAGCAGCAGCGTCGCGACGTCCCATTGATGGCTTTGTCTGTTGTTTGCCTTATGCAGCGACGCGACGCCAAACGCCCGACGCTGTGACGCTCAGCTTTGATTTATTAACGCTGGGCGCTCCACAACAACAACAATAACAACAAAAGCAGCAACACGGGCCAAATTGCGCGCCTTTTTAGAGTTAAGTCCATTTGGTAATATCTATGCTGTTAATTGTAACAATAATTTGAACGCCCAATGATTCCATTCGCAGCCTTTGTCTCCAATCATTACGTTGCATAGGAAGCGCAGGCAAAGGCATACAAAGTCAAAGATTCGAAGTCGAAGTCGAATTCGAGCTCGAAGACGAGGCAAACATACCAAATGCGGTTTGATGAAAAAAAAAAAGTCCCAATGCGGAACCAACGCGCAAATGGCTGACATAATTTGTAAGATAAAAGCCGCCTGGACCTTGCCTCTGACAATTATGAACTGAAGCAAAAGATATATAAGTACATGCACATATGTACATAAATAAAGCGCAATTGCAAAGCCTTCAAATTTAAGCAAATTCACAAACAAAATTGTGCAATCATCAAATTGCAAAAGAGATCAATGTACGCCAATGTTAATATGACTTCAAAGAAGGCTTTGCACATTGCTCCCCCACAATGTGATCTAATATGAGCTGACTAAGCGTCGTAAATCTGAAATTAATGCACATTGATGAGTAAAGAATTTAATTTGCTTAACAAAAGAATTTGCCGCACAATAAAATGTCGAAATTAATGAATCCACATATCGAATGCCAGTCAGAAATCACTGTTCTGCCAGAGAACAGGATCTAGTTCTGTGAACAAATTCATGCATGGATTTCAAATATATGTATGAATGTATGTATTTGAGTGGCATAAATTATGCATTGTTAGCAACTAGACTGCTGACTGTGATGTTCCCTGATAGCTATAGACAATCTATTGAGTTTAGTTTTCAAAATTCAAACCTGTATATCTAAATAAACAAATATACAATAAATACAAATGCTTCTAACAGTTTAACACATTCATTTTCATTATGAATTTGCATAACATTTATAAATAAATCCATACAAACATATGCAAAACTGTTGAAACGTGTGCGCGATTGGCAATAACAGAATGTTAAGCATATGTTAGGCGAATGTTAAGCTTGACCTTGAGCGACATTGGCAATGCAACGCCTGCAACAAGTATGGGAAAATACACGATATTCATATATATATGCATATATACGATATTTGTAAGGTCATTACAGCAATTAAATGTACAGTTTCCCGGTTTAAAAAGCAATAGGCTACAAATTAACAATTAAATCGGGCTTTGAGCTCATATACATATACACCCACACCCACACATGCGTGCACATGCAAATACATGTGAACTGTGCTGAGAGATGCTAGTGCTAAAAATATCCTAAATAAGAACGAAAGCGATAGTTGCAGTTTTTTGCTGAATAATTACCTTTGCTTAGGGAAATTTATTCGATATGTAAATATTTGCAGTGACGTCGCTGCTGCTGGGAATGAGATGTACATTGGTGCAAAAGGTAATTTTATTAGTCAAAATAATGCAACGGCAAATGTTACTCAGCCGAGATTAAATTAAAAGTAAATGTCTCTCATAATCATATATACATACACATTTTATAGGTCTAAAACGTAGATTGTTATTAATATTAATGCTGCTGTAACAGTTGAACATACCCAACATTACATATGGACCACTGTGCGCCGTCAGCGTCAACTTGATGCCAATGCGAAAGCCAAGCTTCATTCGTTGTCGCTGTTGGCAGCGTTGTTTATTAAAAGCGCAGAACTCGTGAGCTACGGACGTGTTTCTGCTACGCTCGAGCGCCTCGCTCATCTAATCTTCAGTTAACTTCGTCTCCGTCACCGTCTTCGGTACTGTCTCCGGCGCATCTCTCCCACAGTGACTGCGAGTCGTGAAATCGTGTCACAATTGATTGAATTTTGTGTGCAAGCGCTACAAGCTAAAATAAATACGAGAAGAAAAAAAAAAATTAATATTGCATATTATTTGTATTTGGCAATAAGGTTTTTTCTGTGTGCACGCCGGTGCAGATTGCGTCGCTCGCGTCGTCGTCGTCGTCGCCGTTGCGGATTTTGTCATCCCTGACAGCATCAATTCGACCTGGTGGCTTTAGTTGTTTTTGTTATTGTCAGAGCATTGTTATTCTGCCTACGCGCTAATTATTCCTCGCGGATTTCGACTCGAATGTGACTTTTGGGCAATGCCCAATTCTAAATCGACGGTTGCGTGACAAATTCGAATTCGAAAAAAAAACACCAAACATCTTAAGGCAAGAACAACAACAAGAAATTTAACGTTATTCCGAATTGCCAAAATCGAAATGCAAACGCGCAGTTTAAAATTCGGGCTACGCAGTCGCAGAGCTACCGGCGTTACCGTTACGCTGCTTTTAGCTCTGGCGCTACTGAGGATCGACGCAGCAGCTGGAAGGCCTGGTATACATGCACCACATACACACATAAAATTCATCTCGAATTCCAATTGGTAGCCGATTGGATTTACGATTTTGATACCAATTCGAATTCGTAACCAATTTGCATAGACATACGATATTTAATTAGTGTTTGCTTTTTAATTTCCTTTTCGCCTTTCGTCTATTTGTGTTTCTTCAATTACGTCTTTATACGCATGTTATTTCAAACTGGATATTTATTTATCTAGCATCTGATATCTATTTCAGTTTGAAATCTATGTTATTTCATGTTGAATCATTCAAATATGTGCAACAAAAAATGATTGATTTTACATCATTAAACAAAAAGATAATTAATCAATATTTTGGTATATCAATTTAGGCTAGACAATAAAAAATCCATTTAATATTTATACAAATTATTTAATTATGAAACACTATTTATCTTTACAATTAATTATATTTGGCTTTTAATTAATCTTTTGTTTGATTTTTTTTTTTTTTTTTGTTAACTTAAATATCAAAATTATAAGTTTTTATAGTGAAATGATTTGTACAATTATAATTAAAGTTTTTTTTAAATTATATATAAACTTTCATGTAATGATAAAATTCATTTTTAATGCACATATTTTCAAAATATACAAGTTTTAAATATTCTTTGTGTAATAATCTATTTGTAACTAAGTTAATTTTTAAAGTCTTAACTAACTTTTATTTTACTTTACTTAACAATTAAGCCTACAAATCTATTTATTGTTGTCCTTTGAGTCTCTGTTTGACCTGTCCCTTAACTTATTTACCAATTGTTACTAATTCCCCGCACATGCACCAACTCATCTAACTGAATCAATCGTCATTTGTATTCTAATCAGCCTAAATACTATGGATATTATGTATTAGTAATGCATTAAATCTATTTCAACATTGAATAGGAGCTTCATTGATGATGCAGGATGTAGTAAACAAGTATTAGACTATTTCTATATGAAGGGTTTCCCTGAGCTAAAGTTCAGTCTGAGATCAGAATAAATCTAAATTATATCTTTCAATCTTTCTATATCTCTATCTTTCTATCTTAGTATCTTTATATCTTTGTATCTTGGTATCTTTGTATCTTTGTATCATTGTATCTTTGTATCTTTGTATCTTTCTATCTTTGTATCTGTATATTTTTCTATCTATCTATTTTTCTATATTTCTATCTTTCTATCTTTCTATCTTTCTATCTTGCTATCTTGATATCTTTCTATCTTTCTGTCTTTGTATCTATCTTTCCTTCTATCTTTGTATCGTTGTATATTTGTATCTTTGTATAGTTTTAACTATCTTTCTATCTTTCTATTTTTGGATCTTTGTATATTTGTATCTTTATATCGATATATCATTTTATCTTTATATCTTTTTATCTATATCTCCATCTCTATCTATCTATCTATATCCACTTCTATCTATCTATCTCTATTGCTAGATATTTCATATTTCCGCCTTATTTTCTTTATTTTTTCTTTCACAAAATCTCTATTTATCTCAAGATTTTTGTTAAAGATCTGATTTAGGCTATTGACTCACATACAGGAAGTCTCAAATATCTCTCAAATAGCTATAGTCTAATACTTGATTACTAAATTTCATCGATGGTGTTGTCCCCATGTGTTTAATTTCCATGAGTTTCCATGCATCATGCAGTGAATCGGGCAACTTGCCGGACACTCATCTACACTGATCATCAAATTAGAGTTAATAAATAACAGCAATTCATGACATTTAAGATGTTTTCGGGCTTTCGATATATCAAATGAACAAAATGTGTTAGTCACAAACTGGACAAATCTCATCGAACATGGCAAAATAAGGCGTCAGCAGCTTTAAAACCGAAACCCAAAGAAAATAAATAACTAAACTGCTTCGCCAATGGCGACAAAAACGTCCCATTCCCAAAGGCAACAAAGGGTAAATGAAACTCGAGATGAGGCGCAAGAAGCCGCCGGCTCAAAACAAACAACAACAACAAAATAAAGTAAAAAGACAGCGGCAGCAACAATAACAAAAGTTATGTAAGAGCCAGATGACATGACTGGCAAGGCTTCATCAGCTTCAGCTTCAGTTGCAGCTTTAGCTTCAGCTTCAGTTGCAGCTTCATCTTTGGGGTTTTTGATTTCCACTTTTTCTACTTCATTTTCGGCTTCACTTTGAGCTGAGGACGACCTCTGGGATGCGTCTATCATTATCTCAGCAGCTATTTTAAAAGGCTGTTCATCTTCAGCCTCTGGCCGGGACGGGGGCAACTCGACAAGTTCATAAATTGTTATGACAATTTGTTAAGCTTGTTTGCAACTGTTCAGACTTTTTTTCTTAAACTTTTTTTTTTGTTTATATACATTTTTTTTTCCTGTTTTGTGGGTCATGGAGCGCCCCAAAAAAAAGAGGTTAATTGCATTTAAGACATGCCGCAAGTTATGGGACTTATAGCTAAATAAGTTTAAGCTGATTATTTCAAAGCTGCTGCGTGTTGAGTAAATAAAAAAAAAATATCATATCTATATATTCTATGTCTAGTTTATCTATACTGACACAAGTATTGGAAACCCGCTTTGCGCCAAGATTTATGTAGACTTTCCGAGGTGTTTATAAGCTGGGCTAGACTTGGATCATAGTTAGATAAGACTAGATTAGACTAAATTATTGTTATTTTTATTGTTTTTTTTTTTTTTATTATGTAGAAAATGAGAATTTAGTGTGTTGTTGTTGGAAACGTTTGTAAAGAATGTAAAAGATAACGTATCCATATTTATACCTATAAAATATTTCATCTAACCGAGAAGGCAAAGGTCTTATATGAAGTTGCTCCAACAGCTCTCGAAGCTCAAGCTAAAATAATCGATAACTTTAGCTGTTTAATAGAAAAATCAATTAAAAATCTATATTTATTTTTAGTTATGTAGGCATATCTCCAAAAGTTATCAAATTAGATATATAGACTCTACTGAAATATGCGCACATAATAAATAATTCCTTTTTTGAAATACCTCCGAAAATTCTCATGAATAATTTATATTGATATATAATTCCGTTTTCGTCTATTTAAACTTGAATGTTTGTCAGCCCTCGTTAACACCCAGTATATCAATCCAACTTCCTTATCGCCTCTATAACAAAGAGAGAAAGACGGTCATTAATTGTTTAACAATATCTCAAAGACAATACTTCAGTGTCCCATTGTATTGGCCTCTTTTCTTCTGGCTTTATGGCCATAATCAATTAATTGTTAACGATTTTCCTTAGCTGCTATTCACACGATCAGCTACCCGAATATATATATCGTTAAAGACTCTGGACTGTACGTGATAATTAACAAATTCGCATAGATTTTATTGGTCGCTGTTGTTGTTGCTTTTGCTATTATTATTGTTGTTGTTGTTGTTGTTGTTGGGCACAATTAGTTAGCCTCATAATGAAAACTTTGCCTTAGTTGTTTTTTTCCCGACTGCTTTCGTGATTTATGTTGGCTTTTGTATTTTTTTTTTGACTATAATTGTTTTTCTATATATACCCAAAGTTTCGTAATGTCTTAATAGCCCAGCACAATAAGCTCAGATATAGATTTGGGCCGTTTATTATAATTGATAATCTGCGACGTATTTCAAGAGACGTTTCTTACGTCACTAATGGGTTTTTTTTTCTCTCATATCATGGGATTAATAAGTGCAAATTACCACACATTAATGGGGGAAAAAACGAAATTAAAAGCCAAATCAAAATCAAAATCAAAATCAAATTTATATTGAAAATCAAAACCAGTTGCTTAAGTATTTGAAATCTATGTAATTATGATATATTGATGAATCGATTGCAGTTTTGTTGACAGTTGTATGTGAAAAGTTTCATTAATTAGTAGATTTAAGTTTGAATAACCTAATTTTAATATAATTAAATATTGCCATTAGCTTGTTCTAGTGTGCATACATTGATAATGGAATATATTGTTTTTGCTAATATTTATATGTGACAAACTCATAAAGTCTTTATATTCTTGAACAGAATGAATAGCTGAAGCCCATGGAATAAGCTCATCAATCTTAAAAGCTACAAATTGTAAATAAAAATATTATAGCATTAACTCTTAAAGCAAATAACAAATAAATACTATTTTATAGAAGAGATTCTCTAATAATAAGATTCTGTTAATATAAATATTCTCTAAAAGTAAAAACTCTTGACTCAATTATTATTCGAATCCGTTTTAAGATATCCGTTTTAAGATTTATGAATTTGAGCTACCCTCTAGAAATATATAATTTTTAGAAACTACTTGCATCGTATTCAAGATATATATCAATTGATTCGTTTCAAATGTATCCCCAAGTCAGCCACACCCAACTAAACCCCACACACTCTCTCTCTCTCTCTCTCTCTCTCTCTCTCTGTCGCTCATTCTTGTAGTTTCTGTAGCGCGACAACTTGATTGAGGCAATTAATTATTGACTATCATATAGAATCACAGCTAAAGTCAAAGCTGACAGTCAAATATTATTTACAAGCGCGAATTTTTGGTATTTCGCGTTTGATCAGCTTGAGCTGATGCGTGGGCAGTGTGATTTTCAACAGCTAAATAAGTCGATAATTCAAGGCCCAAGATAATATGATGAACGCGAGATGAGCTTAATGAAATTTGATTTTTATCAACCCAAAGCGAAGGTTGCAAAAACAAAAAGCTTGTCAAAAAACTGTAAAACATAAAAAAGTGCAAAAAAAAAAAGTTAAATAAAAAATGAGAAAATAAAAAAAAAAATGAAAAACAGTTGGAATTATGACATTGTCTTTGTTTATAGTGGGTGCAGATGTCGTGAAGTTGCCAATCAATTAAAACTTCAATTCCAAATGATGTTCACAATGGCAAAAAAAAAAAAAAATAAAAAATAAAAGGAAAAAAAAAACGAAATAAAATAAACAATAAAAAATTAATTGGCACTGAACTTGATGGGCACAAGCTGAATTTAACTAGTTTTACGAATATTTTGATTGACAATAAAACAAAGGGTTTCGCAGCTTAGCCAAATACTTGGAACTAGTTAGGATCGAGGCATATTAAATTTTCTATATATATCTGCAAATTTTTTCATTAGAATTTTTATATCTCTGTCGTTGTTGTTTTGCTAATTACAAACAGATGAAATCTGTGAATAAATTAAACAACGCGTTGGCAACACTTTCCCAGCTGCTGCTGTGGGAGAAGAACAATAAAAAGTCAAGTTTCCAGATGTTGCTATAATAGATACATGTGTATGTGTATGTGTATGTATATATATACACATATATAGTAGACATCAGACAGATCTTTAGTGAATTCATATTTATGCGCTGCGAAGCAAAGGTTCAGGGTTTGCTCAAAATGTCTGATAAAAACTGAGCATCATCATTTGTCATTTGACGATTGATAAGCGTAGCTAGAAAAGTCCATTGTTTACTTACAAGCAAACTCAAGCCATGACAATGTGAATGCAAAATTAACAATAAAATTTATAAAATAATATACAAATAGTTGAATTGATATGCACATATGTTTAGCAGCCGGAACTTGTCTAGAATATGAGAAAGCGCCGCGCCTATCGAAATCTCTCAGCTTGAGCTCTGTATTTGTTTGTACACAGCAATTTATGGCTAAAATCAAACAATAAATAATTTATTTGTTTATTATTTATCTAAACTCTAATAAAGTTTTTTATTTAGTATTTCTCCTGGTTCTAATTCAATTAAAAATAGTTTTTATTCGATTTTTTATTATAATCGGCAATAAAAAATGGGTGAGAAAAAAGTAGTTTGGCTGGTTGTAGACGAATTTTATGGCAAATATGTGATATAGATATATAAAACTGAAGGAATTAATGCAAATATGTTGACTATTAACATCTATGCTGTATTAGAACTCGATTCGTATAAATTATAGGCGAATGAATGAAAGAACACAAATTTTTACAGCAGAACGATTGTCAAAAAGAAGGAATAGAAATCTAGCTGATATATATATATATATATATATATATATATATATATATATATATAATAAGATTTATGTTTAGTGAAATATAGATTTCAAATTAACTCGGAGTAAAACTTTAATATTTGAACATATTTATTTTAAATTATTTCTGTCAGATCTCTATTTGATATACTTTTCAAAGTCTTATATATAAATTATTTTAAATATATTGTGATTACATTTTAAAAAGGAGTTAAAATCTTAAAGTATTATATGATATATCATATCAATTCATCATATTTAAATTCCCCAGTTTAAAAGAGAATAAATCTCTTCAAGATATATATATATATATCCTATATATTCATGAACAAATCTATCCATTTATCACTTTCCTAACAAGTATTCAAAAGAAAAACTACTTCGTTACCCTCGTGGCATGACGAATGAATAAGCAGACATGCTAGATCGCATCTCTAGACCTCGTGCTGATGATTAGAAGATATTTAATAACGTCAGTAAGTTCTCTATGAATCTATTGAAGAATCGCTGCGAGAGCATGCTAATAAGTTAGTTAGTTACTTAGATCGCTAGTTAGTTATCTAGTCAGCTCGTCAGTTGAGGTTAGTTCTAGTTGGGCGCGGCTTTTGATGGATAAGGTTAGACTGATCAAGTTTTACTGGTTTAGTTCGTGAGTTCAAGCGAGCAAAAAAAAAATCTCCAGGTTATATTAAATGTGAACCAGCTATTATATTAATGTGAACCAGATGAGCTTTTGCAACAGGTTCTCTCTGGAATCTAGTTCTCAAAATGTTCCATAAATTTAAATGACTTGACTTATTATGCTCTAAATGACGGAAATTAATAATACGAGTATTTATGGACTCTAGTTGAGAGGATATTATAGATTAGATTGGAAGAAAAGTTTAACGGAAAATTATGTAAAATTCTTGTTAGGTATTTTCTAAATATAAATACAAATTATAAAAAAAAAAATACATTTAAAAATAAATAAAAATTAAATTAGTTTTTTTTAATAAACATAAAATAACAAAATAAAATTTAAAATTAAAAAAAAAAATTACAATTTAAAAAATAAATTAAAACATAAATAATTATTATACCGTTTGATTGTTTTAAAGCACTTAAAGTAGAAAATAATATTTATTGCTGATTGTTTCTACAGATATCTGTTCATTAAGAGGTATTTTAATGTCTCTATCTACAGACACAATCAACAGTAATTGCAAAAATTTGTCGTTTCTGCTTTAAAACAATTTTTCTCTGCTTTGTCAAGCTGCAATAGGCATTGTTATATGATATTATATATATGAATAATATTTGAAGTCCGTTTTAAATAATATATTAGAATGAATGCCAATGATTATTAAGTTTGTTTCGCTCTACTCAGATGTTCAGATGGCTGCCATATGATTTTCTAATGAGCCACGCCTACAATGGTCTTAACTAACATGCTCTTTATAAGCGTTAACTATTTAACTAAAAGTCTACTTAATCTATGTCAAATTCCATGTCTCTAGTTACTGCAATTATTAAAATATTTATTTTGCAAAAACCTCAATTGTGGCAATTCTCCTCTCATCCTAATTTAAAATACTTGTAAACTGTATATAGGTTTACACACATTTGTTTTAAATTCCAAATTCCTCTAGTTACACTTGAGTGAAGATAGAGATAGAGATAACCGTGGCACAAGACCAAAATACTTTCCTTTTTTTTTGACTATGTAAGAGAGCTAAAAGCGCATCAATTGATAAAAACAGACAAATTACATGAAATACAAAACAATTTGGGATACATGATTGAGACACATTTGTGTGTTGGGGCCAAACACTGAGCAAACATTTAGCTCAAGCTTAACCAAAACAAAAGACTCAGGCAACAAACTTGATTGACTGTCAGAGGGAGAGACAGCGAAACGAAACCGTAAAAATCTTAATTTACTTATTGACCTACCTGGCCTAACTAAAGCTACAGGCGAGTGAGAGTGTGTGTGAGTGTGTGTAAGTGTGTGTGAGTGTGTGTAAGTGTGTATAAGTGTGTGTTATGTGTCAACCAAAAAGCTGCATTGTAATAGCAACAGCAACAGCAACAGCAGCTGGAAGCCACAGCAAGTAATTGTAATTTTAATTGGAAATGCATGACTGCTAGATACCCTGTCATTCTAGGCTTTTTGTATGACATATAACACACTTTTACACCTATATAAAAAGACATTTTCAAAAAGCTTCAATCCAAAATAAAACCAATTTCAATTCGATTCTGACGAATTATGTTAAGAATTACAACAGAATTTTAGTTGCTCTTTAGCAAATTGTAGTTGAAGCTTTCTCTTCAATATGACTTCTCAGGGAAGCAAATCCCATTAAATATTCTCTGTTTAAGTTTGCCAGAAATCGACATGTTGTTTATGTAGAATGATTGGAATATGAGTAAAGTGAAAGTGAACTACTTTAAACGATAGTTTCTAGTCGAGCAGCTTCGACTAGAGCATTTCCATAAATCATCAAGAAGAAGATAAATTTCTACTATGGTATATCTTTATAAATGTATACCTGCTTTTAATGTAAAGACAGACAGACAGACGAAACATAGCTCGATCGACTTAGAATTAATATATTTTAAGGGTTTTATTGCTACTGCCGCTGCCTGTTTAAAAAACCAAATACCCTGCATTAGCATTTAGTACAGGGTATAGAAAATAATGCAACGCTTAAAGGCAAAAGAGACAAAGCCACAACATATACATATATATTTATAGACCATTTAAGCCAATGTCAATCAATCAGCAACAGCGATGGCAGCCAAATTGCCAAAGAGCCACCCAAGGGGCTGCCACATCAGTTTCATCTTCGCTCTTCCACAGTTTCTAACATTATTTTTGCTTTTTGGTGAATTGCAGGCAAATTGCGACTCTTGTAGCATTTGTCACTCACATCAAACAACCTCATACCCACACCCACAAACATCTGTACATACAACCACAAGAAACCACAACAAGAAACCACAACAACAAAACCAAATTTCCCCCCTTCTCTGCAGATGTGCGGCAATCGCCGTTTTCATTAGAATTGCAGCCACCATTGGCTGAGGCCGCTGTGGGCGATGCCTTCAATGCTGGCAGCGAGCGGGCCATTGATAGCTATGGCAATCCAATTGATGCACTGCGTCCGATCGATACGCCCGATGGGCGTAAGGTGGTCAGCGCGCAGGGCCTGCAGTTTGAGATACCCAACTATGCGTCGGGCATCACTGAAATACGAAAGCCATCCGATGATCTCCTGCCACCGCATATTGGTGAGTTCACAACAACGACAAAGGGTAAAGCTGCAACTGGAGCAACAACAGCAACAGCAACAGCAAAAGCAACAGCAAAAGCAACAGCAACATCAACGGCAACAACAGCTGCAACAGCAACAAGTGCAACAATTACATCTACATTACGCAATAGCATTAATCAAAAGCGAAATATTCAAGCAGCATTAGTAAATTCAACTAGCATAAGTACCACGCCCACACCCACACCCACACCTACGCCCACACCCACTCGCACACCCATATATGTAGCACCACTAACATTATCCGAATCCCATATAGATTTAGCTCATGCCAAGCGCGAATCATCTGGTCAGCAATATAAGATTACAGCAGCCAGTGCCCAGCACGCCCCGCCCACATTTACCCTGCTCACTCTCAATCCAGAATTTATGCCCCGACCCAACAAGCAATCAGTTAGCCTCAGACCCAGACCCAGACCCAAAGCAAACAATGATAGCCTTGCCATCGCATACTCAACTCCAACTCCGAATCCTTCCCAATTAGATGCCATTGCAGTGGCGCTGCCCACTACGGACATCGATAGCACCGACAGCACCTCATTCGCACCAGCACCAGCACCAGCTACATCACTAACACCACCCAAGCATGAATCATCAACATCAGCGGATGTCTCTGTGGAGGTGGAGCAGGCGCAGCTAGTGCAGCAGCCACAGGAGAGTGTTCAGGCGCCGTTGCAAACGGGCGGCACTCTGCCCGACTATCTGCTAGAGCTGCAGCAGCAGGATAAGGATATTGCTGGTCCTGTGCCCTGGACACCGGCACCGAATGCGGCGCCACTCAGCGTGATTGCCTGGGATCTGCTGCCACCGCTGGAGGTTCAGCAGGAGACGGAGCCACACATCATTACCGAGCAGCAGCCCACGAAGTATGTGGTTGGCGTGGAGCAGCCAGGCAGTCACAATATACGCGTCAGTCTGAGCAGTGGCCAGGGCTTGTCACCAGTGGCGCCTGCACCACTCACACCAGGTCAAGTGGCTGTGGTGTCCGTTCCAGTGCATGACGGACCCGAGGGACATGGCACGAATGCACATGTTGGCACCACCACACCACGCAATGGCTCCAGATTTCCCAATCGTCATCGCGGCACAGTTCATTACAGCACCACCTCAGTTACGCAGCGGCCACGCAGCACCACCACAACCACAACCACAAGCACAACCACAACTACACCGGCACCAACAACAACAACTACAACAACTAGAAAAGTGACAACAACAAGGGCAACGACAACCACAACGCCAGCCACAACCACCACACGCAGCCCGCCACGCTCCACCACGCCCTTGGATCCATCCACCTTCTATAAGCTGGAAAATGAGGAGGCCTATGCATACACCTTGCCGCCCTGGCTACAGGAGGTAACCGATCCCGATCTAGATGTTGCCGTCACCTTCATAGTGCCCACCGACAATGATCAGTATAACCACACGGTGCCTGAGGATCTGGAGCCACCGTTTGAGCCATTTGAAGATCTTAGCAATATACAGCTGACACCGCCGCCTGTGAGCAGCAGCACCACCAGCAGACCCACCACAACGACAACAAGAGCGACAACTACAACAACGACGACTACAAGACGTCCATCGACCACAACTACCCAAGCACCAGCACCAACAGCAGCGCGCACCACTCAAGCACCCATTTTCAGAGCACAAACCACCCAATGGCCGCATGGCAAAAACCAATTGTTAATCACAACCACAACAACATCCACAGCTCCACCGGCCGTTGAGCCCAATCCCTTTGATTCGTCCACGTTGCCACCCTGGTTGCAGGACTTTGACTATCCCGATGTGGGTCCCGGCGTACCCTATGATCCGGAGAACTTTAAGGATGTGCCGGAGAGCAAGCCGGCAGGTATTAAACCTAATGATTTTCAGCCTCAGGGTTTTGCCAGTAGATCTCAGTCAAGCGATGATGCAACAACAACTTCTGCGCCAACAACAACAACAACAACAGCAACAAAAACAAATGCTAACACTGCTTTTCCATCCAAAGTCACGCTTACGCTTCCAACCAGCAGCAGCGATGGCCATGAGTTGAACACTGTGGAGCCGCCGCTGGTGCTGATACCGCCCGTTGCTAACAGCGACGATTCATCCACATTAAGCAATCCTGCGGCGACTGGCCTCACACACGATCCAACTACAAACTCATTAACGCCTTTTGCAGCACGCTTCGATGCGCCAACAGTTGGCCAGGCGACAAACACGAAAAGCGCCGCCGAGGAGCAGTTCCCGCCATTGAGTGTTGGCAATGCGGTCGATAGCCAGAAGGTGGAGTACACCAAGAGCGATGGAGGCAAGGTCATAAGCACACCCATCAATGTGCAGCGTCAGGGTGAGTCTCTGCCTGAAATTCTATCAAACTCTAAACTAATTCCAATTGTTTGACAGAGCCAGCCGCAGTTAGCTCCACATCTGCACCCGCTCTCAATTCGGGCAAATATACGGGTGGATTTGGTGGTCCCTCAGGTCTGTTGCGTCCACAGAGCAGCGCCAAGCCCGACATCTATGTGGCTGGCAACAATCACGAATTCAGCAGCACTGTCAAAGCCAATCGAGTGCGTCCAGGTGCCGCAGTCAATGCCAATGCCAATGCCAATGCCGGCAATGGTGGACGCTACACAGGCGGCTTTAATGCACCAAGTGGCGTGCTGAGTCCTCAGACTGCGCCCAGACCATTCCAGCACTCGCAGCAGTTTGGCTCACAGCCAACCCAGTTGGCCGGCGCCGCTTCAAGCCATCATCAGAGCCGCTTCGGCGGACCACCTGGCATCCTTGTGCCCTTCGACAATGTGCCACGCTCTGGAGCCAAGTAGTAGGCGTTCGCCTGGGGGCGTGTCACATGGTCACATTGCAACTACTGCAAGTACTTTAAATTATTTATAAAGCATGTATGTATGTTGATGGTCTTGCATTGAACTCGATCTATACGTAATTCAAGAAAACAACAAATCTGTACGAATTTTGTGTCGCAACAAAAATTGAGATATATATATAAAGATATATATGTATATATATATATACATGTACATATCATGTTAAATGTTATTTACATAATAAATATTTAGAAAGATAATCAAAGCATTTTCAATATTTATTTTTGGGTAAGATTATTATTTCTATCTTTTGGTTTTCTAGCTACGTTATGCTATGAGATGGTAAATGAAGACAGGAATAATTTTTAATTAATAATATATTAAAGAAATCCTGACTTTCAAATATACAATTTAAATGCATTTTTCTTTTATTATTTGTAAAATGTATTTCATTAGTAGTACAATTATTTGATAATTAAATTAATCATTTCTAGCTTGCATAAACTACAATTTTTTAATTACATCATTTAATGAACTTTAGGCTTATTTTTAAACTTCATTACAAAGTTATTAGTTTTGTAACACATTACACATTTGATCATCAAAAATACATTAGGTCTATCAACTGAAATAGGCGTTAAGTACATTTTATTGGATTTTTTACGCATCGAATTACAAAAACACGAATCGAAAGCAACTGAATTGATTTAGTCACATGTGCGTGACTTTAATTTTGAAATATTTTGTTTGCCGCATAATTTGTAATGTTTTATAATATGATACTACTTTTAAATAAAATTGTGCTAAAGCTGGATTTTTGTCTTATACTAATAACAACTGCCTATCTATTTAAAAAAAAAAAAACCGAACGCTAGATGGCTCTAAAAACGCTTTCTGGACCTGCACCTAGCGAAAGCTTTTTTTAGTTTTAAAACTGAAGAACTAATTTTTTGTTTTTGTGCAAACATTTACACTTATCTTTTATATTTCCTTATAAATAAATATAGATTTCAATGATTTAGCTTAATTTTTTAATTTTAAAATAAAAATATTTAATATTTATTTTATACAGTTCCAAACATACACAAAACCTTATATTTATGATAGTGCAATATTTAAATATGTATTAATGTCAATAACGCAAAGCTCTTAGGTTGGGAAGCTTAAAGAATATTTAAATAAATAACGATTGATTGCGCGCTTTTGTTTAATGTGTGTATGTAAACTCGAAGAGTTGCTATTCAAATATTTTACAGTCGCGTGAAGTTGGTGGCATACAGATGCGCGTGCGTCGCATAGCATTCAGCTTTTTAATGCGTTAATTTTGCTCAAACTTGCGTAGTGGGGTGGGCGTGACGTAAACGTCCTTCATTTGACTTTGAACTCAGCCAAACGCGAACGCTCTATCTGAAGACTATTTAGCCAGAGCAGTTGCAGTTGATTCCTGACGGGTGAACTGAGCGAAAGTAAAAGTGTGATCCAGGCAAAGTAAAAAATAAGTAAAAAATTAATCATGTCGAAGATTGGTATTAATGGATTTGGCCGCATTGGTCGTCTGGTGCTGCGTGCCGCCGTCGACAAAGGCGCCAGCGTCGTTGCTGTAAGTAAACCAAAAGCCGCTGAAATATGAATTGCGGAAGAAAAAATGTGAAAATTGTGTGGATTTGTGTAATTCGCAGGTTAACGATCCCTTCATCGATGTGAACTACATGGTCTACTTGTTCAAGTTCGATTCCACTCACGGCCGTTTCAAGGGCACCGTCTCCGCCGAGGGCGGCTTCCTGGTCGTCAATGGCCAGAAGATCACCGTGTTCAGTGAACGCGACCCCTCTAACATCAACTGGGCCAGCGCTGGCGCTGAATACATTGTTGAGTCCACCGGTGTCTTCACCACCACCGAGAAGGCCTCCACTCACTTGAAGGGCGGTGCCAAGAAGGTTGTCATCTCGGCTCCATCCGCCGATGCTCCCATGTTCGTGTGTGGCGTGAACTTGGATGCGTACAGCCCCGACATGAAGGTCGTGTCGAACGCCTCTTGCACCACCAACTGCTTGGCCCCCTTGGCTAAGGTTATCAACGATAACTTCGAGATTGTGGAGGGTCTGATGACCACTGTGCATGCCACCACAGCCACCCAAAAGACCGTCGATGGCCCATCCGGCAAGTTGTGGCGCGATGGCCGTGGTGCTGCCCAAAACATCATTCCAGCATCCACTGGCGCTGCCAAGGCCGTCGGCAAAGTCATTCCAGCTCTGAATGGCAAACTGACCGGCATGGCTTTCCGTGTGCCCACACCAAATGTGTCCGTTGTCGATTTGACTGTCCGCCTGGGCAAGGGCGCCACCTATGATGAAATTAAGGCTAAGGTTCAGGAGGCTGCCAACGGTCCATTGAAGGGCATTCTGGGCTACACCGATGAGGAGGTCGTCTCCACTGACTTCCTCAGCGACACTCACTCGTCTGTGTTCGACGCCAAGGCTGGCATCTCGTTGAACGACAAGTTCGTGAAGCTGATTTCCTGGTACGACAACGAGTTCGGTTACTCCAACCGTGTCATTGACTTGATCAAGTATATGCAGAGCAAGGATTAAATCAACAAATAGCAGATCCCAGCTAATACAATGTTAACTTCTCAATACGCACAAACAGGAGGTGTAGCATTTACATAACTATATAGATGAGAAGGCTCCGATATTCGCCCACATGAACACACAGTTACCCAATAAATACATATACATACACAAAAAGACACACACGCTTATAAGATTATTGTGACATATGTAAATACATAGATATGTATGTAGATATGTATTTGCATATGTTTTGTATTGTATTTCCAACAGATCTTCTCTCTCCTGTTTGATGAACCGCGCAAATACAGTTACATCAATTATATAACCTAATCTCGTTACAAATAAATAAAAATAAAAAACAAAACCCAAACATTACAGCATTTTCATTCAAGTTATGAAATTGAGTGGGTTCAAAAGGTCTATTGATTTTTCGCCCAGCTGAGAGTGAGGGAAGCAAAGATCTCTCTAATAGCTCAGTTGACTTGGCAACTATCAAGCACACAAATGAAATAAATGCATAATAATGCGTACGTACAAATACATACATATGTATAAATATAAAAGGAATATAGAAGACCAACGTGAATATATAAAAATACATGTATATATGTATTTATTTGTATATATTGAGATTTATATGAACGTACATACATATAAATTTATATAGACACTCAGACAAAGGCTCTTTGCTCTGAAACTGCCGGCCAACGAGCATAATGCCCTTGACATTGAACTTGACAAAGTTACTGCTCAGATATGAAAATAATATCATTAAATATATAACAGTTGATATCAATCATTGTGAATAATATTCACAGTTCAAATTAGATTAGATTTTGAAATAGATGTGTTTCACATCTTGTTGTACGTGTAAAAAATCATGTAAACTAACAGTGCCATTTTGAGTATAATGTTATCTAAAAAGCTTATTCGCAATAGTTAACAGTTAAATGAAATTGAAATGATTAATAGAAACCTTATAACTGACTAGCCGATGATGAATCGAATGAAACCTATTCCAAGTATTACAACTATTTTCCAGCATAATTATCAACGATTTGCTAATTTTATATATATTTCGTCATATTTCTATACTTTCATATATTGTATATACACATTATTATAATAAATGGTAAATCTAGCATTATAAATTTCATCATAATCATATTAATGAGAACAGAGCATTAATTTAAATTTTTTACTACCTTTTGCTAATGCTCATTAACTTAATTGTTATTATACTAGTGACATTAAGATTATTATGTTTATTAAAGTCATTATACAAAAGAATTTCTTAAAATTAAAATATAGCTTTTAAAATTCCCTCAATATATTAAATAAATTAATTAATATATTATATATATATATATATATATATATATATATATATATATATATATATATATATATTTGTATAATAAATAAATGAAACATAAATAAGTTCTTAATAATTAATATGCTTAATATTTTTTCAAAATTTCTTACATCTTAAATGTGGCTGCTCAAATCGAATTATAACAATTCTACTTAGTATACTTAGCATTATTAACTAAATTTAGATATTTATCACACACAGCCAGAGAAAGAAGAAGAGGAGATTTGCATTGCCCGACTGATCACCACTAAATCAGGAATGCAACTGAAGTCGGACTGCAACAGCTAGTCTTTATATAGGACAGCTTCCACTACAGCTCACAATCGAGCTCAGCTGTATGATGGAGTTACGTTCGAACTCGAACTTTGAGTAATAATAAAAAATATTACTGCACATAGAGAGACAGCTGAACCGAGTTGCTCATCGTCGATCGTCGTCTATTGGCATGTGTGGCTCTGAGTAACATTTGATGTCCGATCAAGCGTGATAGATGATAAACTGATAGAGAAGTCACTCGTAGTTGCTCTTCTTCCTAATAAGCAATAGCAAGAGTACTGAGTTAAGTTTTATGTCCGATCAAACAAGACATAGAAACAGACAGAGAAGAGAGTGTCAAGGTCAGGGTATAAGCAAAGCATATATATGCATATGGATATCGTATATATTATAAAAATTACTGGATTAGCTCATTGCTATTGTCTACAGACTAACTAATATTCATATTACTCAGAATTCTCATATAAATTAGAGTGAACACATATTTTTTGGCAGTATTAAAAGCTTTGAAAAAGCTTAAATTAATTCAATTAAAATTATCTATGTAATTCAGCATATAAATCAACTAAGCAATTTAAAATTTTCCAACGTTTATGGTCATCAACTGAAGATTAAAAAAAATTTTTATTAAATGTATAATTGGAAATATGTATATTCAATTGGCATAGAGAATGCCACTCAACTGAATAGATTCAAAATTTTGAAAAGCTTTAGTTGAATTAATAAAATTGGATAAATTTACAGATTTGAATCTCATTCTCGTCATAACTGATATTTTGTTTACCAATAATATTAATAAATATATGTTATACAAAAAATTAATTATGATAAAGTAAAGTTTCAGATATGTGAATTTTTTATGTAATATATATATATATCTAAATTTATATATGTATTGCGGAGGAAATTTCAAGCTTCACTTACGCAAATTGTATAAATGATTTACTTGTGGTACATGTGTATATATTATAATATTTATATATATAAATGTAGGTATATTTATATATATATATATATAAACCATATTCAACAGGTACCCCCAATATTCTTTTTAAGGACAATCTGATTGCATGCCGCGCGAGTTGCGGGTTGCACCCACAACAATCAAGCAATTGAAACGATTAGAACGCTGCTCCCTTTAGAAACGCCTCAATTTGTCAACAGAATTGGAAATGTCGTAAATACAAATAAACATGTATTAAACTCTAACCCATATACAATATTTTCGATTATGGCCAAGAAGAAGAGGAGAGAGAAATAGCAGACATGGAGTGGAGGGCAGAGGGTAGAGAATTCAGACAATTCAGACGATTCAGACTCTCAACTTGAACGTATGCAAATATCATAATTCTTCTATCATGTCTACAACGTCGTAAAGCGAATAAGCAGGAGGCATCAGGAGGCAGCAGGAGGCAGCACAAGGCAGCAGAAGGCAGCAAGAGGCAGCAGGCAGTAAGGTAGATGTCAGGTCGACACAAGACACAACATTTCAATAGGCCACAAATATGACTTGGCTCTGTCTTGGCCTGGTCTGGGCTGTCCTAGCCTGTCCTGGTCTCTGGTGGCGCATGTAAGGCAACACTGCAGCCGATTGCTTATGAGGGCAACCGAAACAAAAATTGTTTCGGCATGCCGCGAAGGTTGCTGCCACAACTAAATGAGTGGGGAACACGCAACGTTTTGCATTTAGTTTGGGGGTCGACTCTAGCCCAGAGGGCGGGTTTCGGTGGCGGGACGTATGTGTCTCAGACATCAAACTTATTTATTTACTCTAAAAACAATACAAGAAAATTAATAGCAATTTGCATAGTTTCATAAATATGTTGCAATAAATGTTCTTAACAAGTGAACGCTATTCGGGATACAATAAATGGGGAATAGTACCTTTCGTATTAATAAGGCCTCACCTTACCTCATATATTGATTGTCCTAAACGTGTTGTCTGTCTGGGTCGTCCTATCAGCCGTCATTTAATTGACTTTGTTTGTTGCTTCATCAGAAAGCCATTTGAGCTGCTTTTTGTTCCCCCTTTTTTTTTTAGCCAATGTGCGTGCTGCCAATTAAAGTTTGTTAGCGAAACATTCATTGTCTTTAATTAAGCAGTGGCTTCGGATTTATAATGTGTATATGTTGCATAAAGATTAGCTGCAGTTATTAATTTTCTGTGGAAGGGAAAACTAAATTTTTGTTCTTTTTGAAATATGAATATATAAAAGTAAATTGTTGAGATATTAATACGAGTTTATTGAAGTTTATTGGGACTTGTCAGCGCATGCAAACCAAGTTACAAAAACCACAACAACCGACAGCAACAACAACAACAACAACAACAACAAAGCAACAACAGGAATTGAAAAGAAGGCAGCCTAGAAAAATATGAAAGAAGAGTAAACGGTTTAGTTTGAAATTGACGATTGAAGCGAACAGACGGTCGAAGAATTATTATTTGGCATTTTATTTTGTATATAAATTACGTATATATATAATAATAACAGCAGTGTTTGAAAGTTAAATAACTAAAGAGAGTTAATGTCTAATTAATATATGAATAACATAGCAGAAAAATAATAATAATAAATAAATAAATAAATATTACAAAAAGAAAATAAAAGCAGCATATAACTAAACGGATATTAATGCTTATTGAAGTTTTGAACAAAATAAAAATAAATACTAAAAAAAAATAAAATAAAATAAAGTAAACAAAATAAAAAATATGTATGTGCACTTAAAGTTTTAATATAAACGAAAGCAAAATTTTTAAAATATTTAAAATGCATTAAAAAAAATAAGAGTTTATCAATTTCACCTATCTAAAATTCCTTTCTAAGTTACAAAAATATATAAATATATTACAAAAATAAAAAAATAGAAAAACATAAAAATTAAGCTTATTTTTAATATCTAAATTTTAAGAAACTCTAGAAAATGCCAAGGAAAAAGCAAAAAGTAGATACACTTGAGGAAATTGAAACCACAATTAAATTACTCTGCGATCAATCCAATAATCATATGAAAGTGCGTGAATATTATAAAGCATTAAATGGCTATAATAAGGTAAGTAGAAAACAAATGCCTGTGATTTGCTCAATATTTTAAATGCAACGGCTATAAATGAAAACGAACTGTAGATGGCGCTAGTTGGATGTTTGGAAAGCTACGTTAGCGAGCGCTTGAAAGTTTTGCTTTGGTATATTCGTAAGCTTTAAATGCTTTGACTATCAATTGGGAAATTTCCTTAAGGGATTAAAGGCATGAAGAGTATATATCAGCAGAGAAATACTCTATAAATTTATTATGAAACTGTCAAAGGAGTATTTATAAGAGACAAGTCGATGTGGCTTGCATACATAAAGCATTATGAATTATTTTGAATAAACTTGACAAATACAAATCTCTTCATACAAAAAATTTGTATTTAAGCTGATCGTACTTTTGACAAATATATGATCAAGAAATTCCAAATTGACCAATAGGACGATATTACTTTATATATTTCAATATATATTAATAAAAGACTATATATGGACATGTAAGACATACCCATTGCAACATTTGACAATCAAAATCATTTCAATGTCATCAATGTTGACTTCTATTCCATGCCACGTGCTACTTCTTGTATTTGTTTTGTTATCGATTGTTAGCCCATATTTATGGCTGGCTTCAGTTTCCTGGCAACTGGGCAAATGGCAAATCAATTACCGTTTGTTTGGAACTGTCAGGAAAGGTGTGAATTTTTCACACTTGCACTGCGCATCGAGTTGTTCAATTGGTTGGCATATTCATTTCGGTGACCATGTCCACGAGTGTGTTGAACACGATTTTGGCCGTTGATAAGGAGCAGGAGTTGCTGCAGAGTTTCATACGCACTGGCGCCACTGCGGACGAGGAATCATTAGATGAGTCAAATAAAAGGTCAAAGGGTCGCAGTCGTGCCTCGCACAAGCCACCCATCTGGGAGAGACGTGACTCGTATGGCGCTGGCGGCGGCGGTGGCAAATCCTCCTCAGATCGTGCTGCTCGCCGAACTAGCAAGCATCCAGATGATTTGGATGCTGGCGGCTCCAAGCGAGGCAATCGCATCGAAGCCGAACTGCGTGCGGCACGCAAACGCATCGAGGAGCAAATGCTTAAGAAAAAGAAGCCCAAAGAGAATTTCGTGGACTTCTACACGGACAAGGATCGTGCGGCAGCCGTCAGTGCGGGCGCCTTTGACATTAAGCAAAGTCTGCAGATCAAACAGAAACAAGATCGCAATGAGGCGCTGCTCATACCCGACGAGGCCGACATCAGTTCTATCATAGCGCTAGGTTTGAAGGAGATCAAAAATGCGAATCCCGAAAATGCAATACATTTCTTTTGCAAGGTCAAAAATGAACAAAGAATATATATAAAGAAATAGTTAATAAAATAAATACTAAAACTTTAATTTCTTTCTCTCCGTCTTCTTACAGGCGCTGGAGCTGAATAGCACGGATATCAATGCCTTAATTTCGCGCAGCAAATGCTATTTACTGCTGGGTGAGGCCTCGAAGGCGCTGCAGGATGCTGAGACGGCGCTAGCTGAGGATAAGAACAACATACGCGCCATCTACCAAAAGGCCGAGTCTCTCTACTACCTCGGCCAGTTCGAGCAGAGTCTCATGTTCTTTCATCGCGGGTTGCGAGCACGTCCAGAGCTCGCTCTCTTTCGCTTGGGCGTGCAGAAGACTCAGGAGGCCATTGAGAATACAATTGGCACCAAGACACGCGCCAATCAGCCAACGACCACGGCCAAGAGCGGCGTATCACGCAAATCGGGCGATAATACGCCCAAGTCACAGGCTCAGTCACAGCCGCAGCGCCAGAAGGCCTCGAAAGCGGATCTGGAGCGGCGCAATGCACGCAAGCTGCTGGGCGAGCTATGCGTGGACAAGGAATATCTGGAGAAGCTGCTACTACATCCAGATCTGATGCGCGCCGACACCAACACTGAGAATATATCTGCTCTGGCCAAGGAGGCCGTTTGCTTCCTCAACAAACGTCAGGAATTTTGGCGCCAGCAAAGACCCTGCACTGCGCTGCCAAATCACAAGAATCTGCCCAATGATGCCATTCCCAAATGGTTCTAGGCCTTAGAGAGAGAGAGAGAGAAAGAGAGAGAGAGATCTTTAAGTGTTATAGTAGTTGCTTGGCTTGCTTAAAATATTAGTAATAATAATTATGTTGGCATTCCATGACAAAGACTTTTTCGATTGGCAAGATTTTACACATTGATTTCTATTGCTAAATAGTTGTAGATAAAATTATATAATAATAATAATAAGTGTTATGTTTTACGTTTTGCTTGATTAAAATAATAATAAATAATAAATAATATTAATTATGTTGACTTCCCAAAGCGACTTTTTCAAAACACAAGCTTCTGGTCAATGATTCCTATTTCTAGCTTAAATCTTATTATATATTAAATGTTAAGTTTTTTGTTTGAATAATATATTGTTAAATGAATAATAAAATAAACTTTGAGTTTCCCAAAAATCGATGAAGCAATTTATTTTGTTTTATATATGGTTTATATTTCATATTTATTTATATTTCTTTTCGCTTGGATGATTAAACATTTATACAATTTGCACATTTTGTGTAACATTAACATTTAAATATAGCATTTGCATTTTCTTTGATATTGTTTTCGTTTGTTTTTTTTTTTTGTGTGTGTTTTTTGCCGTTACCCAACTAAAGTCTAATGCAATAAATATATGTTCTAGTTGTACAGTTCAACTCATTGTAGATATCAACATATTAGGTAAGTATCTTTACATGAAATATTATTATTATTGTTTATAATTGTTTTATTTATTTTTTAGTTTGCTCTTCTTGTGGCAAACTTTGATAACAGAATTTAGATATTTAGTTAGAGCATTGCGTGGTTAAAGCTTTAACTGCATTTAACAAAAGTATTATTTAGTTGTTCATTTTAGTTGTTTGTTCTTTGTTAATACTTTTGGCTACTACATTTTGTTTATTTCATAATTTGACTAGTACGGCTACATACGTTTAAACATAGTTTAAATTTAATGTAATTCTTTTTTATATTTATATATGTTTAATTTGTTCATTTTGCTTGCTCCGCGCAACATAAATATGTATATAATTAGTTATTTGGTGCTTTAGTGAGTACGTTCGGCAGGTGTTGGTTAAATAATCAAGCCCTTATTCAACAACAAAAAAGGAGTCAACATTTAACATTTTCCATTTAAATGAACGAAAATAATTTTGATTTATAATCAGCTTTGTATGCCTCATCTATGCATACCAATTTCGTTTTAGTATTCATTTCAATTTCAATTCATGCCATGGGAATCTTCAAATGATATCTACAATACAATTGGCAAAATACATAATAATTATATTTATAACATATCTCTTTATAGTTAGTTATGCGACTTCCAACGATAAATACAACAACTCGGAATGTAATATAGTAGACTCCCATTATATTAAGTATTGATGCTGCACACACATCTGCAAATAAAATAATAGGTAATAATTAAATATGATTTTTTGCAAGTAAACATATTTATATATATATTATTTATTCATATGACCATTTCGTAAATATTTTCCTTAACAAAATGATTGGCAATTTCAATTTGCAGCCAACTTCAAATAAGTATTTAGCTTCCACATACCCAGCCTCCCATATGGTCTAGTGGCTAGGATATCTGGCTTTCACCCAGAAGGCCCGGGTTCGATTCCCGGTATGGGAAGTACGTTTTTTGTTTTTATTTTTTTTTATTTTATAATTTTTATATTATTATTTTTTAATGTATTATAATAATATGTAAGTGTATTTAAATACATATGTATTTAAAAACATATGTGTTTATATACATTTCTTTATAAAAATTTTGAATATGTATTAACACACATTGTGATTAATAAATATTTATAATAAAAGCCTATATTTCTTTCGTATTTTTCTACATATATATGCAAAAGTATGTATATTTAGTACATACAGGGATGCGCGTCGCGCATATGCAAATTTAGTACACGTGTATACAATTTAGTACACACTTTTGTTTAGTTTGCAACATGCGTATTTAGTATACATATGGATTTTAATACTGATTAAAATTGATAATATTAATTTTGTTTACTTTTTTTTATACAAATACCCAACCTTTTCAATTGAAACTAATCTATTTATACTTCCAACTAACCTCAGCTCTTTTTCGATTACTATGCAATCGATTGTATTGCAATGCAACAAGTTGGAAATATGTTTTACTTACTCTGTGCCATCCTTTTTCTAGTTATTTGTTGGGCGTGTTGGAAGCGGAGGAGCGTTTCCGCTACGATTTGGTATTGGTGGTGGTCCACGGCCGCGGTTGGGCAACGGCGGTGGCGGACCCAAGGGAGCAGTGCCTGTGGGCAAGGGTGGTTGTCGCCGTGGACTGTCAACGGCACACATAACTGGCGGCGGTGCCGAGGGTGGCGGATGGCGTGGCGCTGGTATATCATCCTGTATCTCCTCGTAGATATTGCTAGCTGTTTCATAGGCGCTATCTGGTGGCAAGGCTTGCTCCAGCGATGCTTGTTTTGATTGCCGCGTGGGTGTTGAGACTGGCGTCGACTGCTTGCTCTGCATTTGGCGAGGTGGCGTGGGTGGTCCAGAGGGCACAGGAACCGTAGGCGAAGCCTTGTCAGAGGAGGAACTCGAAGAGCAATCGCACGTGGAGTCCGAACCCAGATCTGTCGGCGTAATATCACAAGCAATACGGCCTGGTCGCGGTGGTGGCACCTGCACCGGCTGCAACGGCACCTGCACCGGCTGCAACGGCACCTGCATTGGCTGTGGCGGCATTGGGGGCTTATTCGGCTTGGGCACAATGCTGATGACACCAGCGTGCGGCAAATGGCGAGGCGAGTTCTTTGGTGACATGGGCATGGGCGGACGCGCTGGCGCCGGTCGAGTTGGGGGCTGCTTGGGTCGCTGGGGCACCTCTGGTGTCAGCTGCAGCAGCTGTGCCTGCTCTGCCGGATTCGAGCACAACGGTATCGTATTGGAGGTGCACAGCTCGATCTCTCTGTCCACCTGCTTTGGCCAGTCAGGCGTCTTCAGCTCAAAGACCAGCTCCAAGCCGCAGACCTGAGTGCTATGCTTGGCGACTGCATTTAGTGCCGACTCACCGTTGCGGAACGTCACCCACATGGTGTCCTCCACATAGCGAACCAACGTAACTTCACCCATTTTAGAGAGCTCGGCTATGAGAGCTGCCATCACATGCTCATCATAGATAGTGGGTCCATCCTCATCTGCATCCGCTGACTGTTCATGCACATGCACTACAATGGTTGAGTCTGGTGGTCCCAGATCACGAATGACCTGATCGAAGACTGCTCGTCGGCGCTGCTGATCAATTTCCATGATCTCAGAATCGATGATTGCGATAACGGGCCGATGATCGCTCTGCTTCAGCTCTGAGCGTCCATAGTGTATGAGCTTGCCTGGATTCCATGCGGCTGCACCGACTCCGCCAAAGTCGCTCTCCGCCAATGCCTTGCGGCGACGCCAGAGAACGCGATCTGTCCAGGCTGGCGCTCGCTGCTTCTCGGACGTGTCATAGTCATCGCTGAATACATCATATTTGTAGGTCGGATCGAAGGTGATCTCGCCCTCTAGAAACTCGGAGAATACATTGCCAGCTTCCTGTTCCTTGCGCAGCTGATCAAACTCCAATACCGTACTAAGCTCTCCATTCCGGACGCATTCCTTCAGCTCATCTTTATCCATGTCGATGCGGTAATTGAAATCACCGCACCAGAATACCCAATCATGGGATTTGAGTGTGCGGCCCATGGGAAAAGCCAGTTTGCGCGTGATTTCCGCATAGTCGGCGTTACGTTCCGCCACCTGCGATTGGCCGGCTGCAAAATGGGCGCACACAAAGCACATGGAGCTGCCATGCAGCACGAAGCGTATCGCACAGGCGCCCTTATTGCCCGTGGCACCGCCCAGACCTGTCTTCACACAGTCAATGGCCACGTCACGTATATGCGGAGCATGCTCCGGCCGTATATAGATGTACAGACAGACGCCCACCAGCTGCTGGTAGGTGAGCAGCACGTAGTCATTGTCCCGCGAAATGGTCTTCTGCAGTTCCTCGGCCCACAGCTTGGCGTTGTCTGTGCTGGCTGCCATTATATTCGATGCATTTAAATCCACAATTTCCTCAAAGCCAATTGCATAAATATCGACGGGATGATCGGCATGTTCCGAAGGATTGTTGATATCCACCAGCGCCTTAGAGCGCGCCAACGCGTGGCAGTCGAGCAGCCAATCGGCCAGCGAGTCTTTAAATACAATACTCTTAAAGTGCTTGCCACCATTCACATTGTAGGTGCCCACAGCGACGCGCGCCAAGCGTGGACGCACATACTCTGTATATCGCTTGCAGAGCTCTCGCAGCGTTGTGGTCGGCGCATGCAACATGTTCGAAGGCAACAGAATACGTGCTCGATCTGCCAGCTCCGAGCTGAGTGTCGAACCCACAAGCAGAATATCAATTGCTTCCTGAAGAGTAGAGAGATAATTGTAAAATGGAAATGGAACACTTTAACTATATATCTGCCCACTCACTTGCTTTGAATTGTCCAATAGATTATTCTGTATGGTTCGCGCTGCAGATCGCGCGCCATCCATGAGCTTGGAGCCGCCTTGAATCGCGCCAGTGCCGGCATAGATCTTGCTCACCTCGTTGCCATTGTTGATCCACATTTGGCGAAAGATTTCCTCGAAACGCGAAACGTTCTGCTGCTTGCCGCCCATTTTGAGTGCCTCTAGCTGCAAGTTGAGAGTGTCCAGACCCAAATATGTCTGCACACAATTGGTTCGATCCAAGCAATCGAGACAATTGGTGCGCACAACACCAAATTGTTCGCTCAGTATTTGACCGTTGGAGGCATGGAAGATGCCATAGTTCGCGCCACAGGCGACCATGCGCTCTTTGAGCTTGGCCAGTGCTGAGAAGTTGCCGCCACGGCACTCTTGATGATAGTCGAAGACCACATGCGGCACATCTTTGTGAGCGGACATGCCATGGTGTCGTTGGAACTCGTTACTGAGCATGGCTTCGCCCTCTTTGCTGCCAATTAGAGAGCTGCCGAGCAGATTGACTATGGTCTGATAGCCATAACGCTGACGCATCATGCTCATGTGACGATCGAAGGCTGCGGCAGACGTTTCGAAGCCACGCGAGAGTTTCACTTTATGAGAGCCCACCTGAACGCCGGGCTGCTCCCAGAAGAGAGGCACAGAGCCACGAGTCTGCACATGACTGGTTATTTCTCCATCCACATAGATTACCTGCTCCGTCTCCACAAAGTTGGCCACATAGCCCTCGTCGTTGGTGCCTCGGACATTGAAGCGCGTTCCAGCGCGCTCACAGCTCAGCCGAGAAATGATGGCGGCCCGCGCCTGTTTAGCGCCTATATAAACGGTGCGCACCTCCACAGAGCCGCACATGGTCTGCAGCAGCCACGACTGGCAATCGATGCCGAAACGCATCAGGTGAATGTGCATCATGCGGTTCCAGAAGAAACGATTGTCCGTCTCCGATGTCTGATGACGCCGCTGCGCGCACAACGTAATATCAAACTTGCTGTTGGACGAAGTGGAGCCACTGGCTGCGCCCGAGCCTGACGCCGATGGATTTGTGTGTGCGAAATAGAAAGTGCCCGAATTGAGCAGCTTGCGCACTTCGCTAATCTTATCCTCGTTCAGCACCGCATTCTGCAGCGAAACGAATGTGGTTTGCGTTATTCGAAAGATTTCCACATCGCCAATTTTGCCCATCGATACGCAGCCCGTGACGAGCACCAGAAAGAGCACAGTGCTCTCGCCGGCATTTAGCTGCAGTGCGCCCAAACAGCCATAGGCATCGCACACCTGTTGGCGAGTTTTTTTATATATAGATTTTGATTGTTATGATTCGCATGTTATACTTATATAAAAATATCTACATAAATGTTATGATAGAACCACACTCAAAAAACGTAAATGAATTAAAAAAAAAAATAAATAAATAAAAAAAATATATATATATAAAATGTATATAAATAAATATAATAACTTAGCTAGCATTGGAAAATAAAAAATAATAATAATAATTCTCTTAATTAGTTATCGTGTTTATCTTTAATTTAAATTTAATCATTATTTTTTATTTATTTAAAAAAATATATATATATATATATTATAACAAATTTAATTATGGAATTTAAATCATTTCATCACATATACATACATAAATATTTTATTTAATTTATTATTTAATTTTTGCAATAAATTTCTTTACGTATATTATTTATAAATTCTTATAGAAATTCTTACTTCAATAATTTTCAAATGTAATTAATAAAAATAAATAATCAGATAAAAAAAAACAAAAGAGAAATCAATATACATATACGTAATGCAATTATTATATAAAAAGCCAATTGTTAAATAAATAGAATATATTTGATAGGGCATACAAAACTTCAACTTTCATAACAAATAAAATTAATAATAAAGAAATTAAATAAGAAAGGGTAATTAAACCACAATTTGTACTAAATATAGTTTAAATATAATATATAATTTGATATAAATACATGTTTATATTTAGTTTGAAACCAACTGTTAGTCATACGAAATGACATATATATAAGGACTGACTTTGTAATTAAAGATTATCAAAATCAGCATTTATATGGGAATCAGACATATATGCATGTATATCTATATATATATGTATATACTGTATATAGTATACAGAGTATTCCAGCATTTGATATACATACCTTAGTATACTGTTTACGTATGACATTTTCCTGCTGTGTCAGCAATGCACAGACATGTGATTCGAAGAGGATGCAGTCGGTCTTGTTGCGATGCTCCAGCAGAACGCTATGGGGTGAGGGCGGAATTGACTTTTCCAGCACGCGTATCACCTTGGACATTGCCATCGTGTCGTTCCAGTGCCAATCAACGTTGTGGATGAACTAAAATTTCACTGGTATGTGCCACTTCAACGTTGCTTAAGCAGCGGCCAAAGCATCTGAGAGTAAACATATACACACACACATGCATGCATACAGGCGGAAGCAGAGAATCGGTATTGTGAGATTTTTTGTGTACATTAAAATATAAATATGCATAGAATAATTATCCAAAACTGCTGAGCCATGCAAAAAGCCAAGAGGCAAACATTAAATCTATGATAAACAAATGCAAACAGACATTGGCAAAGAATTTTTTCCAATACGCCCCCGTTCAATAACCGCCAGCTGGTGTGCACACACACATACGCAGATACATCACATCATATTTACATGTATCTGCCGTTCGCTGATAAAACTGTATAGATTTTTCACATTCCACAACTGTGCATGAGCTTTTGGCAATTGTTAAATCGGTATGCCTTACAGCAAGTAACTGCTACTTAATGCCACTTTACAGAGTCGTCAACACTAGGTAATAATTGTTAATGGAGCTCTGCTGATTTTTAATACCTTTTTCCGACAATTTAATTGCAATTTTAGTACTTGTATTCAACCAGCTAAGCCAAATGACTCCATGAACTTCAGAAATGAATAAATGAACGTAGCCCTGGATTACGCTCAACTAGTTCAAGTTCGCATAGACGAACCTCTGTTACTGTTACTGTTACTGTTAGCTTTCAAAAACCACCGAAGCAAGCTGTTAAGCTTTTAAAATATATGACGAATAACCAACAGCTGAGAACAATGTAAACAAATGTGTAAACAAAACTAGTGTAGGTATTCAAATATTTTACGTTTAGATGTACTTTAAACGTAACATAGACATAAATCCGAACTTTAATGATTTTAAACTTTCATGAATAAAATCCATATCAAATTCAGTAAGAAGGTTAAGTGCTAGTCGAAAGTAATTGATTGATTAATTTTGCATTTGGTGATCGCTAACAAATTTTTAAGCTTTCGTTTTTATTATTTTAGATAAGAATGTGCACTTGAGATAGTAAGTACATTTATAAAACTTATTAATCTGTAAGACATTGTTTTATGCACGAGCAAAACAAACATGAACTTTGCTCAACTTGTAATCGTCATGCCAACATATATGATAGTTTGATAAAATATTTCCAAATTTGTAGCTGTATTGATTTAGACTGTTATCTAAGTCCCAACGATTTTGTTTGCTCAAATCACAAAGCCATTTACTTTTTTCTTCTCTAGATAAGAGCAATACACGCAATTTTCAGTACATGATGAGTTCGTTAAGGGCGTAACCCTTTATTATAATTACATTTTCTATGTTTTTTTTTTTTTCTTTTTTTTTTTTCTTTCTCATAAGTGAGCAATTTTAAGGGACATGTCATTGCTATAGATATTATTTTAATAATTTCAGTAAACTTGATAGCTTTTAATTGAGGAGCCACCGAAAAGCTCCATCAAAATGTGTTTGAGTCCAGCCACAATACACAAATCGAACGATCCACAACAAGGCACATGACTCACTAAAATAATCAGCGCGTCTTATCATAAAAAAAATAAAATTTATATGCAAAAAATTGCACACAGTCTTGAATGAAAATAAAAGCTACTCTAGCAGTGCGCAATGTGTGTATATATAAATATATATCTATATTCAGATATATCTGAATATATATCATATATACACATTTATACATACATTTATTCGTGTACTTTTTTATTTATATTGTTCAATTTTCATTGGTTGTTTATTTAATTTTCTAAATCTAGATTACAAATAGGTTTAGAAAATACTTATATTAACTTTTGCTTGTTTAAGCAAATCAAAGCAATTTCCAAAAAATAAAATAATAAAAATATTTTATTTTATTTATTGAACACACGGCAATAACTCAGTTTTTATTATTATTTAAAAACTACAAAAAATGAAATAAAAATATTTAAAGCATATTTTTATATAGATTTATATGTATAGCTATATATATATATATATTAACTGCTTAATTAATTGTATTTTAAACTAAATTAATTTTTTTTTAGTATTTGGTTTTACAAAAACCTTCAGTTTATCATTGATCTTATGTGGTAAGTAATTGCGCTTGATTATTGATCATCATATATCATATATATTATATATATTTATGTGTTTTTATGTATGTATGTACTATGTATATCCTAGCACCTAATTATGTGTGCTAAATATTTTGGAGCTCTTCCAAACCTGCTCTCATATCAGACCCATTTAATTTGATAAGAAATTAAAGCATTTAGATATCAATAAACTAAATGATATACATACATATTTATGTATATATAGTATAAATATGTATAATCACAAAAGGTGTAATTCTAACTGTCCATGTTCATGAAATAGAGTAGCACAAGGTAGAGCTAACAATTTTTATGTGGCGCCTCGTGACCATTGATAAAAAGTAAAAATAATACAAACACCCATTCAATGTCGCAGATACTCACTCCTATATGAGCATGTAATATATGTACATATGTATGCGCACATATACTGCTATTAATCTCTTATTTCAATAGCTCTCTCATTCTCACTGTCATTCCCAGTCCCAGTCACAGTTTCCACCCCCTCCCCATCGCTGTCCCTGTCCCAGTCCAAATCCCATTCTGTGTGCTGTGCAACTGATATGGCTCTCTAATCTCTTCATACGTTCAATTTATAAATATGTTCTCGATCGCTTTAGCTGTTGCTGTTGGTGTTTCTGTTGCTGAGCTCGTTTCGTCTGCTTGTTTATTTATTATTTCATTTTATTGTATGCATGCTCTGATATAGGCAATACTTATAGTATATATTCAATACTGAAGATCGAGATAAGCTTTATGCCCATCTACTGTAATAACAGAAAAATACTCTCTCTCTCTCTCTCTCTCTCTCGCCTCGCTAAGAATATTCAATTGTTATTCTGCTCAGATCTAGATCTTCTAGATCATGATATTATATTAAAAGCAAAATTAGTGTAGGTGTACTTCCCGATCGATTTTTAAGCCCATGTCAAATGCTTTGCCCCGCCCACCATTCAGTTCAAATTTTCTAATGTGCGATAAGAAATACGCATTATAATGAGTCAGCTGCCAGTTTTTTCCCAGACATGACAGAGCTTGTAGTACTAGAACCTGACGATCACAAACTGTTATAGACCTACATACATAGCTAATTGCACTGACTCATCCAATTCAGAATCATTTTTATCATCTAACAAATGGAATGCGAGTGCAAATTAAATGACAAACGATTTGCAAATAAATCAAAACAAAAGTAAATCAAATCATTTCTAATGTAAATTACATTTATTCGATGGCGTTTTTAGCGAAGCATATTTACAGAGCGTGAAGCAGGTAGAAATTAATAGAATAAAGATGGTTCGTTAGAGTTAAAGTAAATCAAACAAAAAAAATATCTGTGTATATTGATTTGCTAGGCAAATAATAATAATAATAATAAATAGCTAATCGCGATAATTACGATTATTGAATTACAAAATAGCAATAACAAAATATAACTAACTTATGCAGCTCTCTCTATCTCTCTTTCTATCGCTCTCCTCCTCTCTTTCTCTCTCAATCTTCAACTAAAGAAACTACAAAATTTACAAAGCGGCGCAACTTAGATGAATTATATCTTACAGAACTCTACAGCATAGATGTTTTAAAGATAGATGGTCAACTTAATATTAAGTTTGGTTCTATAAATCAACAAAATTTTGCATGTTGCTACCGTTAAAGCGTCTTATTGTTGTTGTTGTCAGTTTAAGAGTGTGAGTGTGTGTGTGTGTGTGTGTGGGTGTGAGAGCAAATCTTGTTCTGAACTTCGAATGCCGAATGCTTCTCGCCTCATTGTTGATGCTGCGGTTTAGCCTAGGGCGCACAACAGCAGAGAGCTAGCAGCTCATTTAACTCACTTAACTTTAGACTTAATTAATTAAAGTGTATGTAGTGACTAAGGGGTTTCTGTTTAGGCTAGTAATAATACTACTAACATTGACTGTAGCTCCACAGTGTCGCAGTCGGCTGAGTCCCTAACGAAAGTACAATTACGCATATAACAAACAAATTTGAACTAGCTGCTGCTACGAGATCAGCAATCGCTGTTTGGCTGCTGCGGTCAGCGTGCCCAGTCCCGCGCCCATTGTCGTATTTGTTGCTGCCGCTGCTGCAGCAGCTGCTGATGTTGCTGACGCCAATAACGTGGGCGCTGGCTGCAGTGGTGCTGTTAGCGAATCTGTTGCAGGTGAATTGAGCGGCAATTCGTATGCCATGCCGCCCCAATGCAGCTTAAAGGTGCGCGTCCGCCAGCGTATGGCCGGATTCCACAGGGCGTGCAGAAAGAGATATGGCCCGGTCAGTTCTCGGAACAGCCAGCCGATGACAAACTCGAACTTGTGGAACGGCATCGAACCGTGCTGCACAATGGACAACAGCAGCCAGTCGGACAGAAACCAGCACAGAACGTGCACCAAGTAAAACACCAGCGGATCCCATTCGAAGAGCAGCGATGCTGACCACGCGGCCAGTGCACCCAGGATCATGCACTCGGACAACGGCTCCAGCAGAATTGTCGTCGGCACCATGGCGACGCGCAGCTTGGCCCAGCGTATCAGTCGCGCCTAAAATAAAGTAGAAGAATTTAGTTAAGCAATAAATATATTGTAAAACGAAAAATCACTAATAAAAGCATACAAAATAAATGTTACGTGATTAACTTTCCATGGAGCACCATTCTCGCACCTGACCTAATCAGCTGAATTATTGTTAAACAGAATCAAGAGATAAGGTCTAAGAGTGAGCGCAATAAAATAAAATACCTAAGATAAGCTAATGGCTAAAATACTCTTCAGTTTTGGGAGAGATCGAAAGCTTAGTGTTTAATATAAAAAACTAAAATTTCAATTGATTGTTTATGTGGAAGCTAATCAATTGAATTGTAGTTATACGGAATTTAGATATAATGATTAGATATAATTAGAGAAGTTCATGTTAAGACAGGTCGAGAACTAGAATACACTCTCTTAATTTTTAATTTTCTATTCAAACTTGAATTTGCATGGATTTAGTTACTTAAAATAGATTATATGAATATTGTAAATATCGAATATCGTAAATGTTAAGAGCCCACTCGACTTGAACAAATGAAGATCGTAAACGTAGTGCGAAGCTATTAAACATCGAACTGAGTCAACTTTTAAGATATTCGATACATTATAGGTTCGTCGGCCTCATTGTTGATATATGATATATGAGACTTTTATGGGTTCCAATTTGTTTAGTTATGTATGTCGAGAAAATGAAGGCCTGTCTCCATTAATCAAATGAATAAGTGATATAAAATTATATATTAAGAGTATGCAAATATTGTATATATTATAAAATGCATCCCTCATTGAATATTATATAGTCTTCGATTCTCAATTCTGAAGTGTTCAACTAGTAATCAATTGAATAACTTATATAAGATGATATATTAAGAGTATGTTAACGACGTTTATACTATATATGTACTCATCTCATTAGATATTATATAGCCTTAGCATCTGAACTTTGAAGTTCAAACAGAAGGAAAGAGTCAAGTAGTAAATATTTAAGAGCACGCTCTATATGGTGTATTAGCGTAAACTTGAAATAAAATTAGTCAGGTATATTACCGTAAACTGTAAATATAATTAGTCAGACCCCCGCACAATAACTAAAAACTATATCTTATATTTAAAAGTGCTCTTTATCTAGACAAATATGTTAAAATAAAAAATATATATTTAGATAAAATAAAATGTAAATGTTATGTATGTTGACACGAGATAACATTTGTCAAAATCGATTCAGGAATTAGTTAAGGTTTATTAAACATTTTTTTTTTGTATAATATGCCAAGCCAAGATATGACGAATGCTACGTTTTTATGGCTAACTAAATTATTTTTTTTTCTTATAGTATTTTTGCCTAGGTATTTCTAGATGTGCCTTATGGTTATGGCTATAAATTATTCAAATTCTCTCAGGTTTTACTAAAACTTAACTATAATGGGGGATTTAGTCTAACGCAAGTGTTTTGATTTTCTAATTTGCAAATCGCAATGCGATATTGTTGATTAGAGAATTTTAAGAATGTATGTATAAATATTATAAGAATCGGATGATAGGAATCGAAATAACTTACCTGAAAGCTGACTATGTCGCACATGCCGCTGTTTTGTAGTGCTGGCTGATTCGAGATGCGCATCTTCCAGCCCAGCTCCATGACGCGTTTGGCAATGAAGAAGTCCTCGGCCAGGTAACAGCCGAAGGTGCGCAATCCGCCCAGCTGATCGATGACCGCCTTGCGTAGTAGACATGACATGCCCGTGTGGCAATTGATGCCTAGCGCATCGGCTGATAGGTAAATCCTGGACTGCACCGTGCCAAAGTAGATCTTCTCGAAGGTGGCCGCAAATCCCTCCCGATCGCTGGTAAAGGGCATTTGGTGGACGAGCGCATGCCGCTCGGACATGTTTTGCACCATGTCGAGCAGCGTGTCGTTCTTCATCTTGATGCCGCTGTCTGAGATCATGACAAAATCATATTTGGCCGCCATGTAGCCAGGATGGATATTGTTGATTTTGGGATTGACGCCCACATTGGAGGCACCCACGAAGAGCTGGGCGTCTATTTGAGGATACTTTTCGATCAGTTGCTCCACCAATTTAATGGCCGGATCGTGTTTCTCCTCCACGCAAAACAATAGCTCGTACAGCGGATAATCCATGGTGAAGAACGTCTCCAGATTATGTTGTAAATTCGGATCCACGCCCATTAATGGCTTCAGTATGGAAACTCCCGGCAGCGGTGAGGACTCTGTGGGTAGCTTGCACGACTTCTTGTGCAATTTGTATTTGCCATAGCAGATCGCGATCAAATGTACGCACCATGTACCGAACCAAAAAATCATAAAAAATGCTGTGAAGCCATACACTGCCAATGGCAAATGTGACATTGTGTGTGTGTGTGTACGGGCGTGTGTCTCTCTCTCTCTGTGTGTGTGTGTTTGTGGTGTTGGGTGTTGTAGGAGGTGCTGTCTGGCCCGTGTGTGCGTAAACTAATCTGCGTGTGATAGTGTGTGTGTGTGTGCGTGTGTGTAGTGGATGGATGTCACTGCGGTTTAATTGGTATACATCTGTACGTGCGGCTGCTCTTGTTAACGCCTTTTGCCTTTGTGGGGGAGGCAGAGTAGCAGCAAATGCTAAAATGAGTGCCGCTGCCGGACTTTATCTCGTTCCCGTATCTGCCTTTGTCGTTCACCGTGGCTGACTCAGCATGCCCCGCACATACAGTCAACAATTGGTTGCGTTGTTGACTATTTAACTTTAACACTATGTCGTCATAGGCGTTTCATGGATTATTTTCTTGTTTTTGCTGCTAATTGATCACTAATTTGCGCGTGATAAACATCTCGAAGTCTTCGCGTCGCGTTCCATGTCCAAATAAAAACTGCAGTGATGAATAGGGAACGCGGAAGTGAAAATATGCCAAAAATGCACCAAGTTACTATAAGTAAAAATACTGATAAAATTCAACTTTGCGCTAAATAATGCCGTTAGTAATTTAAAAGTTTTATTGCATTATTTTCTTAAAACGTAAATTAATTACATTTACACTTAAGAGACATGCAAAAATATAATATATACTAATTGAAATAAGTTTCGGAAATAATAAAAAAAAAGAAAATGTGGAGTTCTTGGTTATTATATGTCGCTAGAGTTTAGCTTGAACAGCATATTTGGCACAACTTGTTGATAATTTGGTCACACTGAATAACGCAAATAGACATGCATATAAATAAAACAATATATATAATGTTCACTACGCTTCTCAATTTATTTAAAAATAAGTAAGTAGGCTTTAAATATGCTCTAAGAACGTTTTATAATTTAGATATGAAAGCTTAAGAACATTAAAATTTTAGTTAAATTTGTCGGAGATGGAGTCCGCGGTGGAGGAGTCCATCCTAAAAGATAGAGCGGCAGATCGAACAACGGTTGACCAACAAAATGTTACCAAAGTGCTAAAGTCGGATTTCGATGCCAAATACAATATACTTGATATTAATACGCCTCTAAATAATTTCATATCCGCTCACTATAAGCGCAGCCACGCTTATTACTCGCTGCTAAATATCCTTCCCGTTGTGCTGACCAAAGTTATTGACTCAATTACAAAGGACAAGAACGAATTAGTCACACAATTTGGTGAGGTGTGTATTAAGTTAAAGCCGTTGTTCCCTAATCATAATATACAGCGCCCACAACATTTGTGCAGAATGCGCGTGAAGAGCTGAAGATCATCATTGGACTCATTTCACGGCTCAAGTACGAGCTCCAAACGGACAAACCCTTTCAAAAGTTTACAGGCGATGGCAAGTATTTAGTTGAAAGACAGTTATCGATTATTATTATATCGAATAGCACAACTCATTTTTGTATCCTCGCCCGCAGAGCCAGATCGCGATGCATGGAACAACTTTATTGAAACTCTTCCAGCCAAAGAAAGTTCGTTTTATCAGGCATGTTGGATGCATACAGAGTGCTACATGTACCGCAAGCTCTACTCCTTCGTGGAAAACAGCATATTTCTGAAACAGTTTGATTACTTTGCCAAGATCAAGCAGGATACACTGAATAGCTGCCAGGATGATATAGTCTCATTGGCGAAGTATACAAGGCGCATAGAAAACACATTTGAGATATTTAATGAACTCTTAAAGATTAATCTGTGGAGCACACGCAATGATCTCTCAAAAACCGAAAACGGACTCACATTCAACATGAACGTGCTGGAAGATGTGACTGCAACTGACAGCCATATTCTCGTTAACGATGCCTTCGATATGTGGAAGTGGTTGACAAGCCGCCGATCTAAGAAACCATATATTGACTTTGTGCTGGGTGATATCGGCTATGAACTATTCGCCGACTTCATTTTGGCCGAGTATATGATTGAGAAAGGCTTCGCTTCCAAGGTACGATTCCATGTCAAGGCCTGTCCTTGGTTCGTTACCAATACAACTGAACATGATTTCCGAATGACGCTGCAATTTCTGAGCAATCACACCGACTACAACCTCAGTCTGGTGGGGAATAAGTTTTTGCAATTTCTAAATGAAGGCAAATTTGAGCTGGCACCTGTTTCAACTTTCTGGACTGGCCCTCATGCTTATCATTGGTGAGTATATAGCTCAGTCATCCACGAGAAGCTGCTTTATAATATCACTCGATTTTCATTTTTAGCATGAAGACAGTTGATCCCGAGCTATATAAACTAGTGCAACACTCAAAGCTTATCATCTTTAAAGGTGATCTGAACTATCGCAAGCTCTTGAGCGATGTCAACTGGCAACCGACACAGGATATGAAAACGTGCTCGGGCGCATTTGTACCCAATAGCTTTTGCACAATACGAACAGCCAAGGCAGAAATAATCTGCGGTCTGCCGGAGGAGACATATGAAAGGCTTACAGCGATTGATCCACAATGGATGGTGACTGGAAATTATGGCACAATTCAGTTTGTGCTTGGCACTGGAGAGTATGGCTACTAAACTCTGTATTAAAACATATATATCAAACTGTTTTCAATTTATGTTACATCAATAATTACATCTAAAAAGTCATACATATTTTTTACTGCAGGGAAATTAATTTTATGTAAAACATTCAAAGCTGAACAGAGCGGCAAATATATACAATTTTTATACTTAAATCAAGAAAGCAGACCTAAATTTTGTTAAGTGTATGTTCAGCTGTTCAATATATTTCACATTTACTGTTACGATACTTTTTATTATAATTGCTGCCATCTTCAAGAAATTTGAACGCTCATGCTATCGATAAAAACTATCGAGTGTAAACCATCTCTGGCGATTCGCTTCCAAAGTAACTTGCATTGATGTTGACTGCATGCAAGGCGCCAACATAAATGAATACGTTGTACTTTGTATCAGTTACAGTATTGTTGATTGGAAATTGTACGTCGTACGTCAAGCAAGATGGCTTTAGTGGAAGACACTGCTGAGTTCGATGCTGCAAATGGAATTATTGATAGTGAAATACCTCCACACACAGATCTAGCAGCCCAATACAAGCAGTAAGTAAACTCTAGCTATATATAGCATATCGAAATTTCCCATACGCATATGAATATGTGAATATACATATATGTATATATAGTATATACCTATATATATATATGATATGCATGTATGGAATAGCACTGATGTAATTTGATTGGCTGACCTCTAAACGCGACCCTCTTTTGTAGGAGCTTCGCCTATTACACGTTCCGCGTGCGTCTTCCATCAACGCTGACTACGATTGCCAATTCCCTGGCTAATAAGGATGAACTGCTGCCTATATATGGAACTGTGAGTTAGTGTTAGATTACATAATTGTCAAATAAAAGTTTTTTTTTTCTATATAGGATGCAGCTTCAGATATTGATCAAACAGCTGCAGCTGTGCTTGAGCTACGTTCGAGTATTCTGAAAAATGGACCGTTAGAACCCTTCAATGATACAGGTATTTAAAAAACAGAGTATGAGCTAAGTAAATAATTAAAGAAAATATTAATAAAATAGGAATAATATATATAGACAATTTCTTTTCTTAAGATTATGTAATGAGCGCAAGGCTCGGAAAGTCTAGCGATAAGTTTGTACATTATAAATATAATTAATTAACCAGACTGTATGACAATGGATGATAACTAGATGGTATATACAGGGTTATAAGGCCTGTGTAAAAATGCCATGCTCTCTGTAGAGCTATTTCTAGAACATGCTCCATTTCATCATCATCTATAATTATAGATATATATTCTCCCACAACTTAGGTTTATTTATATCTAGCTTTAAATTTGTTTATAAAATACATCAATTTATTTCCGTTTTTTCATTATTATCTTTGACTATATATATTTTCCTAAATAGAAGTTTTAATATAGTTATATTTATATCTAATTTCAAATTAATTTCTAAAAATAAATTAAATAAATAATCTCTGTGTAACTATATAGAATGTTTTTGATCATCTATAATATTCGTGATCATGATCATCTATAATTACATTTATATTGAGAGGTTTAATATTGTTACATTCATTTAATTTTATATATATATTTTATATATGCTCATTAAAATTCTCTCATTTCAGAGGCCGACGCAGCCACATGGAATGCATTTCTGGAAAAATTGGACAAGGAGAAGCGCACTTACTTCACCGCCTGCTGGCTCTATGCCGAGTGCTATATGTACCGTAAAATATGGTCTATATTTAGCTTATCGCGCCTTGCTGGCTTCGATTACTTTCGCAAGCAGAAGCAAACGGCGGCATATCTCAGCCTGGATGCGATGGTTGCCGTGGCGAATGCCACACGGCGCAGTGAACGTAATTTGAGCACGTTTCAGCAATTGCTGAAGCTGAACTTGTGGGGCAATCGCTGTGATCTGTCAATTACGTCGGGCAAACAGGTGAAGCCAACGGGCGATGCTTTCGATCAAGTTGCCCAGCTGGATAGCAATTTGCTAGTGGATGGAAGTGAAGCCATTTGGCAAACTCTGGATGGTGCCGATGGCAATGGCACTGTGGAGATTGTTTTCGATAATGCCGGCTATGAGCTGTACACAGATCTCATACTGGCCGAGTATATTATCGACAAGGGATTGGCGCAAAAGGTGCGCTTCAATGCCAAAGCCATTCCTTGGTTCATTTCCGATGTTCGGGCCGACGATTTCCATTGGATTCTTGAGTTCCTCAGCGACCAATCGTTGCCTGTGCTCAGCGAGCTGGGCAAAAAACTGAAGCGTTTCGTTGACGAGGGCAAATTCGAGCTGGCACCGCTGGAGCACTTCTGGACCAGTCCGTATGAATTCTATCGCATGGCCGAAGTGCAGCCGGCGCTGCACGAGCGCCTCTCACAGGCGCAGCTAATCATATTCAAGGGCGATCTCAACTATCGTAAGCTGCTGGGCGACTACAGTTGGAACGACACCGAATCATTCGTTACCTGTTTGCGCGGTAAATAGAGTTTGATACACGATTTTTTTAAATATTTATTAATTAATCTACATAATTAATATTTGCTTCTACAGGCTTCAAGCCATCAAATCTGTGCACACTGCGCACTATTAAAGCGGATTTGGTTTGTGGACTGCCCGCTGGCATATCCGAACAATTGTTTGCCAAGAACAAGGAATGGATGCTCACTGGCGAATACGGGCTAATTCAATTTGCCAGCAAGTGAAGTGTTTCAGCAATCATTGATGGCCATAGCTCAAATATTGCGTTAGTCATAGGCGTAGCTAAATTATTCAATTCGACTTGTTAATGTTTATGAAATGCTAAATTATTTAAATCAAATTAGTTAGATTCTTGAATTTTGTACTCACGTAATTTTTGCAGCACGCTGAGCAATCAATTCCTTAATATTAAATATTTGTTCAACTCAATTCCTGGCTTGTAAAAAATATGTGAAATTTAAAGTATGTAATTTTAAGTATATAAATGTTCCGATATATCTTGCAATTATGTTTACGTTTTTGGAGTAGTATAATATATATTCTGCTTTTCTTTAATTAAAAAAAAAATTACTATTCATTTAACTTTTTAAGCAAGAACTAAACAGTAGTAAAATGTTTATAAATAACAATAAATTGACATTTTTTTTTAAATATGACATCATTTATTTTTTAATTTTAAATAAAGAATAATTGAATGTCTTCCAAAATTCTGAAAAATAAATATAAATATAAATAATATAATAATATAATATAAATGATAAATATTAAAAAATTATACAAAATAAAAATAAATTAATAAATAATTATACATTAATTTACCATTTGAAATAATTTAAAAATATCAACTTTTATATATATATCCTTTTATTTGAATTTTTATTAAATTAAAGGTTTTTAATATCAAATTAAATAAATTATCATTTAAAAATTTGAAAGAAAAAAATGAAGACGATTATATAACAAAATATGAATTTAAAATTTGTGGTTATGGTAAATATTTAAAATACAAGAAAATATGATGGAAAAATAGTTAAATGTGATTTTAAGTCAAGTTGTAAAATGCCCGCTTATGTAAACAGAAATATATATTTATATATTTATTTATTTATTTATAAATATATTTGAAAATTCAAAATTATTTTTTGGGAAACTGTCAAAATTGATTTAGGCTTAAAAAAAACAAAGAAACGAACCCACATTGGTGCCATAAACTGAATCGAGATAATGCTAGACGATGTCTCAATTATTATTGCCGAGACACCCTCGGAAGGCGGGTCCTTCTCGACGGCCTTCAGCAAGGCAACGATGTCGAGCTATACCAGCCTCTTTAATGAAGTCCACAATATATCGGAGCTGCCGGTGCCGTTGCGTGAGCCGCTGTCGGCGAAGTACAAGCACAGCTTCGCCTATACCACATTCAAGGAGCGCGTGCCCAAAATTCTGGACGACCTGATCCAAAGCCTGGGTCACCAGGAAGATCGCATTATGGAAAAGTATGGCGCTTATGCACACTACGAGCTGCGTCGCATCATCTGGAGTCTGAATATCTTGCGCGACGAGGTGCTGGAGAACAAGCCGTTTAAGTACTTCTATGACAAATCACCCGACTCCCTGGAGTGGAATAGCTTCATCAAGCACCTCATTAGTCGCGAGAGGAATCAATGGTTCTCTTCTCAATGGCTGCACGCCGAATGCTACTTGTATCGACGCATCTGGAGGGCCTTTCAGCGCTCCGATTTACTCAAGGATTTCGATTACTTTGGTCACAAGAAGATCTGCGCCACCCGCAACATTGTCTATCTCTTTCGTGCCGTGCTGAAGGGTGTGACCTCGATGCAGCGCAATGCCAAGGATTTTGTGACAATGCTGAAGATATCGCTGTGGGCCAATCGCTGTGATCTCTCCATCACCAGCGATAGTCCAGCGGAAAACATGGTGCAAAAGCTGAAGCTGTATAATAAGCATTTGCTCGTGGATCAATCGATGGATATTTATCGTCTGCTAACCAAGAACCTTCACTCGTCCGTCTCACCTGCCATGGTCGATATCATTCTGGACAATGCTGGCTTCGAGCTCTTCGCCGATCTGCTGCTGGGCGTCTACCTCATCGACTCACAGCTGGCCGTCAAGGTGCGCTACCATGTGAAGGCCATTCCGTATTATGTTTCGGACGTAACGGCCGAAGATTTTAATTGGATGCTGAATTTCTTGCTGCACCACGAGATACCCGAATTCGCTTACCTGGGCCGCAAGCTGCGCTATTTCATGAAGCAGGACAAGTTCGCTCTCTACGAGACCTGCAAGTTCTGGACCCGGCCGCAGGGCTTTCGATGCATGCGCCAATTGGCGCCCTGCTTGTTCGTTCAGCTGAGCTTCAGTGCTCTGGCCATCTTCAAGGGCGATCTCAACTATCGCAAGCTGCTGGACGACATCAACTGGAATCCCACAACTCCATTTCCCGATTGCCTTGGCGGCTTCCTGCCCACCAGCATCTGTGCCCTGCGCTGCATCAAATCGGATCTCTATTGTGGCTTGCCTAAATGCCTGGTTGAGTTGCTCAGCCTGGATAATCCCACCTGGATGTGCACGGGCGAAAAGGCTGTCATTCAGTTGGCATTCAAACAGCGACCCTAAAGTTCAGTTACTAAATATATAGATTTCATATTGCTTTGATCTCTTCTGATTCTTTCATTTAGTCTCTGATTCGAATGTGCGAAAGTTCAATAAATTGTGTTTGTACAATTAGAGAAATTTTGCTCTATTTTCATTTAAAATTTAAATTTATATAAATTTCTTAAGCGAGTTGCAATTTACTTGACCATTTGAATTGCTTCTATCATTTTCTTCTGCATTTGCTCATATTTTGTTTTTTCTTCTGCTGCTCATATATTTTTATATCTTCTTTTTTATGCTCTTTTCTTATCTTTTCGTTAAATTTTTTGTTTTCTCCTATTTCTATAATTTTCTAATTTTTTTTTGTACTCTCTTTTCTTATTTCTTATCAGGCACACCGATTTTTCCTTTTAAGTCATTTATTTCTTTCTCTTCTATACTCTTCTCTTTCTTCCTTTCTTTTCTACTGCTTTTTTTCTACCTACATTTATTTCTCTCTCCTCCATACTCTTCTCTTTCTTCCTTCCTTTTCTCCTGCTTTTCTTTACCTACATTTTCTCTTCTTTCACTTTTTGTTATTTCCTTTCTTTTCATTCTCTATTCATGCATCTCATTTCTTCTCATCTCGTTTCTTCGCTTTCTTATTTTTTTTTTATATAATTTTCTCTTTCCTTCTACTTCATATTTGCTCTCTTGTTCTCTCATTTTCCCATCTCATTTAATTGCTCTTTTCTTATTAATTATTCTGCCTCCTCTTCTCATCTCCGCCATTCTCTACCTTTTAGATATTTACTCAGATCAGCATATTTTCCAGATTCCTTTAAGAACTCTTCTTACATTTCAATTGTCATCTCTTCTTACAATCACATAAATCTTAAATAAAAACATTTATAATTTCCAGTTTTAGTTTCTTTCTGAATATATCTATTGTCGGTTTTATTAGTAATGCTGCTTAAAGCTAAATGTTGTAGGCCGTGTTTAGACAATGAACATAATTATGATATTCCATATACGCAGTATAGACACTATATTAACTATGCATTATTAAATATGAATAGTAGAAAAAATATGCTCTATGGCCATATGTATGTGTATGTATATATATATATATAAATATATTAAATGCTGCATTACCCTCCCTCCGCACACTCCCACAACCCAGATAGAGAGAGAGAATGTGTGGGAGCGTGAGCTGGGGCCCATGCAGCATCATTTTGAAACAATTCGTCGAATTTTATCAAGTCTTATCAATTGCCTTTGCAGAACTCATCTCGGAATTTGCCACACGCACACGAATATTTTGCAGGCTGTTCTCACATTATGAACTGTCGATCTATCATCGCCAGCTACGTAATATTAATTGTTTATTAAAAGTCAGTAACTAAGTGCAATTTGTTTTTCGTTTCTGGTTTTTCTGTTTGGATATCTCTTGGAGGGAGGAGGAGTTTAGAGTTCTCTCGCTCGACGTGGCTGGCTGGCTGGCTGGCTCACAATATACAATTGGGATTCAGCGTCTGATATGGCGTCAGATCCTTGGTAATGGAGAAGAGTGCACCATCTCTGACCATTTTGTACATGAGTGCGCCCAGATTCTTCGCATCATCGATCCCAGAATGCGCACGACCCTCAAAGGCCAAGCCCACATGGGAGAGGGCATCACTGAAGTTGCACGGCCGATACTTGTACCACTCACGATAGATGGCTCGCACATCGACCCACTGATTGAAGTAGGGCGCTTTGCGCATGCGTTTGCGCGAGCACTCCTTGTGCAGACAGATGCCAAAGTCCCAGTCGGTCCAGGTGACAAAGGCACAATTGCCCAGCAGATTCGATTTGCTCGTCTTGGGCAGTACTAGATTTCGGGAGCGCAGCTCCTTGCGCAGCCATTCATGGAACATCATCAGCGCCGTCTGCAGCGGCACACCCGTATCCACAGTCTTCTGCTCGATGCCCGTCAGCTCCGTGCAATAGGTGCTCAAACGTGGCGATTCAATGGGCATGACATACTTGTGGAACTCTGACTCGATCTTGCCCGTCTTCAGATTGACGAGCACCGCTGGAAACTCTGCAACAAAGAGAAGCTTCACAATTAACATATTGCACAAGTCATCCACAATCGACTCACCTATGATCTCTGCCTCACGCCACTGTGGCGGCGCCTGTTTCTCCCAACACGTGGCCTCAAAGTCAACGGCAATCACATAGCTGAATGGCTGCATTGCCAACTGTTTGGATTTGCGTGATTTTTTCTGTTTGATGCCGGCTGCTGTGGCTATGGCTGCTGTTGTTGCTCCCGTTGCTGGTGTTCCCGCGTCACCGGCTATGCTGATATCGGCTTCGTTTTGCAGTTCATCCAAGGCATTGGCTGGATCTGGTCGTCCGCCCTCCACATACAACGTATCAATTAGGCCCAATTGTCTGCCGTCGCAAGCAAATGAAGCGGATAAAAAAGACAGAGTGGATGAAAAAAAAAAAAAAAAAAGTTAGCGAAAAATGATATATATATGTAAATGTTTTCTTGTTTCTATTTTTTTTGGAAATTTTTTTTTTTTTTTTTGTTATGTATTTTTTTTAGAAAAATATATATGAAATATTATGTGAGATCTTGGCAACTTGTAGTTACACTCTAGGACTGACATTATACAAACTAATCCGGCTGGACTTTCCATACGATGCCAACAAAGCTGCTACTGCGATTACACAAATTACAAAACTAAACACATAAACAAATTACGTTTGTCGAACTTTTAAATCGCACCTCGCTTTGCGCGCTACATCATTAGACATTCAATTCAATTAATATTAGCAAAATCAACTAAATACATTGAGAGCTTTTAAATTACTTTGTCTTGTATCACATACATTTAGAGATTTACAACAATTTACATTACAATTACATTTTACTTAACCAAAGTTTATTATAAACAATTAATCAGTCTTTCAAAATTTTACATAATTTATGAATACTTCATATTTAATAATACATGCAAACTATATTTATAGCAATCAATTTCTATTTCTAATTATTTTATTTGGAATGCAATCCAATTCAATTCAGTCAAATTATTCTGTTGCACCTCTCGCACTCCATCTCTCTCTCTCTCTCTCTCTCTCTGTCTACAGCTGCTGCTGCTTTCCATAGCACACGATCATGGGCTTTTGATGCCAGAGCAGGCCATTCGTTTCACTCAATGCTTTGGCCACCACCGCCGTCAATGCCTCCGCTCCATCCGAATTGAGCTGCTTAAATGTGACGAATGCTTGTCCCTTCATTCGTCCCTGCTGCATGACCTTGATGTCCAGACTCTCGGCAGGCGCATAGCGTGCATAGAGCGCGCTCAGTTGAGTCTCTGTAATGCTCTTCTCAAGATTCTTGATGTAGAGCTTATGGCTCGGTTCGCCCAGCTTGTAATTCTTGTAGACGGGCAGCTCTTGCAGCTGTTCCTCCGACAAACGCTCCTCGGGCAACTGCATCACAGCGGGCAATACTGTCGGCAGCTTCAGCTCTATTTTACGTTGCAGTGGAGCAATAGGCACATCAATCCGCTCCGATTTCTCTTTGCTTGTTGCTGCCTTCTCTACCTGCAGCACTTGACGTGCACGTTTACGATATTGCTTCAATATTAAGCTATCAGCAGGTCTCTTAGCTCTTAGCTGCGGCTGTGGCTGATTGGCTTGCTTGTGCTGCTGTTTCTGCTCATTGTCGCTCTCTAGCTCGCTCTCCGTTTCACTCTCAATCGTTTCGGTCTGCGTGCCAACGTTCTCTGACGGCTTGGGCGGCAATATGACGCCCTTGGGTCGCGCGCCAAACGGAGGCGGCAAATTCATGCGATTCATTAGGTGCAGCACCTGCACATAGAAGCGCTCATCGCTCTTCAGTGTCTCTCCGATGGCGCTGAGAATGTCAGCATTGATGGGCGGATAGGCATAGCGTAGATATGGCGGTGGTGGCTGCATGAAGTCATATTGATTATTGCAGGCATACAACTTTTGCACATACTTGTTGATCTCCGCGCTCGAAGTGGAACTGGAGTCCGGCTTCAATCGAGCTGTTGCCTGAGTTGATTTGTTGGCGGTCTTCTGATTGGTTGCATTGCCAGCATTGTCGGCAGTGGCACGCGGTCCAAAGTTGCTCACGCGCAGCGGCTTGTCCAGTATTTCGCTGAGACCCAACAGCTGTTCCAGGGCGCGCCGCGCCTCCTCGACATTGGCATATTCAATGAGCGCCCGCTTCCGGCCAAAGGCGTTGAGTGAACGCGGTATTATTAGTTTTAGTTCCTGTATTAGCTGCGAGAATTCGCTCATGCTACAGGGCATGTTTTTTAGCAACAATTTACTCGTCTCTACATACATTCTTCTCCTAAATTTCAATTACAACTAAACATGTGCTAGTTATCGATTTCAAGTCGATAAATTTTACTCAAATGACAATGCTAATAAGAGTATGACCAGTTTTCGTGAAGGAGCACACATGTTATATTGTTATGCTGTTAAGTGTGGCCATTCACATTTTTTGAAAAGCTTAGCGCAAGTTTTTAAATTTGTGGTTTAGGCGTTTTAAATACATTTTGTTTGGTCGATATGATTGCAAAACACTCCCATTACTGCTCAAAGAGATAAGCTGTAGTTATATTTAAGCATTTGACTTTCACTAATTGGAGCCAACGACTTTGGCCAACATGAACAACACGAACACGTTTGACAGCTTTTTGACCGGCTAAATAACTAGCTTTGACCGGTTTTGTTGACCAGCGAAAATGCAACAAATTAAAAACAAATACATATTATACAACAAATGTATTTATATATATGTATGAGCCATGCACATATTAGCAAATCTTGATTACGTGCCTTCAAATGTGTAAATCGCGTGCAATCACAATTATGGGTGTGTGCACTGTAATCGCAAATGCAAGGGCAACAAACAATTAATGCAGATAAATAAAGGGAATCTTTTAAGAAAAACAAACAAGAAGAAAACAAAGATTAAGCTTCGGTTTGCATCTTTTGCAAAAGTCAATGCACTTTCATTATGAAAATTTAAAGAATGTATGAATATAGCAAATGCCTGACACAAACCGTTATGTTTTTTTGATTTATGGCACACACACACACGCATAGCCTAACACAATGGCTTTATAAAAAGAGATCAACACACACACACACACACGCACGCACACACACACACAGTGTGCAAAAACACTCAAAAGTCAGATTGCATAAAATTTGCATGATTGAATGGACAACGGCAGCAGCAGCAGCAGCAGCAGCAACAACAACAACAACAACCGCAACAATGAAAAAGTCGACGACACACTCTCACTTTCGTTCGGCTTGGCAGCTGCTCGTTCGTGGCGTGGGCGGAGTGGAAGCGCACACTAACGATGTCCACTGCAAATGCGGAAGCAGAGATGTACTTAGTCCGGCAAACAGTGGGCAGCACAAACATGCAAAAATTGGATTAATGAACTCACTCAGTCACTCAGTGCCTCTCCCTCTCTCTCTCTCTCTCTCTTTCTCACTATGCAGTGAGTGAAATTGATCGTTGCCCTTCCAGGCAAGTCGAAGGGGTAATGCTGTTATTATTTAGATAATGAACAGCTGGAACGGCTGGAGAGAGTAATGTCCTAATGGAGAGTTAATTGTGAATGAAATGAAAGCATTTGCTAGCTTAACTGCTTAGTGCTCTCTGCTCTCACTCTCCCTCTCACTCTCTTTTTCTCGTGCGCTCATCAGCGGCAAAAGTTAGAACGACATTGCAATGAGTGGATTTGTTTTTTCTTTTTTTCACAGGCATTTGAGTTATTACAGCTATTTTTAGAATAGGCATGGCTGGAGTGACTGTAAGGTGCATTGTTTAAATGGAATGCAAAGTGTTAGGCAAATTGCCTGTTCTCTTTGTCTAAAAGAAGAGTGTTATGCAAGGAGTGAAATTGTGCTTTGACTATAGAGTTAAAGCTGAGTTTCTTAGAGAAACTGAAACTAAATGAACTATATTTTAATATACGTAAGAGTTGGTATTCATTGAATTTGATGGTAAACTAGCTTTTTTTTATACACGTTTAAATAATTGACTCAGCTAATGACCATCTGAAAATTCCCAATAGAATGGTCTAATTGGATTACGTCAATTAAAAACTTGTTTTTTTTTTTTAAATTAATCATGCTTTTTTCGGTTAGCATAAAATTTTCGTAATTTATAGAACAAATAAACGAAATGTTTTATTTCTTAACTCGTAATGCTCTTAAATATCTTATTTATAAAAGATATTCATCTTTAACTGACAACTAAAATTACAAAAAAAAAAAAAAAAACTCAAATTTCAGACGAACATTCCCTAATAGTACTAATATCATCATTTCACTTAAGCAAACCAGCTACTAAATACATTTTCTATGATTCATTTGATATTAAATATAGACTTTAAGCCACTTTGTGAATGGCCAAAGTGCAACAGGTTGAGCTTAGACATGTTCTGAAAATTATTTTTATTGTTTACGTTTATATTACGTGATGTCGCCAAGCCCCCCCCAAAAAAAAAAAATGTTTGTGTTTTATGTCAATCAAATGGGCGGCTCGTGCTGTTAACAATGCGTGCCTCAGGTACACAGCATGTGCGACTCTCCACTAATTATCTGGCAAACAATGTCAATGGGCCACAACTCGATAGCCGTGCACACGGTAGTTGACATTGCGTTGATGGCAGGCAGCGCGGTAAACACCTGTTTTCATATACATACTAAATACTATATAATAACTGTATTTCAATTGAGCATTATTATTAGTTAAGGAAGATAGTTATTAGGGTGTTTGGCAGTTGAGGATTTATTTATTTGTAGTTGTCAATGCTATTTAAAAATATTGATAGTTATTTTGGGAGTAGTTTTTCTATTATTAATAGTTGGTTGGTCTTAAAGTTCTATAGTCCTTTCAGACTGAAATAGACAGATAATAAAACGAATTTACATATATTCCTAAACCAAAGTCAACAGCTGAGAGATTCCCTATATATTATATCAAATATTATATGTTATTATTATTTATTTTGTTATTATGTGTGCATAAATATATTTTTGTTATTTGTATTTTGTAGTCTTAAGAATCAACATCAAAATATATAAATACATTCTTGGTTTACTGAGCATATGTTTTTTTTTTTCGCTCCAAGTATGAAAATCTTTAAAACAATTTAAATCTTGAGTTAGTTTGAAGTCTATATAAACATATTACTTCTACTTCTTTAATTAGAATCAATCTGATTAGGATAGATATCAATAATATATAAATATATTCTTGATATAGTTTCCAATATTTCGGTAAGTATTTCCTTTCCATTGATCCCAGCATATATTTAAAATCTATAACATTTTAAGATCATCCAAACATTTATTTCATGCTTAAGGATATCTTCTAGAGTTAGACATACCCAGAAGCGCAGAGTTTCGACTACATCTTTCAACTCATATCATTTATTTGCTCTGCTCTTAAATTATGCCCATAGAATATCGCTCAATTTACGAGATATTAAATTAGCCGTGACTTGAACTTCGACTTGAACTAAACAAAAATCATAAATAAAGAACAACAAATCATTGCTGTATATATACATATGTATATATGGACATGTTTGTGAACAGCACGTGAAAGTCGATAAAAGTGCACAAACAAATTGTATAAGTTGTGTAGTTAGCCAAAAATAGCGCAATTGACTGAATCAATCAATGAACTTCAAGTCTCAAGAGTGAAAGACAAGAAGCTATCAATGAGCGTATCTATATAATATGCATACATATATATATATATATATATATATATATATATATATATATATAAATACATGTACATGTCAGGTGGGATGACATATACAAACTTAATTGATATCAGTTATAATGGTCCCATTTGGCCATAGTAATTGCCATTGTGGCAAATTGATAATTATATTCAAGGTCCTTGGGCAGTGGAGCTTATATGGATACCTATACGATATCTATATTATGTAATTGATATTGAAATTAGCAATTACGAGCTTAAGCTATGAACAGGTCGCGTTGCATTGTAAGCCTGTCTGTACATATCGTATATACATACTATTTACATTTATGGGAATGCACTTTGCATATATTGCGCATACGCCGCGTGCAACGTTTGAATTGGAGGCGCGTGCATGAAATTTGCTGAGCCAAATGTTCACTCACTCACTCACTCACTCTCGCGCTATCTCGCTCTTTCACTTTGCCTCCCTTTACGTCTCTCACTCTCACTTAAATATAAATTCGATTGCATTTGTTTTGCTGCTGTTGCTGCTGCTGCTTTTTGCTCTTCATTTTCAATTATTTTTCTTTGTCATAAATATATTTACTTGCTTGCATATGGCTATGGCGTGCCGCATATATATTTATGGCCTGGTCTGTGCGCGTATTTGCTCTTGACTTTGGATAAGTTTGGTAAAAACTGCTTTCAGCCGGATTTTCCACTGAATTCACACAAGCCCAATAACTGCCAGCAATATGATGGCATACCGTGGAACATTTCCTTTATTTTCAATGTAAAAATATCAATTTTTTAATATATAATATAATAATTGATACGTAAAATGAATAATTCAAAAAGCAATTCATTTAAAATTCGATTATAAATTACATAAAATCTTCAAGGAAACTTTTTTTTTATTAAAAATATTTAATTGAAGCAAAAAAAATCTATAATGTCATTAAATGGCAGATTAAATATTTATTAAATATTAAATATTTATTATTAATATTATTACTTTTTTGTTTAAAGTGAAACTGATTTTCCTTAATTTTTATTTTTTCGTGCTTTGTGCTCTAAGCATTTTCTATACATTTTTATTTATTTATTTATTTATTTTATGTCACGCGTCCCACTGTGCTGAGCTTTTGTTGGATGCGCAAGATCGATTCCAACATGTTTTGGTTTCTTCAATCACGATTTTCATTATAGAATCTTATTGTTATGGGTTAAAATTAGATAGGTTATATACAATGGGGATATATGAATAACTCACATGTACAAAAATTATTATTTTACATTTTTGTGTTAAATAAACATTTATATTGAAAATTGAAATTGTATTATATTTATTATGTATCTAATATATATATATAGATATATATTCTAGTTGAGTATCTAGCGAGCTGGCTTTGTTGATTTAATAGTCAATTTCAGTTTTTAATGATCTGTGAACGAGCATTGCGCAGCTGATGTTAGCCGACTGAACAACTGATATTAGTACAAATATTCCACTAGGAAATGCGTCTTAAATTCTTATTTTTACTGTTAATTTTATATATTTAATTATCGAGCAGTTTAAAAAAAATTTATGTGCGAAATGCAAATGTTATGCTTACAATTTAATATTTGTTTAAATTAAAGCATTAAATTTACGTAGGTTTTTCATGGAATGGAATGAATGCTTGATAAAATGTTTATTAGAAATTTATGAAGATTTATTAAAAATTGTATAAAGCAAATATTTAATATTAATTTATTAAATATTATTTTGTTTTATCATATATATTATTTACAATTTTATTTTATTATTTATATTTTTTATTATCATTCACACAATTTTTTTTTAACTTACAAATGCGTTGCTAAAGTTTCCCATTGATCTATTAAATGACACATTTTGTTGTTTGTTGTTTATTTATTTATTTTTTCTGTTGCTAATTTATTCCACTGAATTGTTAATAACAAAAGAATATATTTATTTATTTTAATGAAACATTAATTGCAAAATGTGAATTTTCAATTGAAACTAAATTCGATTCAATTCGACACGCTGACAAATCTCGACTGAATAAAACAATTTAAAACGTGGCCATTTGTCAAGAGAGAGAATTAATAGTTGATCAAAAGCTTTGTTTCAAATGACAAAGCGAACAACAACAACAACAACAACAATAGTTTAATTCATTTATAGAATATACTATACAACAATGTCAATTAATAAAATATTCATAATTAAATTAAGAGTGTGAGCAAAACATTTGCACTTAACATATATCAAATAAGTGTGGACATATAGGAATCTATATAGAAATATATGTGTATATGTGTATATGAGCATGAAGAATTACTGTGACTTTTTAGATTATTTTAGATTTTTAACAATCATATACATTTATTATATAGTTTATTAAACCGATTGATGGACTGATAGATGTAACTGAAGTGAATTGATTTGTTGACTGCTCGATTGATGAATTCGCTTAAATATCTGATTGATTAGCTCAATGCACTATTCTGACTGATTAAGAGGCGTACCAGTCTCATAGATTGATAGACTGGCTGATTGACTAATTGCTTTTCTGACTGAATGATTGATTGCCCGAAAGTTTAGTTGATTGACAGACCTAGAGATTTGCGTGATTGCATGATGTATTAATGATTGATATGCTGAAAGTTGGAGATGAGCAATTAGTCAGCTCATCTGAGTAACTAGAAGACAGACAGAATGTTTATAGGGTAGAATGACAGATTGATTGATAAAGTGAAAGCGAAATGATTGACTGGTTAATTGACTAATTAAATGGCTAAATTACTAAATTAATAAATTAAAGTTCCACTGACTGAATGGAAGATAAAACTAATTATTATTATTATTAGCTTTTTCTTAATTAAAAAAAAAAAAAAATATGAATAGCTTGAGGTTTATAATTCAGATATGCAGTTATTTTGCTATTACAGCAAAATAAATGTGGCATGAAAAAAAGTCGGAGAATTATTTAATATTTATATATATTATGAAATGAGTTTACAATGTATGAATGGGCTTGTATATGCATATATGTATGTTTATAAAGCGCAGATTAAGTAGCTATTTAGATTACAATAATTATCAGCATGCACTTGTATTTGCTTTTGCAGTTTCAATTGTTGTGCAAAAACTCTAAAACTTTTCCATGTGCTCTATAAATATCAACATCAAAGGCCACAACAGGCCATCGGACGTATTGGGGCCACACAAACAACAACAACAACAACAACAATAACAATACTAGATGCAATCTCATCTATATATTATATAGATACAGATACAGATACAAATGCAGATATAGATACATCAACAGATACTGATGCAGATACAGATACATTCACAGATACATATACAAATGCAGATACATTCCGAGATATATGAACTGCACTTTTGCAGCTTCGTTTTCAATTGCTTTGGCAAATGCACTTGAGAGTTGGCCACAGAGCTGCGCAGATTGTCGGCGTTCGGCTCCAATTACATTCAATTACAATTACAATTACAATTTCAATTACAATCCGGAGATGTATAAAATGGCACGCCGATGCTATTTTTGGAGTGACAAACTCCAAAGTGGACCTAATTGAACTGTCGCCATTTATTTATGGGTTCAAATTGTGCAATGGGAAAAAAAAAAACAAACACACACACACACACAGATATAAGTCAAGCCGATGCACGAGATGATATATAAGTGTGAGCTGCACTGTAAAAAATTATGCTATCATTTGACAATATTTAAGTCTAACAGTAATATATTTTGTGCACATTTAAAGTAGAAAAATTTATTAAAATATAGTAAATAGTTCCATACTTCAATGAAAGTGAAAGAAGTATATTGGCTTTATAAAAATATAGTTCTGAGGAATTTAGAGCACGCGTAAATATTTGAAGTTTATAAGCTGTTTAGCACAGCAGATGCGTGGCAAATCAGCAATTAGCATAAATAAATTATTTGTTAAGGCTATTGACATATTGAAGCTATAATAAATCCAGAGCTAAAAATATAATCTATACTACGATTGCTATATATATGCTCTCTATACTTATTCTCTCTATTATCTACAACAACTGTTTTAATGCTGACTCAAACAAAATTCTACTAGAATCAATTAAATTTGTTAACATCCAGAGTTTAAGAGCTGTTTTTGGAGTATTACACAGTCGTTGACTCAATGTCTATAGCTTGTTAAGTTAGAAAACTATTTTTTTTTTTATATAAACAATAAATAATTTAACAATAGTAGCGTTATTAAGGAAACCATGAAACGACCAACAATAGTTTGTCATTGTAAATATTATAAACATAATCTATTGTTGTTATTATACTATTGTTGGTTTATTCATTGTATCTATTATTTTATTCTATTTATAAAGTATAGCAATTCTAAATAATCATTAATCTATTAAACTAAAAACCACAAGCTTGTTAGATTGATAATTAATTAAAGAATGCAACTTAAGCCTTCCGTATATATTATATAGTGCAAATGCAATTGATATCTATTGACAAGAAGAATGGAATTCAAAATTAAAAAGGCATGACGAAGTGGTAATACTCTGCCAGGCATATTATATATTATTTGCTATAAGTATAACAGATTAAAAGCAGTTTTAAAAAAAATTTATAACTACGAAAAAAAAAAAATTATATTAAATATAAATTAAATAAAACATTTAACAATTTAAACAACTGAGACAATGAAATAAAATTAACTTGAAAGCATAAATATTTACTATACCAACAACAGAGCTATAGCACTTTCATAATGTCAACGCACGTGTAGGGTATTTGCCAATGGGGAGGGACGCTTGACTCTCAGGGCCAGGCCGCAGTAAAGTGCAATGACCAATAAAGCAATTGTAAACAGTTGCAACAACAACAACAACAACAACAATAATAATAACAATAGCAATCATGAAATAAAAACAAGAACAATGTAGCGAATATTTGTACTAAACTTACAAAAATCTTGCTTAAAGCTTAAAGCTTCGTTTACAGTTCAATTCAGTTGAGCAGATGAAGCGGGGCGCCAGCCCAATCGCCAATTGCGCCTCACCCAAAGAGAAACACCAACAACAAGAGCAACAACAACAACGCACCAGCGCTCACACCAGTTAACTACAGCAACAACAACAATTACCGCAATCTGCATGCTAAATGTTAAGGTAAACATTGGGCGAGCGGCACATAAGAAAAAAAAAGAGCAAAACGAAATCAAAAGCAGCGAGAATGACGGCGACGTCAACGTCGACGCAGGGTGAAGCAGGTTTATTTTTTTTAAACAAAAAGACAAAATATATATTTAAATTAAATGAATTCTTGAAATTTAAATTTTGTGCAAAAATAATTTAATTATTTAAAATTAACAAATAATTATTATTGCTGTCTGAATAATATATTTTGTCAACATAGTCTGTGACTCACTTTAAAGAATTTCAGACTTCTATTCTACAGTTCCACATTCACTGTCTGCATTGAAAAGTTTGAGCAGCACACAAATCGAAAAGAACTGGCGAGACAGGTTTTTGGCTAGGCGCATATCAACAAAAATATTTCACATATCTGAATATATGTTATTAAAATTGTTTAGCAAAATCTTGTGCAACAAGATATATTAATTAATTATTCATGAAAAAACAAAACAAAAAAGCATTCCAGACACAAAGGCCAAATAAGAACTTCTTTTCTACAGTTTTGTATTCACTGTCGGTACTTTACAGTTTGATTAGCAAAAAGTTATTCCTTTGCCAAAACAAAAGGCAACAAAATCTAAAACCTTCTCTTAAACAGTTTTACATTGACTACGCTCGCATTACAGTTTTACACGCACAAATGCAGACAAGATCTGCCCTTTTTACAGTTTTACATTCAATGCTGGTGTTTTACAGTTTCGCAGCCAGCGAAACACAAATTAAGTAGTCTCAAAAAAGTAATTTTTATATAGTAAGTATAAGAGTATCTCATATTCGCTTGAATACCATGAATGAATTTTTGTTTTATTTCTTTTGGTTTATTGCACAGACTTGTCATTTGCAATGCACATAAATGAGTGTGTGTATATAGGTATGTGTGTGTATGTGGATAGAGTATGTTTCATTTCTTGGACTTTTCTCTCACAGCACTTACAAATCGATAAAAACAATTTTCAACCTACAATAGTCATAGCACGTGCCCGTTGTATACTACGTAAATACCTATACAAAGACACCTACGTATATGCAATGTATATTATAATATACCTACATTCATATTGATATATCAATTGGTAAAAGAAAAATAGTTTTGGGAATTGCCGACATGACAAACGGACTTTCGCTTAAGAGTTTCAAACATTTCTTATTGGACTTCCGTTGTATGTGAGTTAGAATTGTTTAGTTGCATTTAGGCACACTTACCTTGCCAGTCTTATCAACGCCATTATTGTGCGAAATTTGTTGGTCCAATTTATTATGTAGAAATGTTTAGCGAGTTGAGTTGTAAAGTATTCAACTTGTATGCGAAAAAAATTCGATTGGTTATTTTGGCAGTGCGAATAACGGCATTGGGCAAGGGCAAGGAAGCGCTGAAGGTGGACCGGTAAATTTTCTTTTGTTGTCTGCGCGCTTCCACACAGACACAGATGCACATATGCACTCAACACGCACACACAGGCAAATGCCCACACACACACATATGCAGGCGGCGCACGGCCGGCACGTAACACACAAAAGGAGACGAATATCGAAAGCGACGAAAACTGAACAACAATTGCGCGCGCACACAAAACTCCACTCAATTCTCGAGCGTTCGTCTACAGCGAAGATCTGAGTCTGCCGACCGGCATAGATGGATAAAAACAAACTAGCGACAATTGGCAGAGACGACGACGACGACGACGACGGCGACAGCGACAGCGACAGCATTTGCAGCAGCAGCAGAAACATATGACCGAGTATCGAGGTGTGACCAGTTGCAAAAACTTTAAAAAAGTTGCAAGTTAATGTAGATTATAAAATATAAATATATTTAATTATATATCATTACAAAATATATTATTATTAATAATGGCTAAAAGTAAGTTCTAATTTAAATAGGTAATTATAGTATTTTTTTGATATGTTAACTTACAGTTGCCAAAGTCTGGCAGCGCTAAAAGTATAGGCGCCAAAATAAAAGCCGTTGATATATGAAAATGAGTTCAAAGCTTATTTTATTTAACAATTTTTCATAGTTAAATTATTTCATATATCGTTTATTTTGCTGTTTATAATAGAGCCGAAAGCCATTAATGAGAGTTCATCACGCTTACTATAGTCAACCATTTTAGCTAAATTTTAGTATTTTTATTATAAATCTGGCAGCGCTGCTAACATTGGCGCCATCTAGAGAGCCGTTGGCATTTGAAAATAATTCAAATATATTTTCCTTGAGAGCATTACAATCTCAACAATTTATTTTATATATTCTATACATTTTTCTTTATTCGACTGTCATTCAAAATGTGGGAACAACTGGGAAGATATCGCAATCATTTTCTGCAACTCGAAATGAAAGATGTGATGAAATCAACCACCGTCAACTGTCTACAGAACGCAGGTAAACTACAATGGCTAAAGCATTTCATTTAGTTTTCAACCATTTTCCCAATACAGAATGGGATAAATTCAGACAGAAGCGCGATTGCTGCCTAAGATTCCAACAACAATGCGCCAAGAGCTCAACTTACTTTTTCGATCGCGCTCAGCTGGCCTATGGATACTTTGCATTGCCCAAACTGATGAAGGAAATTGACAGCGACATTAATCTAACCCATTGGCGTGCCATTGTTTCGCTAACCGAATTTCTGCTCAATCCACTAAATTTGCAGCGCGCTGTGCTCGAGATGGATATTGTTAGAAAGTGAGCGGGGCGGGGGGGATGGGTAGAAGCAAAGTTATTTATTTGATCTATCATGTGGAATATAGAAGATTGAAACTAGAATTCCGAATATTGAATAGACCTGCATCTCGTATATGTACCTTATTTCCCTATCTTACTATCAGACTATCTTTTTCATTATTTATATTTCTTAATATTTGAATCCTCATATTTTCGAATCTTTCATTTTTATCATCGTTCCATTATTCCATCTTGTAATCTTTCCATTTTTCCATCTGCCAATTCTTTCAATTTACCATTCTCCCAATATTCCAATCATTCCACCTTCCCATTCCACCTTCCCATTCCACATTCTCATTCCACATTCCCATTCCACCTTTCCATTCCACCTTTCCATTCCACCTTCCCATGCCATTTTCTATCTTGCCAATTATCTTCCCATTACTTTTCTCTTCCCCTACTTTCTTCTTCCCATTCGCTCATCTTTGTCTCCCATTCCATTTTCTCTTTTACAGACTTAAGAATGCATTTATGCGAAAACGTTTGAAGTATCACGCGGAGCACTTTGAAGAGATTGAGACCTATTTGAAGATATTTAGTACGTTCTCCATTCCTCTTCTTCTTCTTCTCTCTCTCTCACTCTCTCTCTCTCTCTCTTGCCCTTTGCAGACATAATTTCTCGCAATTTGGATGGCGCTGAGCAAATCGCAAATCGCAAATGTTTAATGATTGAATTCTATAAAATTCTGAAGGACAAAGAACCAGGCAAGGAGGATCTCGCCGCCGAGATCCTGCGCAATCTAACGGGCAAGCCAAAGGGTAAATGCATTTATCAATTCAATTTCATTGAACAACGAGAGCTCCTTTAATACCAATACCAACCTCCCCGCCCTTAGTGCTCGGCATTGTATTATCGGATGCCGAAAACTTGAGCTCAATTGCCAATTACCTGAAGCTGGATCCCTGCAAGCCTCTCTATCCACTCGATATGTGGCATCATCTCTGTCACATGCTGGAAGTGGCGCCCGAGCAGGGCATCGAATTGGGTCTCTTCCAGCTGCTGCACTCGCGCCTTGTGAATCGTCTGGCCAAGTTCTGGGAGATGAATTGCAAGGCATTCGCGCTGCTGCTGCGCTGCAGCGAGGGGCAACGTCTGTTCGACGAGGTCGATGGCATCAAGTTGATCTTCGACATCTTCGAGGACCAGTACATTGCACCCGACAAGAAGCTGCACCATCAGCAGGTGCTCAGCTACGAGTACATTGTGCTCGCCCTGCTCAATGGACTCCACAGCAAGCGCGCCCTGTGGCGCATGCGCGAATTCACGCCTCTGATCTGTCACGTTGGGCGTGCCATGCAGACCATGACTAACGCACGCCTGCAGCTCTACTGCCTGAAGGCGTTGCGTGCGATGGGCGTGATGCCGTGCAACAAGCGCTATATCATCGGCAACTGGCTGGAGGAGATCAGTGATTTAGTGTGCCACAGTGCCGATGCGGAGTGCGCTCGTGATGCTCTCATCGATTGGCTGCGTCGCGACATAGCCGACAATAGCTAAAGGAAAGTCCAAAAGAATCGTTTATATATATATATTTTACTCTTCTTTGGATTTGCTGTTGAAACTAATTACAGTTGCTTAAATTGCTTTGTGAGGGCATTTGACATGTTTCTGATTGGAAATAAGGGAAATTCCTACTGATTCCATTAGAAAAACTATCTTTCAGTATATTTAGTTGGTATTTAATGGTATATTTTTATATAGAAGCTAGTATTATCGTTCAAGTTGGAAACTTTCTAAATGTGCGCGCCTTTGTCACATTTCTGATTGGACTCTTTAAAAACATCGCTTGCTACAGCTGAGCATTACAGGCATTTCCCCTACTTAACGGTTAACCGTTTCGCATTTCCCCTGTGTGTGCGCTGTCCCAAGCACAGTGCCAAAGCTTTGAGAGCAAAGCGGTTATGTCTCTCTCTCTCTCTCTCTCTTTCTCTCTCCTCTTACACTTTTAACAGCTGTTTTCTTAAGCTAGCCAAAACTACTTTAGTTCTTTGAAATAAATCTATTAAAAATAATAAAGAAATTTAAGACAATTAAATACATATTTATTTACTCTGGTAAATAATTAAGTACAATTTTTATATATTTTTATTTTAAGAAAATATTTGCAAGAAAAATTATTAAAAAAAGAAAACAAAGAACTAATGAAATTCTCACACATTAAGAAAATAATCGTACAAAAATTTATAAGTCAACTTCCTTAAAGTTGAAAAATTATGAAATTTAAAAAAGATTCTATAAAAATTTGATTCGTTATTTTTTTATTTTTTAATGTTTTCTTATATTATATAATTTTTCAAATATGTCTGTTTTTTTCTTCTTAGAAATATACAAAAATAAAAAATATATCAAAAAATATATAATGTAAAATATCTTTAATATATATATATTTTTTATTGTTTATTTTTTCTAAATATTTAAGTCTTCAAATATTTCTTGTATTTAATATTGAATTTCTTAAAATATTATACATTTGTGTAGCTTAACTGGAATTAAATAAAAAATTAGAAAACTTCGAATATGTCTATTATAGAATACTATAATGGAAATAATATAAAATATTTTTAAAAATAATTTATATATATATATATATATTTTATTTTTCTGCTTTTTTTCGTATATTTTTAAATACATATATATATTTTTTTTATTTAAACTTCTTTGCTTCAAATTGAACTGTAAGATGCCTCCGAGAACTTTTCCAATTTCCGCTGCTGGCGCATTTGTCGCCAATGGCATCAATAATGACCAGGAGCTGCAGTAGCAGCAGCAGCAGCAGCAGCAACAACAACAACAACAACAACAACAAGCGGCAACAACAACAAGCAGCAACATTAGTGGCAACGCTGACCAACCGAAGCCCGACCGCAGCTCGTTGGTGTTTGCGGTTAGCCAAGGCCTTCGCAATGTTTTATGCATCAGTATTTTTTTTATGGTATTTTGAAAGTATTTTTTACATTTTTATTTTATATTTTATTTTATTTGTAGTTTATTTTTGTTGTGTGGTGACAAACTTGGCAACGAGTTGCAAATTTTTTTGCAACTTATTTTGCAGCAGCGCGAACTCGTAAACATTTTGTGCCTTTGCTTTTGCCTTTGCCTGAATTCGTTGAGGCAACCAGAACCAATTCCCGACCCAATCGCAAAGTTTTCCCTGCTGTCATCGCTCGGCGGTCGGTCCTTTGAGCTGTCAACGATCCCTGGTTTCAGACTACGGATTCCTTTTTAGCCAACTTTTTAATTACGCCTCAACTGCTTCCCGCCTCCTGCTGCTGCTGCTGCCCACCTCAACTCATCTTTCTTATGAAAATTTTTGCATAATTTGCAAGCGTAACCAAAATCATATTTTTTTGTCACAAGAACTTGTCACTTTTTGCCAATTAAATTAATTATATAAGAAATTATGATCTAACAGAAAATATTTTCAAGGTTTCTTTTGACTAAGGTTTTTCACATTTCAGCATTTGATAGAGAAAAAAAATGTAAAAAATAGATATAAAAAATTGGTTCATTAATTAATTTTTTATTATGGCTCTATTAGATTTTTTCTAAAAAAAAAAAAAAAAAATAATTTGATAAAGACAAAATGTAAAAAAAATTGATATAATAAATAGATTAATTTATTAATTTTTTATTAAGGCTTTTTATTAGATTTTTTTCTAAGAAAAAATTAATTTTTTAATCACTAACGATAACTATTTTATAATAAAAATAATTTGATAAAGACAAAATCTAAAAAAAATTGATATAAAAATAGGTTAATTTATTAAATTTTTATTATGGATTTTAATTAGATTTTATTCAAAAAAAAAAAAAATTTTTTTTTATCACTAACGATAAATATTTTATTTAAATGTTATAAATATAATAAAAAATAAATGTTCTAATTTTTAAGAAATATTTAAAGAAAATAATAAAATTTATTTAAATACGTAATAGTTCAAGATATAAGTTAGATACAATCAACTATATACTTTTTACAGGGTATCTCCATAATCATATAAGCTTAACGGAAAGAAAAGAGTATAACCTTTTAATAGGCATATTAGTCAAGTCATTTGCCAAGCATTAGCAGGAAAATTAACTAATTTGCTTTGGCAATTATCTGGAGGGTTCCAGCTCAGTACGTTCGGGTCAGTCCTAGAGGTGTCATGGCATTCTTGCGCTCCTTTCGCATTAGTAATCGTTATATACGCTTCTCGGCGCTGCTGTTGCTGCGCTTCTATTTGGCGCAGTTCTATTTCCTCGGTTTGTTGCGTCTGCACTACCGGCAGGTGGGCAATGCGGTGCATTTGACGCACTACAGCGTGACGGTGTCGCGGCTGGTGGCGTTGCCCTTCGCCTACTTTCTCAGCCTGGCGGTGCTTAAGCCGTACGCCTTGCTGCTGTATATGCAGCCGTATATGTTCCTCTGCTACTTTCTGTGGCAGCCACGACGTGTGCACGAGCAGCGGGTGCGCCTGATCAATGGATTCTTGCGGCTGGCACCGGCGCTCTACCGGCTAACACGTTGCCAGCTGAAGGTGTCCTGGCTGCTGGTAGTGCAGCTGGCTCTCAAGCTGCTCACAATGAAGATCTATCTGCACGTTTACCAACTGCAATCGGATGCGATGCTGAAGATTGGCTATCTGCTGATCTTTGCCCTGCCCGGTAGCTTCTCGGTATGGTGCCTGGACATGGCGGCGCATCTGATCAGCATTTGTCTGTATCTGCTGCTCGCATCCTTCGAGCAGCTGAACACGGAGCTGCAGCGGCAGCTGGAGCAGCTGCACATGAAGACACTCCATGCGGACTATCGAGCCGTGAAGCGTCTACAGCGCCGTCTGCTCTACACACAGCGTCTCTTCGTGGCCTATGCCCGGCTCACGCAGCAGCTGCTGGACACCTTGGCACCGCAACTCCTCCAGATTGTTGTCTACAATCTAACGATGATCTATGCCCTGTCCTTTGCCCACTGGCGTCGTCTGCTGGACATCATGATGCTGGCGAATGGTTTACGCATGTTATTCCAATCCCTCGATGCGCTTGTTGTGGCCACCAGCTCACCCCAGGACACCACGTGGATGCATCTCGCCCAGCTGCTGCAGCTCAACCAGGCGCTGGCCATGCACGGCTGGCTGCATCGCCATTGCTCCACTTCGAGTCACATGTACAGCTCGGGACAGAGTATGCGACGTGTTTTGCTCCAGCCACGCCTACAAATACTTGGCCTATTCACGCCCAATCGTCGTTTCTTCTTTCGCCTGCTGTTCTGCTACTGCAGCTATCTCTATGTGAGCTACGCTTGGCACAAGCGATTGCCCGTCAACAAGGGCGAAATATTTAATTTCCTTCTACTCTGAAGTGGATACGATGTGAAGAATGAACATATGTATTCATATATATATATATATATATATATATATATATATATATATATATAGTAGAATATAAATAATATAAAAATATATATTTTGAACTACATTAGCTCAATTACTCTTTGCTCTGCGAGTGCTCTCTTGAGACTTCTTCTTTGCGCTCTTTAAGAGAGTTTGAAATCTGAGCTTAGAGTGTGAATTAAAAAAAAAAAAGTTGAAGCAAGCTAAGCTCTCCGAAAGATTAGAAATAGCTAAAATACATGAGCTGAAGCCAGCAGAACCTATAAATAGTTATATGCTTTAAGACGAAGTACATTGATCTTATTGTATTTATATATATTTATTTATATATATATTTAATATATTTTAAATATATATGTATGTATATTTAAATTAAAAAATAGAATATTCTAAATCAAAAAATATCTGTATTTCATATTTCATTGTATATATATATTTTATATATTTTAAATACATATAAATTAAAAAAAAAAATATTACAGTCAGTATTTCATATTTTATTTTAAATATATATTAAATATGTAAAGTTATTAAGCATATTTTGTCTATATTATAACAAATAATATTAAATTAATTTTTGCTTTTGCAATTTTTAATTTTTTTTTTTAGTTTTTGGCAGTCTATAAAAAAAATATAGAAAATAAATGTATAAAAAATGCAAATAAATCAAAAATGACATTAATTGAGTCAAATTTTAATAATTATAATTTTTCCAAATTAAATAACATTTATTGACATGTTTTAAACCGAAAGATAAATCTATAAAAATTACAAATAAATTAAGCTTCTGCTCAAAACAAATCAAACTTCAATTAGAAATAAATCATTTATCAAATATAATAATATTTATTTCTCTCAGTGCACTTTGGCATGCTGATACAGAGTGCAAATCGATGTACAATAAATCAAAGTTTGTCTCTAAAATGTGGCAACAAGTTTCTGTCATTTGATTGCAACAGCAGCAGCAGCAGCAGCAGGAGCAGGAAGTCAAATTCGCTAGCTAATTCAAGTAAATATTATATATATATATATATATATATATATATATATATATATATATATATATATATATATATATATATATATATATCAGAATTTTAAATTTCCATTGGGTCTAAATATTAATTAATAAGTAATTGCTAGAGTCAAAGAGTCAAACCCTTTTACAGAAAGGTCAATGAAAGTTTAACAATAAAACATTTGAGAGCTGTAAAATACATTTAAAAAAAAAAAATGCGAAATTTATATATATATAGTAGAATCACGTATGCATATATATAAAGTATATATCTTGTATATGCGCAAGCAAAGTGGGCAACTGAAGGACAGCGCTGCGTGGGTAATTTAACATAATTTATGCATTCGCCTTTTGAGACTGAAATAACAAGCCGCTGTGGGTGCCAGCAAAACTGTTTTCACACTCAGAGTATACATATATATATATATATATATATATATATATATATATATATATATATATATATATGAATAATCTGTATATATATATCTTGCAGTGTAATTGCAATTGAAGGTAGCAAAGTGTTGACTCCTTTGACTCCTTTGCTGCTCCTGCTCCTGCTGCTCCTGCTGCTCTTGCTCCTTCTCCTGCTCCTGCTCCTGCTCCTACTTCTCTTTTAATTCCTTTCGCACATGCTCATCCTTCCGTTGCCTCCCCGGCCAAAGTGTCAATAAATCATTTTAAAAAGCTTTGGCCCGGCCGCGTGCGTATGTGAAATACTCGCTGCATGCACCTTATATATATTACGCTAAGATTTATAGCCAACTTGCCTAAGAGATTTAGCCCAGTTAACGCTGCTGCTGCTGTTGTTGCTTTTTCGCTTTGCGCTTCACGCTCTTTGATTAAATTTACACGAATTTGTTGTTGTTTTTTATTATTTTTTATTTGTATTTGAGCTACTCGAATCCATAGTCAATTTAAATTTATGAGCATTTTGACTTTTTCACATGTATCGAAATCTAATGCGTTTTATGTTGCACAATGGCAGTTTATATAAATATATATATATATTCCTCTCTTTCTATATATATATATATTAGTTATATTCATATTGCTTTCAATCTGCACAAAAATTGGAAATCAATGAAATTCCCATTTTTATTTGAAGCTACAATATTTTATTTATTTTTTGGCTTGTATACTCTTCCATTAATTCATTTAGAGTATATTAGCTTGAACCTGAGTACAATTTTTTTACCTTAAAAAACTTTCATCTGCAGCTTAGTACGAGTTAAAGAAAAAGTATTGTTCAAGTTGCAGGAAAGTTAAGTTAATTTAGCAAAGATCAATAAAGATAGAAATTAAGCACATTGAATTTTGTTTCTTCAAGATGGGATCTTTTGCTTAAGGTAGCATTGGAACAGCTACATATTTTATGTATTATTTCTATAGCATCAGATAACAGTTATTATTTACATTCTACTCGTGAGCTCAACTGAAAACAAAATCATACTCACTTAATCCCACTCTGAGCAAGAGACTTCGGTTCTTTTCGTTTTCTTCTTTTCGGTTGAGCGCCTGCTCTGGAACTGTTCGTGTGAAGCTTTTTGCACAAACTTCGTTTGGTGAGAGATACGATTGATGTTCGTGCAATGAGAGTCAGTAAGTGAGTGAAGAACTGAAAAAGCCAATGCAAACGAACTTCTTATTCAACACATGCACACATTTAATAGATACATACAGATACATACACAAAAGACTGTGTGCTTCATTTGAGTCAACCAATGAACACCAACGAATATGAGCCGATCGCGAGCTAGCTCGTCGATGAACCGATAAAATTGGTTGTTCTCTGAGTCTTTTCTCAGAGTCTGCATAAAATGCATTTATTTGCAGACACATGTTTTACTGCAATTACTTATCAAAGCACTTTTATTTGCTCAAGGCTACCAAATGGCGCTCTTCAGCAATCTGACTTGATCTGTAAGAAATGTACCAAAGCTTTCCTATTGATAGACTATTGTCAGAGATTTATTTAACTATCAAGAGAATTTAACATAACAGAGGCATGTTATGGTAATAACATAAATGTGAAATGTCAGCTAGTGGCGTGACTGTGTCGCTACTATGTAAAAAGCAAAAAGCAAAGTAAATGACAACAGTGGAATACGGTTAGCGGTAAATTCTATGCCGAGAGCGAGGCTCGAGAGCGAGAGAGAGAGATGCTTCAGCCGAGTGTGGCGCGATTGATGTTGTTATGCAAAGAAAGAAGAGCACAGGCACGAGCGTTGAAGCTGTGCGACAAAGACAAAGAGAGAAGCAACAACAAGACAATTGAGACTCGTTACGTTCAGAGTGAAGAATAAATATCGCCAATAGTACAAAAAAGATCCATCATGGAACGAAACAATTTAGAGCCATCTTCGACAATATATTCATATATAGTATATATTATATTAGTCTATAAAAAAGAGGCAAAAAGGTTAAAAGACTTTTTATAAATTTAAAATTCTCATCAGTGTTGGTCTGTCTCCATAGATATACCTCAATATTATATATAACCTTGCCTAGTTGTGATTGAAATAAATTTGCCTAGCTGGGATATGAATAAAACTTGTTTATTATCAAAATAAATATATAATCTAAAGAGCTCGAACTATACAAAATTATTTTGAATTCATTCACAAGCTCTCATTAAAGGGGTGTTTTTAATTGATTGAGCTGATGAAAGCTTAAAGTTTACAATTTATAAATAACATTTTAATGTAATGCTTGATCTTAATTTATAAGAGTTCAGCCCTTTGATGCTACTTAACTCAATTCAACTGTATTGAAGTGAACTTTATTGTTGCCACAATCTAATCTTGTTCATCTTTGATCTCGGACAACAGCAAACAAAGGCGCACAGAAACGGAGTTTTCACAGCTAACGGCAAAAGTTTCAAGATATTTTCCAGCCAAGGAGCACACGAAGGACTTGACCATCATCCACTTGTTGAAATTTACGGCTCTCAATGCATTGGCTGCCTGCCTACATGCGACCGTAATAAGTTATGCGACCAGAATTAAGCCGCTGGCTCAGTTTGTGGTGTGGGCCAAGCCAAGCCAAGCCAAGCCATGGCAAGCCCAGTCTTGGAAGCCCGTGGGCCATGCTTTTATAAATCTCTTTAATTTATTAGATTTCATTAGACATTTGGCGCCGTCGCCAAACGAGAAGTGAGAAGCCACCCTGTAAATGCCAACGAAACACATTTCCAACAGCAGCAACAACAAATAATTTAATATTAACAAGCTCTAAACAGGGCAAAGGCAGCGCGTTTCCAGTGAGAAAATGAAATGGGAAAAAACGTTGCATACTTTTCAGCGTTGCCAAGTCTGGGACAATTGCAATGGAAATTTAGAAATTTAGCATTGGATATTTTTAAGTGAATATAGATTTTATATTTTTCATAAGGAGTGAATATCAATATAAATATATCAATATATATATAAATTGAAATATAAATATAAATTTATATTAAATATGCTAACATTAACAACATTAATTTTTATTATTTTAATATTTTTTTTTAAATTCATAAATTTAAATAAAATAAAATTGCTAGAAATTAAATTTTAAAAATTTAACTAATTAATTATTATTAATTTTTATTATTTTCCTATTTTTATTAAATTTAAATTTATATTTAAATAAAACCTAATTGAAAGAAATTAAATAAAAAATAAAATAAATTTCTATAATATTATTAAATGTATACATATTTACATTAATATATATTATTATATATTAATATATAATATGATAATATAATTTTAAATTTCATCGTTTTTTATTTCATGTCACAAAAATTATGTATAAAAATTTTTGAACTATAAAAATCTTATTCATATTAATATTCAATAACAATTTCCAATTATAAATTAATTTAATCAAAAATGTATATAAAAAGCACAAATATCAGCAATTGATTTGCACAAAATTTATACAAAACTTAATTTCATTATTTCTATCTTTATTTCCCTTGTGTGTGTGTATGTGTTTGGAATATATGCATTAAGGATCACTCTAAATAAATTGCACACTCAGCAATGTCTCATCTACACACGCACACACACACTCACACTCATACTCATGTATATATATCTAAAAAAAAACAGAAGAAAATAAAAAAACGACGCCAAACAAAGGCAACAGCGCTGTAATCAACAAAATTACACTAAAATACAAAAATAAATTTGACACGAATGCGACGATGACACAAAAGGGCCACATCACACACACACACACACACAGTCGCCCTCTCTCTCTTTCTCTCTCACACACACTCTTTGGATAAGTGCTAGCAGCTCGAACCACAACCAAAGTAAAATGGCACAGCGCTCCAAGCGAACATTGTGAAGTTGCTTGCCAGCAACGCAGCTGCTTTCAATGTGTGTGTTGCGTGTGAGTGTGTCTGTGTGACCATGTGCGACACTTTGTAACATATTTTTTGTCATTTGTTTGCTGTGTGTTTGCCCCTTTTTCGGCGTCACTCGTCAGCGACTCGTGCTGCTGCCTGGAACTCCTGCTACTGCTCCTGCTCCTGCTCCTGCTCCTGCTGTTGCTGCTCTTTGGCCACATTGCATGTTGCTTCACACACGCATGTAACTCGGTGTCTGTGTGTGTGCCAGAAAAATGTTACATTGTTTTTGGCACGCAAGGCGACACTGCGGCAATCACACCTATGCTCAACCACCCTAACCACCCTAACCACCCACCCACCCACACACACATATCAATCAGTTGCAAAAGGGGGGGCGGCATTTGGCGGCGTTGCCATCCCAATGTCTTTTTGGCCACCCAGTGTTGCCACACTTGTTGTATTTTTTATGGCAACATTTATAACATTTATTCGTATTTTTACGACCTGAATTGTCTTTCTTGCTTTATTATTATTATGTCTCACTTGGGAATTTTATGAGCGTCCGCCCCTACCTGCCCCTGACCCTGCTTCCACCTGCACCTACTATGTATTTTTAAATGTTGTCTGCAAAGTGATAAAGCTGCCAGCAAACAACAAACAAATATTAAATATGCTCAATCAATTGAAAAAAATCTAAAATTATTATTACCATTTGATTGCAAATGCGTGTGAATACTTTTTTTTGAGAGACTGTTTTATATTTTGGAATAACAAGATTCGAGTTAGATATGTCGCTTATGGCTTATGGCATTTAGTAGAACATTTTTATAATTTTAAAGTATTTAAAATTTTTAAAGTAGTATTAAAATTTTGCATAGAGAGAGACGACGCTAGAAACTTAGATTTTATTGTGAATTTATATTTAATTCAGAAATTATTTTTCTTTAATATTAATTTAAAAGCTCAAAATAATTAAAAAAAAAATGTTTGAATAATTTGCAAAGTTTTATAATTTTATAATTTTTATTTTGTATTTTTATTTTTAAAAATCGCCTTAAATAAAATTATATTTATATTTCTTTAAATAATTTTCTAATATTAATTGTAATAATTTAAGAAATATTTATAGAAAATAATATTTAGATTTTATAAATTTTTCTTTAAAGGGCGTAATGAAAATAATAAATTATTGAAAATATAAATTATTATATTCATTATTATTATTTATTATTTTTATTATTATTATTATTATTTTTTTTTCTTTTAAATATGTTTAAAATATAAAATTCTCTTTTCATTTTTATTTTAAAAATATCTCTTGTTATTTTTAAACTTTTGTAGAAAATATTCTAAATTCTTTATATATTCACATTTTTGTTTTCATTCTAGTTTTTGCTTGCTACGAATATTTTAATAAAATTTGTTGAAAATAAATAATGTCGAAAGCTCACAATGGCTGCCTTAAAAATGTATATATACACACTTATATATACACATTTATATATATTATATTCGCCCACAATGAGATATTTTGCATGCACGCTTAGACAATAGATGTCCAGCAGTTTATGAGCGTCGTCCACTTTAGAAAATGAACTGAATTCCTATTGAGAAGAACGCAAAAAAATACAAAAAAAAAAAAAAAAAAAAAGATGCAAGAGAAAAAGAAAAGAATTTCTATAATAAGTTGGCAACAATGCGCTCGAGCGCATTGTTTTCATTTTGATTAAAAAAAATTTCGTATATTGTGAATAAATTGTAATATTGTGTTCCATGGAAGTAGAGGAAAAAGAAATACTAAAAAATAAAAAAGAAACGACGCCCAGTTATAAAAATTATGCATTATTAAAAGCAGACAAAAAGATGGCACAAGGCTGACAATGAAGCCGCAAAAAACTTTTTGGAATAGATAAACGCAAAGAAGGAAATATAAAACTGTGAATGAAATGCATTTTGCTAGCAATGTCTGACTGCAAAGAGAGAAAGAGAGAGCAAGTGTTAGAGGCAAACAGACAGAGAGAGAGAGAGAGGGAGAGGCAGTCCGAACTCCAGCAAAGATTGAAGTGCCAGCGAATTTATGGAATACAAAAATTCTACTTTTTATTCCGTTTTTTTTCCACTCTCTCTCTCTCTCTCTCTTTCTAATTTTCTTGTGCTCAAACGTAAATTGAATAAAACACAATGATGCTGGCCAGCAGTTGAAAAGTTGTGAGCCGAGCTGTGCCGCCGGCCAAGGAAGTTACAAGAGGTGTGAAGATCTAGCATCAGCATTATCCCAGCAGTCAAACCTTTGGTAGAAGGCAGAAAATTTCAAAATGCTTTACAATGATTTTTCTTTTGAGAGAAGTGATGGAGAGTATAGCACATACAAAACAAATATTACGTATACGCACGCAAATAAAAAAAAAGCTGTGGAATTTGAAAGCTGTTCAAGCAACTGATTCATTTTTATAAGCAAATATAATATATATGTATGTAGAGCTATTGATGCATATTATATTTCATAAAAGGTCGAGAAGTTGACATAATTAATATTTTAATATTTCATATTTAATTATAAATATTATATAATATATAAATTTAGAATTTGGCCATAAATAATATGCAAATGTTATTATTTTGTTATTAATTATTATTTTTATTTTATTATTAATTATTTTATATAATTTATATTTTATAAAATTCAGAGAAATAGAGCTCAAATTAAGAATATTTTAATAATTAATTTGGCTGAAAATTGTTTAGTATGTTAATATTTAAAAATTTAAATAAGAGCTCACTGGAACAGTTTGCAGCGTAGATTCATGATTATATTTAATTTAATATATCAAATTTAATATTTTTATATTTTAATATTGTATATAAATTTCCTAATCGAGTATTTTTGATTCAATTAATTTTATGCTTATGTTCAGCAGACTCATAGACTTAGAGTTGTAGAAGAAAATTATCATATATTCAGTTCATCAACAATATTTTTTTTCTGAGCGAGAGAATTCGGTTCTTTTAGCTCTTTTTTTTCTGTTGAGCTTCTTGAGTTGATCTATTCGTGATGCGCTCTTGCAACGAACATCGTTTAACGACACGATTGATGTTCGTGCAATGAGAGCGAGCAGGTAAAAAAATAACTCGAATATTATATGCATACGCTCTTCTCTTTCACACACACATGTGCATAAAATTCAATTCGCCTACCCAATCGATGTGCTTAGCGAACGCAGCTCTCGTTTATATACCAATACATACACAAAACACTTTTGCTTCATTTAACTCTTTAGACAGAGTTAAGGAACAACGAGAATGAAACAAAATAAATGAAAATAAATGAAATAAATGAAGCATTGCAATCGATTGGTCTCTGAGTCTTTTCACTCTTATTTAATATATGAGAACTATGAAAAGTTTATGTTTCATTATATGTATATTTATATCTCTCTTCTGACATACCAAATATAATAAGTCTATCTTCCACAATTTTTGTGCTCTAATGAAACTAGTTTTACTATGCTTTCATTGCTGACCTGATCTACAGATAAACCTAAATAAAAAACAATTTCTTAATGAATAGTGTTTTTATTTTTTTTCAACATAAACTAGTTTCAAATTCCAAATGAATTTATGCCAAATTCATAACTCTAAGCTCAGTTAATAAAATTAGATTTCTAAATTGTGTTCAGCTGCCATGGAAAAACTAAATATTTCAACAATTTGTAAACTGTTTCTGGTTTCTGGCCGAGTTGTGCATGATTTAAGCTCAACTTAAATTCGCATTACAAATGGCCAAATGGTTTATTTTAAAAATGCAGCTGACCATGCAAGAGCTCCCTTCCCACCACACCCTCGAACAACTGTTAAGCCCCCAATCATGTGCAGCTCAGTCTCAACAACTATTGCCTGGCTAGAACACACATACATACACATACACATACTTACACACATGCAACTGCAACGGCAACAAATCGCAGCATGCAACGTGTCATTTAACATTTTGGCTAATAGTCCGCACATTGTTTCGGTGCTTTTGCTAAATGGAAACCAAAAAAATAAAGAGAGAAAGAGCGAGTTGGCATGTGAGAGTGAGGTAGATATATATATATATATATATAGAAACGGAAACTCAACTTATTTTGTTAGATGCGAAGTGCAGCGGGCAGCGGGCAGTTAAAGCCGCGGTAATTTTGGTCAACAGCTGAATGAACTGTAAAATCAACTCGCTCAAATGTGAACCAGCATGTCAATGTGTATGTGTGTGTGTGTGTGTGCAACAAACTAAAACCGAAAAACTCGCTGGCAACTAAAAATCAGTTTGCACCACATTACGTATACGTTGCATACGACGTTATGCGAGCTGTATTACGTATATTACGTATACGGCGCGTGCAACGCTAAGCGAGAATTAACATTTAGCTGGTGTATAATGGCGGTTGGTTTTACTGCCATGTGGCGACGGTCGACAGCGGCCAGGGGGGCGTGGTCATTGTACAATACTGTAAACATATATATGAGTGAACTCTCGCTGAGTGTGTGTGTGTGTGTGTGTGTGTGTGTCTCGCTTTTGCTGCATTAAATGCGCATTTTGTAGATGGTTTTTTTATTTTGCTATTTATTTTTTTTTTTTTTTTGCGAATACTTATTTTGCCATTGTGCGGGCACATTACAAAGCATTTGTGAATTTGATTAGATAAATGTAACGTGAAATATTTTGTTTTTCCTTTTTTCATACCCCGATTTTTTAGTAAATTTTGTTGTTTAGTAAATTGTGTTGCAAATGCTAATTGCGAGCTAGTTGAAGTTGACAATGCAAAAATGAGCTCATATTTTCGTTATAAAGTTAAAAGGGGTTTAAGATTATAAATAGATTTTATTTTTGTACATTAGAGTGTATATCTTAAATATCGAATATTCTAGTCCTCAAACGGTCAGAAAAGGAAATAGATATAAATATATTTTCATGCATGTTTAATAAAGATAATATAAATAATATATAATATTAATAATATCTGTATCTTGAACATGCGCTAAAATATATTAAAACTAAATACAATATAAATCTCTTTAAATTATATTTAAAATTTAAATTCCTTTCATTTTGGCATTCAAAAAGAATAGATAAAAATATGAAAAATCTTTTTTATTGTTTTTATACAACAATTTTTGTTGCGCCCAAATGCGTAAAGCGAATTCACAATATAATAAATGTTTTTTTATGATATGCTTACTTTTGTTGTTAACAGTTTCCTTTTTTTTTTTATATATTATATATTTTCTATTTAAAACAATTATTTTTATTGCTATTTGAATTTTTAAAATATTGTTAATAATTTAGTTTTTTATTATTTTATTTAAGTATTATTTTTTACTATTTATATTTTATAAATATTGGTAATTATTCATCTTTTGTTATTTTATACTATTTGTATTTTTTAAATATTTGTATTTATTTATTTATTTTATTATTTTCTACTATTTGATTGTTTTTTTTTTATTATTTGTGTTTCCTGTATATATATATTTGTTATTTTTTATTATTTTATTTAAGTGTTATTTTAATATAATCGTATTTTTTAAAATATTTTCATTTATTTATTTATATTATTTTAGTTAAGTATTATTTTTAGCTATTTGTATTTTTTAAATATTTTTAATTATTATTATTTTTTTTTTTTTGTTATTTTATTTAACTTTTATTTTTGGTACTCTTTATATTTCTTGTATATTTTTAATCATTTATTTTTTTTTGTATATTATTTTATTTAACTATTAATCTGTACTATTTGTATTTTTTTAATATTGTATTGTAATTGTATATATTAATTTTGTATATCTTATAATTTTTCCAACAATATCAGCTATGCACAAATAAATAAAAAAGAATATACATATAAAAGCAATTTTGTGCTTAATTACAATTTCTTTTTAAATAGCAGTCTGTAGTCTGTAATCAGGCAACACTAAACAGTCGCAAATCAAAATCTTATAAAATTTTATTTCGAATTTAATTTTTCTTTTAATACATGTATAAACTTGCTGCTGCCAATAACTATTGTATGTCAGCCTTTAGTTCCTCTATCAACTGTGCCAATTGTCACGTGAGAAACGCAATCTGCGCAATTTTCTATCGAATCATAAAGCGAATTTCAAACGCATTGTTTGGATTCATTGGCAAAGCACACAAATTAAATAGAACTTAATGGCAAAGATGCTGAAGCTGGTGCTGTCGTTGCCTCTGGCTATGGTTGTCATGGAGCAGCTGCCACATGCCACATGCCACATGCCACATGCTGTTGCAACGCACACACACACACATACTAACATCCACATATTATTAAATTTTCATGCAGCTTTGCCGATAATCCAGCTGAAACGAAACAAACGAAAACTGAAATGCAAGTGCAAGGGCAGCAAATTGAATGCCTGAATGGCGCCTCAGGAGTTAAGTACAATGATGACAACGACAATGATGACACTAATGATGATGATTATGAAGATATGGAGACGTTGATAACCAGAGAGCCAATCCCAGTGCTGCTGCTGTAACAGCAGAGAGAGATAGAGACAGAGAGAGAGAGAGAGAGAGAGAGAGCAGCTCAGACAGAACGCATATGTGTCCCCGAGCTGGCTCAGCTTTGGCTTTAGCCTTGGCTTTGCTACTCCTGCTACTCCTGCTGCTCCTGCTGCTCCTGCTGGGCTTGCTTATTATGTATCCTGCGTACTACTTATTGTGGTTGCTCGTTGCTGGTTGGGGTGTTGTTGGCTGTTGCTTTGGTTGCTTTGTCCAGCTAAGATATCCATCAGGGCATTCATTTCTTTATGTCTGCGTGTAAATTTCAATTTGACTTGCCGTGCAAGCGACTTTGAAAGCAGCTTAAAACAAATCATAAATCATGCTTAACGCCAGCCCAGACTGCGACGCAGCCAAACGTGGCCAATGGCAAAATTTTCTTGGCAGCCAAGCAGCGAGCAAAAATTCCGTAACATTGAAACAGTGGGTATGCCGGGTATATTGGCTTTGTGTGTATGCATGTAACAGGCTGAAAGGGGCTCGTGAAGTTTATATAGTTTTTAATGTGACAATACGTCGAGTCGAGCTATTTATAGTTATATAGTTATTTTCTTTCATTTCCATCCTTCCTTTTCTCAATTTCTCCTTTTGTCTAGTTGCCTGTTCGCATTCTGCTCTTTCGTATTCATCTTTCCCTCTATGATATATTTCTCTGTCCATTATAGTTAGTTATAGCTGTCTATCTTCTTTCTTCATTCATCCCTTCCTTCTCCGGATTCTGTTCTTTCGTATGTACAAAATTCAGCTTTCCATTCGTTGATCTATTCCTCTATCTATATCTCTGTACATCTATATGTCTGTACCATCCATACGTCTTATCCGATCGTCTATCCCTCCATTCGTTCCTTTGTCTGACCGTTTGTCTAGCTGACTGTTTGTACCTTTGTTTACCCGTAAATCTATACGATCTGTCTATTCATTCATTCATTCATCTAGTTAGTCTAATTAAGTTTAATTTCGCATATGACAAAATATATAAGTATCAGTGCATTCAGGGTATATTCAGGGTATTCTCTAGTCGAGCACTTCCATGCTTTGTTGCTTATTTTTTGGCTTCGTACTTAGAAAATTGGTCGTAAACATTTTCACTTTAGTCACGCGCCGTTTGCAAGTTTCGTAATGAATTATGCGCTGTTGCCACTGAAGGTGTTGCTTCGCGAATAATTTCCAACTACCCCAGCAGACAGGCAACTCCCAACACCCCAATACCCCAATCCCCCCCCCCCTTGTAACGCCCATTTTATGATGAGAAATGATAATGCTGTTGATCCATAAACATTGCCAGAAATAGTTCAATTCCTTTATTCTCATTTGCATTCAGCTCTTAAACAGCTCTTTAAGCTAAACTCAACAATTGCTGTCCGCAGACGTCTTAATTGTTGTTTGCCTTTTGCTGGCCATAAACTTGGACTTGGACTTGGACTTGAACAATAAAAGCTAAAAACAATATAATTAAGTGGCTTTTTATCTGACTTTGTGATGACCATCAAACAGCTTGGCAAATAATTGCAAATCGCAACAGTAGCCTTAGCTATAAAATCCAAAAAATGTCGCTTAGAAATTATTCCTTATTGTGAACGTAATGCGGGCTTTTATGGCCACAAGCTTCAGCTTGAGTAGCTGTTGGAGTTACGGCTGGATTAGTTGGCAGATGTCAAAGATTAAATATCTATAAGGATTTAATGTGCATTTTTATATTTATAGTTGTATTAAATCTTTTTAATAAAAGTTAGACATGAAAAGACTGTTGGTCTGCATAATGTCATAAAACATTTCGATGCGTCTTGAGTTTAAGCAATTTGAATAGAAATTAAGTGAAAATTCTGTTAAATTAATTATGGCGTTGCTTAGATTCTATGTAAGTAAAATACTTACGAATATTTTATATATATGTAAATACATATATGAGTTTTATTATATCATTGCTTAACTAATACTAAAAAAATTGCTGAACTATTGTAATACAGAGTCCTAAATTATTTTATTTAAACAAGAATAAAACAAAGTTTAATAGAATTAAATAATTGTCGGACTTTAGCTGAAATAGTAAAGAAAATATTTAACATAAATCTACAAAGTAATAAAAAGTGTGCATTTATTTTCTTATTATTATTATAATATTAATATGTATATATCATATTATATATACTTAATTATACATATATAATATTATGTATATTCTATATTAATTATATATATCCATAATTAAATCAAAACATCTTGTTGCCCCTTGCGTTGCCTGTTGCATAAAGCTTAAGCGCACTTGCCATGCCTATGCCTTGCTAGCAACGGCGACGCCGACGTCGACCGCAACGTTGACTGCAAGGGCGACTGTGACTATAACAATAACAGCTGTTGCCCACATTTAGTACCTACACAGCAACAACAACAGCAACTTAACCGACATAAAAGTCAACAAAACGTAACGAAGATGCGACTACGAGCCACAGAGGAGGTGACTATGATATGCTTTTTTTCTGACATGTGTGGGTTAAGAGCTTGTTGAGTGAAAGGTGAGGAGAGACTTACATAGAGATAGAGAGCGAGAAAGGGAGAGAGCGTGTAAGGCAGTGAGAGCAAGAGGTCACCATAGCAAAGCAACTGATAAGTGCGATAGCTACTCGTTAAATTGAAGTGTCTACGTTTAGGAAACGTGTCTATGTGTGTGTGTGTGTGTGTGCGTGTGTATAAGAGTGGGTGAGAGCATTTGCTGTGTGCCAGTGTATGTGTGCGCACCATTAAAATCATGCACAGCCGGTCAGAGGCAAAGTCATTTGCTTTATCAACAGTGCAGCGCGATTTTTCTATGTCATATTGCAGCAGTTGCAGCTAATGGTTAAAAATAAAAAAAAAGGAAGTAGTTTAGTTGTGTAATAATAATAATATTTTATTACTATCTTGATTGTAAAATTTAAAAATCAGAAATGTGGAAAAGTGAACTTGATCTTTGAAGCAGAGCTCAAAGTAATTTATAAAGGAAGAATAAAATAAAACAAGACAAATTAATTAATATTAAATATAGTGTTACAGTTTTAGTTAATTACATTGTATATAGATTATCTCTACATCTCATAGTCTAATTAATTCTCTCATATCTGATTAAATCATTGCAATCTTAAAATGTATCAAGAGCCAACTCATAACTCTAATGGATGCAACAAGTTATATGTAACCCCAACTGAATGTTCTAGATATCTCTTAACTTTTTTTCAGGTCTCTTTATGTGTCCCCATGAGAACAATAGCATTTCGCTGTAATATAAGACACATTTTACATCACACTCCCAACCTCTCACTCTCCTTGTCCCTCTTACTAACTCTCCCCATACACATACACACACACACACACACACACAGTTGTCAGTTGCTTTCAGGCTCTGCTGGCAATGCGTTAAACCTAACTGTTCAGCCATTGTCCAGTTGTTTCAGCAACGTTGTCACCCACCATTCTCTTCGCATGCCTGCTACAGCACTTAGCTGCGGAGAGCAACTTTTAACTAAGTAAGTTAGAGCGAGCAACAATAAACCGCCGAATAGAATAGGAGAAGAACCGTTAGACACGTGCTAGAGCCGCTTGCCGCTGGCCGCTGGAGGCGCAGCTGTTCGCTTATCGCTTATCTACGTTCTCTTTGCACTGCGTCTCTTCCAAGCGCCTTTTATCTAGTTTGTTCGCAACTCGCACTCGCACTCGCTCTTCCACTCTCCCTCACTCCCGCTGACTCTGTACGCTTGTGCTCCCTTTTCAAATGAAGTAAGGCAATATAAAAGCTGCTTATATGGCAGCGCACTTTTTGCTGACCGTTGACAACGTTGTATGCGACTGTTTGAATACCCTGTAGCAAAAGAGATGATTGATCTAAATATAATAAATATATAGTTTGATTAATAAATGCATATGGTTAAATTATTAAAATATTATTTAATACATAATTAATTCCATTTATAACATATAATATAAATGCATAAAATTAATAAATATCTATAGCTAACATTTGATATTGGGTATAAGCTAGTCTATCATCTTGTAATATTTATCCCATTTCTTTTCCCATTGTGCCCGTTATGTGGTTGTTGTTGTCCATTGCAGCAGCTGTTACTGGCTGCTACTTAAGAAGCTCTGTTTTTGTATAAGTGTGCATGACAGCGTGCACGAGTGACTGTATGTGTGTGTGTGTGTGCGGCTAGTGAAATATACTAGGATCTTTAGTAAACGTTTAAATGCTTTTAATAGCTCCCTTATACAGGGGCACTCGCGCAGACAGACAGCAAGCAGTGAGCATCGCCTGCTACCTACTACGTGTTTGTTATTATCTCTCTTTTATTCTTGGCAACTGCCCTGGCCAGACATTTCTTTAATTATCCAATTACAAAGGCACAAAAAAAGTAGGAAAGATAGACAGAGTGAAAGACAGAGAGAGTGAGAGAGAGAGAAAGCAACATCTAATGTCCTTGCACATTTATTTTCTGGCTCTGTGCACTTAAGGACTTCTTTGCCATCTTTTTGTTGTTATGCTTGTGCCTCAAGTGTTTGCAGTTTCTGTCAGGATTATCTGCAGCAGGTTAAGCGGATTTCAATAACCGATTTGCTGTCGCTTGGCACAGCTTACACACTAATACACTTTGTCGACCCATAAACTCTGGGCCTGGCTAATAAATGAGCCAGCCTCAAAACGAAATTAGTTTTATGCTGCTGCTGCTGCTGCTGCTGCAATCATGTTCATCAGCCTGAGCAGCGTGTGGCAAGCTGGAAGCTCGTTAAACTCTTATGGCAACACATCGTAATACACTCGTTCGCTATCTCTCTCTCTCTCTCTGTCTCTCTCGGTTTATCTCGCTCTGTACTGGGTCAGAAGTCAACTGCAGTACAGAACGCCGCACTGAGAGAATTTAATGCCGTAAATTGACTGCGTGAAATGAGGTTAATGCTCAATAATGCATGCGAGTAAATGCTGAAAGCCGCCTGAGCTTTGAGTCAGCCGACACAGTCAACAGTCAGCGACTCTCGCTTCTCGCTCCACGCTCCACGCTCCACGCTCCACGCTTCCCAAATGCTGGCCAGATTCTGATCCTTTGACTGCAGCAACTGTGGTTGCTATAGATGCAGCCGATGCTCCTGCCTGCTGCTTGCCTGTTGAACGGGTGGGCGTGAGGCGTGTCACGATATCGATGCATTGACACAAATGCTTGCAATTCCACATTTTTCATTTGCATTCTCGCACAGCTATGCAGAAGAAAAATATAAATATATATAATGTATATATACATACATATATAAATATATCTTCCCTTTTACTGTGCCAGAGAATTATTGCATAACTCACTTTCGCCTGATGACAAGGCCAACAGACCATAAGGTATTATCATGATGTGCTATGATGGCAATTGACGTATTTTCAGTTCATAAAGCCCATCAATTGATTTCCAAACATTCGACATGCAATTATTGTACATCAACTACCTTAAATCCTTACATATTTCGCATGCTTTTCCAATTAACAAACATCTCTTAACAGCAATAAAAATATTAAATATTTAACAAATTAAATATTTATTTCATGAAATTCTTTTACGTAATTAACGACAATTTAACAATGTATCTAGACACAGCATAAACGTATCAAAATAGATTCTGATATATATATTTAATAGATATTATCTATTGAGGATAGTCTGCCTTTATTTATACTTTTTTGTACAATGTATATTTATTTTTTAGCATACTAAAAAATTAATTTGTTATTGTCTATATACAGTTTTCTATATATAGTTTTTATCCTTATGATTTTTTCATATAATTCGCATTTATATTCTTTTTCTAATGTATTAATAACTTTGTATTTATTATTTTATATAATTTTTTTTTTATATTTTATTTATTTTTTTTTTTTTTAATTAGTTTTTGTATTATTTTATTTTATTTCTGAAACTATCCGTATCCGCATAAAATGATTTTTATTTCTTACAATCATGTTTAATAAAAATAAATAAATATTGAATATTTTTAATCATATTCATTTCCATAATTTTATCCATTTGTCCATTTATCATTAGTATTCACATTCACATTTAATAATTGTATTATATCTACAAATAAAATATGAAAATATGATACATTAAACGACCGTTTTTTCTTTTTTTATATTATATTTTACATTTCCAGATTCCGGTATATATTATTTTATTTATATTCGTAATTAAATATCTGAATATATGTATACATTCCTTAAACATCTTTATAATTTGTGTTATATCAACCTATTAAAATTTTGATTCATTCAGTTTCTTTTTTTATTCATATTTATTTATACATTATATCTTTCCATAAGCTTATCGATATCCGAATCAATATCCATATTCAGCCCACTGTTCAGTCAGCTGGTCGGAATGCATAAATGTGACTGCAGGAGTAAATCATGAAAAATGATTAATAAAGCAGCTTAAAATTGCATTAACACTGCAAATTTATATTGGCTTTTGGGTGTGGACGACGGACAGATCGACTGAGAGAGTGAGAGAGAGAGAGAGAGACGAACAGACAGCAAATGTAAAGGAGAGATAAATTAAACAATTTGCAAGGCTGGGACCGCACTCGCTCCATACTGAAACATATAGACGTACTATAACTCAGTGTGTGTGTGTGTGTGTGTGTGCATTAGAAGGGACATAATGTCCTGCAAATTGTGAACATTTTTCAATTTAATGAGGTGCTTATTTTGAATTTACACATGCATGCACAGACCAGGAAAAATGTATATATATATAGAGAGAGAGAGATAGAGGCAGGGCGAAGGAGCAAAGCAAGAGCTGGACCAAGTTGAATTCAAGGCAAAAGGATCCAAGGATAAGTAGTTCATCGAAATAGCAACGATGTCCGGGCGTGCTTGCTGTCCGTCCGTTCGTCCGTTCCTCCGTTCGTCCGTTCTTCTGATTGGCTGTCATCTTGTGCGTCCAGCAGGGTCATTAAAATGCTAAATTGTTGCCCAGCTGACGTTGCCTAGAAATAGCTTCATTTCTTAGTCAGCTGTTTGGGTCTGATTTAGTCTTTAGCATTGCCAGATTACTCATACGCAGCGTGGTGCAACAGTCACGCTCCATATGCAGTACTATGGCCGCTGTCAGTCTACAGCACTGGCTTAATTTCCCAGCTAACACATCATCTAGCGTCGAGGGTTCGGAACTCGCGGTGTCCTCTTCTCTTCTCTTCTCTTCTCTTCTCTTTTCAAAACCATCTCTGTGGCTGTCTCGCTCGGCATATGTCAAGCGCCAGCTAAATGCCACACAGCGACTGCTTCAAAAAGTATGCAAAAACTTCCACACCAAACAGTTGCTCAAGTGGGTCTCAAGGGGGCAATGGCAACGGCAACGGCGACAGTGACGGCAAGCCTAAATAAAGTGAGATTTTTGGTTGGAACTCTGGCTAAAGGATGTGCCAAGTCTGAGCTTGAGCGAAAAAATTTGAGTTTATGTTTAAGATTATTTTAACTAGTCCCAACTGGAGGCACTTTTTGCATAAGTTTTGAATCTGAAATGAGAATTTAGGGTATTATGGTTTCAATGAAATATATGTAACGGACGAAAATTTAATGAAATATAAAGATGAATAATTTAAAGTATATACGTGTGTAGAGCTATGTAAGTCAATTAAGCTCTGATTATCTGTCTGTTTGTATGTTTTTTAATTTAATATAGACAAAGGTGTGATATCAGTTCACCGTTTTATGATTTACGCTCTGCTCCCGAGCTCAACTGAAAAAAAAATCATGCTCACTCGCTCTCGCTCACAGCAAGCAACTTCGGCTATTTTCGTTTTTGCTTCGTGTAGCACGAGACTTAGGTAAATGAGCAGCGAACTCTTCTCATTGACACACACACACACACACCCATGCACAAAACTCAATTTACCTACTTAATTGATGTGCGTAGCGAACGCAGCGCTCGCTTACTTACCAATACATATACAAAACCATACTTTTGCTTCGTTTGACTCAACCAAACGGTATGCGAACAGCGGGAGCAAAACAAATGAAGAGAAAGCAAGCGCGAACCGATCGCGAACGAACTCATTAAAGAAGCAATGTAATTGGTTGCTTTTTGAGTTTCTTTTTCCTAGAGTATGAGTAGAACACATGAAGAAATCGTCAACAGTTATTTGAGATCTATGCATTTTGCATATGTATGAGAATATGTATGTATGTAGATTTATAATTGAGCTTGAATTTGCAGCTGTTTCGTAAGGCTTCTATTTGTCTTGAGCTGAACCGAAGTTTTATAATTATTAATTAGTAAATTTCATAATGATTAATTAATATTAATTATTATTTTTAATATTTAATTAAATACTTAATTTATATATTTATTTTATTAATTAATTAATTTGAATATTTAATTGTAAAGGAAATTTGTCTGAAAATGTAATTTTTCAATATTTAATTTATGATTAACACTTTTTTGTATTGTAATAAATTTGTATATGTTTTATTTGCGCTTGAAGTTGAAAAACAAAAAACTAAATATTAATGTGATATATACATATATATATATTTTTTCAACATAGTATGAATGAAAAGAGTATATAGTCGGCTACACTTGACTTTCATCCACTTGCTTATTTTATACATATTTCTGTAAACAAATATTTATATCAGTATGCTTAAAGAATTATATTCATGTATTTGACTATGGCACACTCATTATAGTCGAACTTTGGTTGCATTTCACACACAAAGTGAGAGAGAGAGAGAGTGGGAGAGACAGAGAGAGCAAACACTTGTTTTTCAGCAGTCAGTCGATGGGAAAAAACCTCAACCAAAGCGTTGTCTGGCAACAATGTGTTAATGAGTGCAACAGCGACAGCAACGGACTGTGGCACCTCTTAAATATGTATAAATATATATATATATATATATATATATATATATATATATATATATATATATATATATACATATGTGTATGTATGTATGTCTGTACAATATAACGAGCTTGGGTTGGCGGACATGTTGTCTGGCCACAGTGCGTATGCGTAATTTTTCACTTATGCTGCTTGTAATGACAACGGCTCGTTTTGGTTACGTTGTCTGTGCCGTAATGATTTTTTATTTGGGCCACTTGACGTCTCCCCTCTCTACATACCTCCCTCCCTTCCTACCTCTCTCTTGTTATGTGAAAAGAAATTAAATTAAAATTTTAATTAAAACAAGCACTTGCTGAGATCTTTGCATATGGAGGCAAACGCAACTTGAAGCCAAACAACAGCTTTAAATATGTTCGCCGCCCCTCCGAACATTAAGCCTAAGTTTTGGCACTCTCTTCAGGCAGCGGCTCAGATGTCAACCGGGTAAAACTTTTCGCAATGGATGCGACGAACAATGTCTGCGCTGTGCCTTTGCTTGCCAACCAGTTGGCATTGTGTTCGAGTTGGGATTGTGGCTGGGGTTGGGGTTAGGTTTGAGTGGGGGTCGTATAACTATATGGTTTTCACTCTCGCCTGTCGCTGACGTTGAAGTGTTGCGAGTGCAAAATGAGTTGCAAAAGGTAATTTATAAAAGTGGCGAACAGCAAGCAGCAGCAGCAGCAGCAACAGAGGCAGAGGCAACAGCAGCTACGACAATACAAAGTGCAACATAAAACAAAAGAAAATTCTGTGGAATGCCAAAAAAAAAAAAGAGGTCACAATTTTACACCTCATCTCGTAAATGAAAGCCTTAACGAACGACAGAGCCAGCGTGAGAGGGAGAGGGAGATTGTGACAGCGAGAGAGAGAGAGAGAGAGAGCAAGAAAAGTTATTTCTATGCTTTATGAGAAGAGTAAATGCCAAGCTTGAGTTATATTCAAGAAGCATAAATAAAATAAATAAACTAAGAAAAATAATAATGAATATGAATTAAATCGCATTATGAAATTAATTTACAGCTCGCTTTATAATATATAGAAGAAATATTCAAGAAATATTTACTTGAACTTAATTATGAATATGAACTAAAGAGAAACAGCAGTTAAGAGCGTACGCTGAGAAGAGAACGTTGAAGATCATGCACTTCACTTAAATTTTGGCAAAATCTTCTGTGCATGTATTAGTATGCACGCATCCATAGCGTGAGTGAGTGTGATTGTGTATGCATGTGTAAGTGCAAGCGAGAACCGTTTGAATCGGCTCTTTGATTTACGTGCTCACTTGCTGAACTTCATTGAGCGAGCGTCAATCGTGTCGCTCTCTACACACGAACTGTGTTCGGGAAAAGAGCATCGCACGAGTAGTGCAAACGAAAGCAAAAACGAAATGAACCGAAGTTCGTTGTTCAGAAGGAGAGCGACTGAGTATGTTTTTTTCGGTTGCTCTCGCAGAACAGATCGAGAGAGCTCTAACGGTTGACGAAAGTTTTGATTTGAATGAAATTAATTCTGTAAAATAAATTGATTTTTTTCTTTTTAACAACAATAATCTAATTACTGATTTTTATATAAATTAATGTTAATGCATATCTGTAATTATGTTTATTACTCTCTCTATATAAATATAATAAATTAAGTAGTATCATGATATATACTTTATATGTATATATACAGATATATTTAGCCTTCATCGGGTGAGTTTTATTTTATTTTATTTTATTCTTATTATTTTTCGATATACATTTATTTTTCATCAGCTGGCTTGACTGATTTTATTAAATTTTTATTAATTTAAAATTTTGCATTTTTCTTTTTCAATTTGACTTATTTCTATATATATTTATCCCTCATCAGCTGACTTCACACATTATTTTTTAAATTTTCATTCATTTTCCTTTCATTTTTTTTTCAATTTTCCATCAGCAGCTCTAACAAGCAAAACACTTTGCATTGTGTATCCAGTCAGACTGTTACAATTATTATTATCATAATAAATTATGATTATCTTTGGCGAAATCAACGCCATCTGCAGCTGTTAATGACCCGAGCAGTTCGGCTTCACAGCAGGACACGAATTTCATCGAGCTCCAGCTCCTGCTCCAGCTCCAGTTCCAGTTCCAGCCAGAAATACTTTGCACAGTCATAAATTATATTACAATAAATGTTGTTGCCGCACAGTTGTTAGGCTGAGTGGGGAGAGAGGCTTGAATGTCGAACTTAGAATTGCATGAATGAAAATGTTCTGTAAATTTTCCATTATGATTATATAGAATTGAGTGCGTCGAGTCGACCTCAATAGATCAAGCAAAAAGGAAAATAACAAAAAAAAAAAAAGAAATGGAAAATAACAAAATAATTGAATTGATTTCGTTCGATGCTTGGCGCTTAGCAGATTTTCTCATCTTTTGTTTTCGCTTGCCAATTTCTGGCCAGCGAAATGAAAATTGAAAATTGAATATTTCCGGCGACACACACAATGCAAGCAAAGGCAGTCTATCTCCCTCTCTCTCTCTCTCTCTCTTTTTCTCTCTCTCTCTCTTTCAGTCACTCACTGTCTGAATTGCATTGGCAAGGTACAGATTGGAACGGGCATTGCCAGGGGAATGCGGGCGCCACAATATGGCAACAAGCGGAAACGGAAATAAGCCAAGCGCCTTTTGTGCTTTTCAGATTTCCAGCGCATCAAGCTAAAAAGACTTTTCTGCGGCTTTGGGTCAAGTAGTTTGAGCAGTTCGACTTCGACTTCGACAACGAGTTCGAGTTCGCGCTTGAGTTGTACTCCATTAAATTCACAATCAGGTTCAAGTTTATGTCGATAATGCCTAAACTTTAAGGTTGGAATGGGAAATAGTATACTATACTATATATATATATATATATATACTATAATACTTGTAATGACAAGCTGCAAGCATTTAGTTAGTTATATTAAGCATATTTTAATGTACTATATTTACAATCAATTTAGCTCTATTAACGTTGGCAAATACCTAAGTTACAGTTTTTTTAGTAATTTATATTTATTATATTATTTTTGGGTATCACTTTTTTTAAACTTAGCAATTTGAGCCTAGTAGATTTTGTTTATTTATAGTTCTAGAGCTACTTAGCAAGAATTGTATTAAAATAGTTCAATATTAAAAAAAATTAATTGAAATTAAATATTTATTAAAATAGTTCAATATTTATTAAAAATTAATTGAAATTAAATATTTATTAAAATAGTTCAATATTAATTAAAAATTAATTGAAATTAAATATTTATTAAAATAGTTCAATATTAATTAAATATTAATTGAAATTAAATGTTTATTATAAAATAAATTATCTCCTTTGAAATTAAGTATAAATAAATAAACATTTAGTGTGCATAATTTACGATATGATGTAGAAATCAATTAATAATAATTAATTATTTTTATTTTTTTTTTTATAATTTTTTAAAATATTTTATTTCAAAAAATGTAAATATGTATGTATATTAAAAGCTTTTATATTATTTATTTTACAAAATTTAAATATGTATTTTAAATGAGTATTTCATGATTTTTTTTTTTTAAATTTGATCTATTGATCTATTAATTATTATTATTTCTTTTTTTTTACAATTTTTAAAAGAATTTTCTTTTAATATGTATGTATATTAAAAGATTATGTATTAGTTTTTTTTTCCAAAATTTAAATCTGTTTAATTACTTATTATTTCATGATTTTATAATGAAAAGAAAATAAAAAATAAAATATAATAAAATAAATAAAATAATAAAATCTATTGATCTATCTTTACTCACTTCAGCTTTCTCATAATAATATTCGCTCTCTCTCTCTCTCTCTCTCTCTAACTCTCCCTCTCTCTCGCTCTCTCATTCATTGAGCATTTCAATTATCAGCCAGCCCGAGTGATAAATTTACTTGGCCCATTCAAATGGAGCTCGCGTTCTCCACTCGATAACACGAAAAGCGCCACAAAGTCGCTTGTTTACACTCGCATGTTGCTCGCCCACCGGCTCCCTTGGGGCTGCATAGTTTTTAGGCTGTGGTGGGAGGGAGGCACTGCTGCAATACACATCCAATCAGAGTTGGACCGAGCCGGTGCCCAGCTGCGCTTTTCGCTTGTAATCCGTGCGCCGTTCGTTGCACTTGTAATGCGGCTTAAAAGGGAATACCAACATTTTATAGCTGGCCCCATCTAGGATTCTGGACCTGTCTCCCCTTGCTCAACCTCTCTCTCCCACTCTCTCACTCTCTCTGTTTTTCTGGCCACTTTTCGCGCGCATTTTGAATACATTTTTGAATCAGTGTCGAGGCTGTTTACTTTTTATGCCTTTCTACTTTTTATGCTCGTTGTTTTGCAGTTTACAAATGGGGTATATTCATTCAGGCAATTTGTTGAGTTTTGAATTTTTTCTAGAAAATTTAATAAATTATGTAGATTTTGGTAATATTTTCAATGGGGACTTGCCCATGGAGAATTTGTTGCGAGAAATGTAAAAATATTATTAAGGGAAAGTAGTAAAAAATATATACTAAATAAATATGATTATATGTATTTATAGAAATAAATAGAAATCGTTTAAAATATTATTATTATTAGTATTATTATTATTATTATTATTATTATTTTTTTTTTGTATTTTATATTCTACTTATTTTTGCTATTTTATATATAATTATATTATATTTTATACTTTATATAGAGAAAGAAGTACAAAAATATACTAAATAAATATGCAATAAACAGAAATCGTTTAAGATATTAATTTTTTTTTTTGTATTTTAATATTCTACTTATTGTTGCTATTTTATATAAAATTATATTATATTTTATTACATAAAATTTTTTTGACAATCTTATAAGAATTTAGCAAACTTATTTCCAATTGTTCAATTCAAGTCAATTTCATAAAGGCAAAATTTAATTTTGTTTTGCATGCTAAAAACTAGCTAAATTTTTGTTTTTTAATTTTTTAATGCTAGTTAAGTTTCATCAAGTTAATATTAATTTTTAATTAAATGACAATTAATTTAATTTATTTAAAAAATTGAATAATTTTGCTAGCTTATACAATTGGTGAAATATAATTCTTATAAATAGAATTACTCTTGCTGGGTCAGCATCTAAAGAATATTTCATTTAGTTCATTTAGCGCCGATGTAAAATCGTATTTAAGCAAGTCTGCTATAGTTACACAGCATCATTATTAATTTCATTTATATAGGAATTACAAATAAATTATATAAAGAATTTTTGTGGGCGTGGCCTATGCAGAATAGCTAAAACTTATATATTAATAGAGCTAAAGTTTAGCAAGTTTTGCAATTGAATTTATGTTAAGCAAGTTTTATAATAATATAATTTTTAGCAAATTTCTTTTTTTTTATTAATATTAAGCGAGTATTAGTCAGTTAGTTATGGTACATTATATTCTTCTTCTATGTGGCTGAACTCAGTTGCATTCACATTTGGCGTCGTCAGCTTCAGCATTCGTCGTCGTCGTCGTCGTCGTCGTCGTCGTCGTCGTCGTCGTCGTTGTGTTTCATGCGATTTGTGTACTTCCGGCTTAGTGACTGCTGGGCAGCTCTACATGTGTGTGAGTGTGTGTAGGTGTATGTGTGTATGTGTGTATGTTTTTCAATCCCAAATGGGTTATACACTGGACAGCGGGCACTTCACCAATGTTGCTCTGACCGCCTGTTTTTAATTGCGCGCCACGCTCAAATAGGATTTGTGCATTGTTTTCTGTGGTGGATTTTATATATAGTAGAGAGTCGCCTCCTGCTCCTGCTGCTGCTCACTCTCCTGCTGCTCACTCTTCGGCCGTTTTTTCTTTATTTGCCGCATTAAGTGAAATCTCAGCGCTGCATTTACTCTCTTTTTTTTTTGGTTGCATTTTAATGTCAGTTTAATTCAATACCCAAGCGAGTCTCTAATGCGCCTGGGGCAGGAGTAGGGATAGGAGTTAGTTAGGGGCTGCTGCTGCTGCTTTGTATTGCAACTGTAATTAAATTGTGGACATTTCTTTTTTTTTTAATTTTATTTTATTTTATTTTTACTCGTATATATGCGTACTCAATTTGAATGAACGACGCGCTACAATGTTGCAGACTAAAACAAACGGATTAGAGCAGAGTTGAAAGAGTTCATTCTACGAATATCAACTGAAATGGATATGCAGAGAGCATAGAAAGAAATGTAGAGAAAGCATATTAGCTTGGTATTTTTTTTTTGCTAATTAAAAAGTTTCGGATTATCAATATCTAGTCTATAGCTAAAGAGAAAATAGTTGAATTTGATATGAAATATTACAAAAGAATTTCTGGAATATTTTACATAAATTGTTCATTTATAATATTTATAAATCTTAAAAGCTAAATGCTTTAAAGGAAATTTCTGCAAAATGCTAAAAACTCAAAGAGAATAGAATATAAATAATAATAAAGATATTAATATATAATAATAAATATAAATAAATATATACATTTTTATTATTATATATAAATTCGTAATTTTTATTAGAAATATAATAAAAAAAAAATTATTAGCAAATTCTTAAATATTAAATAATTTAGTTATAAAAACAATTCACAATTAAATTAGATATCGTCATATATAATTATTTTTTTTTTTTTATAAAAATAAATTTTCAAATATTCTAATTTATTTATTAAAATCATGGGCAATTAATGTTCATGATTCAATATGCAATTTCTAAATAATATTTTTTATAATTATAAATTATTCTAATATTTTCGTAAATAAATAAAAATTAGTTAATAATTTTATATAAATATATATATATATCCATTATATATATATATATATATATATATATATATATATATATATATATATATATATATATATATATATATATATATATATAATATATCTATTATTATTATTATAAATTACTAAAAATTAATGAATAATTTTATATAAATAAATTTATGTTTATCATATAATCTCATTATCTAATTCTGCACACAAATCCAATAAGAATGTAATAAATCTAATAGCAAACTTAATGCCTCTATTTGGATATTCAGAAACTGTCAAATACTTGATATGGAAATTCATTAAGCTGCCTATGGCCATGGCTTTGGCTGCAACTTTAATGAATGGCAATCACTTTTGGGGCTTAACGCACAAAGCCGCAAACAAAGGGACAAATGAAAGTCAAACTGGCGCTGGCTATGAGAACAATGCAAATTGAAATCCAATAAGAAAATCGCGGCAATAAATCAAATTGAAATTTAATTAAAAGTCGCCATGCCCAAAAGCTTGTCAAAGCTTGTTACAAAGGCACAGCAGGTGTTGCGCTGTCTCTGGTGTGAGATTAAAAAAAAGGGGGCTATGCACAGCTGGTCATGTGTTTAGTGGGCGTGGCTGTCTCAATTATGTGAGCGCATACAGAGAATATGGCAGATATGGCGACATAATTTCATGTGTAAATATTTAAAATGCAGCAAGAGCGTAAAATTGTGGTCACACACACACACACACATACACACACACACACACACCCATACACACACACACACACACATTAGGCAGCGTAATGTATACATGAGAATGTAAATATGTCGAGCTGTTTGCTGTAGTCGAAGAAAATAACTTGAATAATGTGTGCAAACAACACACTCGAAACGAGGCGGGTGTGCGTGTACGTGTGCGTGTGCGTATGTAATTACAAAGCACACACTCACACAGACACACACTCACACACACTCATGCATGCTCACCTGCACAGCATATAGAAAACACTGCATAAATATTTATTGTGTATTCGATGTCGTATTGCCAACGGCAACGTGGCGTATGAGTGATTTTTGCTTTGATTCAAACCACAAAACAAAGCATAAATCATCAAAAAAAGCAAAAACAAATAAATATATAGACATATATAAATATATATGTATATATATAAATACATATACATATGTTTATATCTAAATAGATCTATTTATGCATTTGCGGTCAACAGGCATTTCAATTGCTCTAATTTATATTTAAATCATATTTCATATCAAAATTATTCAAATTTAATTTAATTTTGTTATTATTATTATTATTTTTTTTGTTTGTTTATTTTTTGTTTTTTGATTGGCTTTTAAAATTCACAATTGAATTAGTGTTTGACAGCTAGTCGAAATGCATTCACTGCACGCTCAAATATTTCAAAATAATTGAAAATTACATAAAATTACAAATTTGCATTTGTTGAAATAATTTTGATAATATCACAATGATAACGGCAAATGTGTGAGCTTAGCGAGATTATGTAATTTGTGCAATTGTTAACTTTGATTTTGTAATGTGAGAGACATAAGTTAATATAGTTGAAATGTTAACATTATAAATGTTAGTTTATACTATGTAATGTTGCTGTTCATGTTAATTAGTTGCGTGCATGTACACAAGGCTGTAAAATTAATATTTAAGAATTACAAATAATTTTTGCAAAATATTAATATATATAATATATTATTATTATTATTATTTTTTTTTTTTGATTATTTATCTGATAGAACTAACTATATTAATATATAGTTAGTTCTATTAAATAAATAATCAAACACCTTTGTTTATTTAGGAGAGAGATTTATTTAATTATGAAAGATTTTAATAATTTTTGCAAAATATTAATATATATATTTATTAATATAGTTAGTTCTATCAGATAATTAATCAAACACATTTGTTGGAGCAAGTACAAAATCGCAGTTATAATTCCTCGTCTTCATTTATTGTAAAAGCTGTGTTTTTTCGTTTTTGTTTAATATGCAGTGGTAGAAAAAAAAAGAATGTAAAGAATAAGTAAAGAATATCCTAAACGTCAACTGCGAACCAGTAGAAGAACTGCAGTCGCAGTTATGCTATTAACAGCGCATAATACTGTTAATAGCATAGCATAGTGAGGAGCAGTTCTTGTTAATGGAATCTGATATTAATACATTTTATTTAATAATACAAAATGTAATTGTATAATCTTTGGTCTGAGTATAGATGATATTTAATTGAATACATACAATAATATCTACTTTAGAGCAATCTATATAACAAGTATACAAATTTACTACATTTTAATTGCTCTTCATTTAACTCAGCAGAGAATATTCAGAGCGCACCAAACTAAGAAAAAAAAAAAAAAAAACGAATGCATGCCGATCGCGAACGAACCAATGCATTCGTTTGCTCTCTGAGTTTGTTCTTCGAGCATAGAGTTCGTGTGAGCTACTCGAACTCTACTCTACATACAGCGTTCAGGTATATCGTAGTCTAGCTAATCTCTAGTCTAGAGCACTCTGACTTGTTATTCATATACGTACATATAGTAAATCAGTTTTTATCTCTTCAGGCTGTAAAAAGAAAAGAGCAGAGTCTTTCTACTTGAGCTGCTGCTTAAAGTTGAAAAGGAATTGTATTTGCTGATGGCGCTTAAATATTTAACAGTTTTAACCATTTCGACGTTCGTTTGTTTGGCATTGGCAGCAGCTCGCATGATGACATGATCCACATATGGAATTCGAGTTTAATATGCTTAGTAAAATAAAAATGAATGCCGAGGCACTTTGCTTTATGGCTGGCATAAAGTTGATGCGACTCGGCGGGAATACAAAGGAAAATTAAATAAAGGCCAGAGCGGAAAATTGGCATGGAGAAAATGGTGTGGCAGAGCAAGGGGAAGGAAGGGGAGCACGAGTTCAGGTGACAGAAACAGGTGAAAGAAACAGATGATGTAGAAAAATGTCAGCGGCGACAAGAAAAAGTTGTAAGTGTCAGTTCAAAAAGCACTTGCCGTTTGGGTGGTTGGGTGGTTGGGTGGTGGGGTGGTTCCGTGGGTGGTTTTATACGTTGTCAAAGCATAAAAAAAAAAAAACGAAATGAACATTTGGCGGCAACATTCGGCGCTGTTTTTGACACCTGCGCTCACAACTTGCCCTTCGAAGAAGGGAAATGAGAAAATAAGCAGCAGACGCGAAGCGCAGAGGTAAGATAACGGCAGAGAGTGGGAAAGTGGAACAGCCAAGGACAGAGAGAGAGAGAGAGAGAGTGGTTGGGGTGGACGATAAAAACCAACTTGGCCAGCATTTAAAATGGCGAAACCTTCCGAAAAATTTCGACTTTAACTTTCTTTTTTTTTTTTTTTTGTACGTTTTGCGCATCGAGTAAAAGCGTGAAGCGTCTCCCAATTGCCCGTCTAATTGGCATGCAGAGGTCGTCTGCAGGTCACGCTAAGAGCAGTCACAAGTGGCGAGTTAACGGTAATCAGAGTTGTAATGATATAAATAGAGATAAATATATATATATGTATGTATATGTATATATGTTTAAAGAGAAGTTGCCAATGTCAAGAGAACTTGCATTTAATTTGAAAAAATATCGTAAAAATATTAATTAATAAAATAAATAATAAAATGTATAATAAATAATTAAATAAAATATATAAAAATAAATAATTAAAAAAATAATGGTAATTATATTAAAAATATAAATAATAAATAAATAAAAAAAAAATAAACATAATATTAATATGTAAAAATATTGGTAAATATATTTTAAAATTTAATAAAAAAATATAACAAATTATAAAAAAAGAATAATTATACATATAATGTTAATAATAAAATGAAAATTAATTTAATAAACATGTTATATTTAAAAATATTATTCTCTATATATTTATATATATATTTTTTTAATTATATTGTATGTAAATAAATGCTTAACTTTGAGTTTTCAATAGGTTTTGGGGAAAAGAATAGCCTTAAATAATATTTATTTGCACATATATGTAGATTATTAGCAAAAAGAAAATCAAATATAAATGTAATCAATAAAATTGTATGTGTGAATTCCTATGCAAAGACCGAGTTGATTGAGGTTAGATAGTATTGGGCAGCACTCCTATTTGCTGTCCTATGCAAATACAAATACATATATATTTATTTATAGCACATGTGAGTATTTATGTAACATAATAAAATATTTCAAGACGGAAAATCAATAGTTAAATATATATTCGCTGTATGCCATTAAAGAACATTAATTACATAGTGCGCTTCAGCACACATAAAGAATGGTTTTGTTCTACTGTAAAATATTCGAATTGCAAGAATGTCCAAATCTCTTTGACTTAATTTGCTACTCTTATAGCACACACACACACGCACATACATACATACATTCATACATATCTCTCAGCATTGCTGCCCTTGCCCAACTCCATCATAATGTTACAAGCATAAAGAAAACAAGAACTGCCTAATCTGAGCGCAGGCAAGTGCGCTGAGCACGTGCTGTCGGCTGTGGGACATCAGCTGTTGGCACGTAAACAAACGCCATATGATGGCGAGTGTTGCAAAGCAAGACAGAGAGCGAGTGAGAGAGAGAGAGTGTGTGCGACAAATTAATGCTCTCTCGCAAAGCTCTTACGCTCTTTGCGTATCTCAGATAAACTCAACCGTTTCGCTCAGAAGCATGCTAAGGCAAACTTCACTTTCATTTACAGTTACAGTTACAGTTACTACTATAGACATAGCAATATAGCTACAACCACAGCAGCTTTCAGTGTCGACGTCAGTTTGCCGTGGCAAGCCAAAGCTTCAGGTCGTCGTGTCTGTCTCCCATTTCGCGCTCGTCACACAGCCAGCCGATTGGCAATCGCAGTTCTGTGTTAGCTAGCTTCGTGCAGTTCGCTGACGCGCGCGCTCAGTTCTTGTGCAAACGGCATCAGGATAACATCCTCTAAATTCCACACGGCCGACGGCAAACGCACGGGGCCATTTCGTAAGACGTCGCATTGTGTAATAATTTGCCTCGCAATGATAAAAATTAAATTGAATGCTCTAACAAAGGCCGGAACTCTATAGCTTTTATCACGACTCGTGCGGACCCTATTTAACTAACAAAAATGAAAGAAAACAAAAAATATATATAAAAATAAAAATAAAAATAAAAGTAAAAAAAGAGCAGCGAGAGTGTACGTGTCACGTCCATCAATCGGCAACAGGAAATCCGCCCGCACTCCTTATTTTTGGGTTTCACTTGACTGGATTTGTTTTATGTTGCCCTTTTCGCCATATGCACACCCGGTTTTGATTTTTATTGCCGCTTCGACGTTCCACGTTTCGCTTTCGGTCTGCGAGACCCTCAGACTCGGGGTTTTCCAACTTTTCTTTCTTTGTTTTTTGTTTTTGACTAAACAAAACCCCTTTGCCCTTTTTTTTTGTTTTTGTTTAAATTAAGCAGCCAGCTGTAATTATATTTCTTATATTTTCACCAGTCAAAAGTTTGTTTAAATAACTCCAAAAAAAAGGCCATATTGATCCTAAGCTCAAGTTTTGGGACACTTTTGATGAAATTTACTTGGTGTTAAAAATAATTAAAATTTTTATAAAATTCCTAGAACAGTTGGTAGAGTCAACAGAATTTAATATTTTACCACATAGAATGGAAATTAAATAAAATACAAAAGTTTTTAGCAATCTGAGTAAATAAGTTATAATATAAACGGACTGCAATTTCTATAGACTGAGAGCAATTTTTGAGCTCAAATATATGTAGCCATATAAATAATAGTACATTTAAAAATATATTTATAATATAAATTAAATTATTTTAAATATAAATTAAATTTTAAAAAATATTTAAAATTTAAATTAAATTTTTAAAAATTTATCTATTAAAAATTAGCTTAGAGTTCATTATTTGTAATATATATATATAAAAAGAAATTCAATATATTTTAAGTTTATATTCAATATAATTATTTAAAATTATTTAAATATATTTATATTTATAACTTAAATGAAATATTTTTACTATTTTATGGTGAGCAAGTTTTATTTAATTTTTTAAGCAGCTTAATTATTTGCTGATACGTTTCAAATATTTTAATGAACTTTAAGGCTTTTATATAAATATTATTATAAATTTATTTTTTTATAATAACTTCGAAATTTAAATATCATTTTCATTTATGAATTAAACATATCAAATTTTGCTTATTCACAATTTCATTTTAGCTAAACTAAATGTCTTAAATATTTTCCGTATCTATTAATTTTCCAGCGGAAAAGTTGAATTTTCTTTTCATAGCCTTAGTTAAAATGAGCTGGAAAATAAATTTTCTAAAATATTCAAATAAGTTCGAAGAAGTTTTGACTCTATAAAAACTTCAGTATTTTCTTTATTAACTTTTCATTTGTTTTACGAAAGGGAAAACATAAAAATAAAATACGTATTTTGTCGTCTAGTGTATAGAGTTAGTCGAGTATTAATTATGAATTAACTTAGCCGCATGAAAATATTAATTTGTGACTGAGTGTGGACATTTGGGGTAAATGTTGTTAATAAATCCAACAACTTGGGACATTATGTATAATAAAGCATTTCATTGCGGGTCCCTTGAGTTCGCTGAGTCCTTTGAGCGGCCGTCGAGTGGCAGGACGAACGTAAAAATGACAGCCATTTCTCAACTGCCGCCGGCAGTGGAGTTGGACTCGAAGCCAACATCATTCCGCATCATTCTTCATTAGAGCGCCGACATGTCAAGGACCATTTTTGGCCGCTTTTGATATTTTCACAAATGCATTTCCATAACTAAAAAAAAAAAAAAAATCTAAAAAAAAAAAAAGAAGAGAGGAATGCAATGCCAAGCAGAAAACGGCCTCAAAAAATGTTTGTAGCACTCGGCTACGGCTGCGAAACGTTGTGCTTTAGAGCTTGAAAAATTGCAGCAATTAGTGTGCCTGGAGGTCAACCAACCAGCCAAGCATCCAGTCAACCAAACACCCAGCCAGTCAGCCAGCCAGCCAGCCAGAGAGTGGAGCGTACTGGAGCTCAACCTGCGTCCAAGAAATATGTGACAGCCATTTTTTGGCTTTTTTTTTTGGCTCTTTTTAAAGCTTTTACTCTCTGTTTGCATTGGGCATGCGACAAGCTCTAAACGCTTTTAAAGTAAGAAGTGCGAATGGAAGTTTGGCTGGAGTAAATATCACTGTGACACAGGTGTCCTTAAACAGGAGATATCACAATGAAATATTATTATATGTATTATATTATATTGTTAGAGAAGAGGCTATATTGGTTTTGTTGTATATTTAACTGAGATAAAAATAAAAATTCTTAGAGCTAAATTACTTTTATTTAAGAGTAGTAGATTTTTCTAGCAATAATTTTTATTTGATACTCGTTCAGAATGTATTAGAATTGCATATAAATTTTATGAAAGAGAGATATAAATCAAATTTATATTTTTATTTATATAAATTCTTTATACTTAGAAGTAGGAAATATTTTAAATATATATATAGTAAAAAAATGTTCTCTTTAATATTTTCTTTATTATTTATTTATATAAGCTACAGAGGAAGATCGAAAATGTTAATCGATATCGATATCGATATTAAAGAATTACGAGCCTAACTTTAAAAATCTTAAATTCTGAAGTTTTTAGTATCAATTTTGATTAATTTTAAGATTAGCTAATTATTACTATTTAATTTTAATAATTTAATTTAATATTATTTTAATTTAATATTTTAATTTAATTGTTTATTTTTTATTTACTTTTTATTTTTAATCGTTGATATTTATTATTTATTTAATATATATTTTTTAATAATAAATATTTTTTATTTATTTAATATTTGATCAATTCTAAAGCAATTTGCTCTGTGCAGCTGCATGATAGATAATTTTTACGCAATGCAATGACTGCTATTAAAGGAATTCAACTCTAAAGCTGTGTGGGTTTTTCACGCTTTTCCTAACGTTGCACGTGCCACATTTCATGAGGCACGTTTCATGCGCCACGTTTCACTTTTCACATTGCACATCTAACGTTTCACATTCCATGCGTAGCACTTAAGTTTTCATATTTTTCTTATTGACAGTGAAATAGCAAAGATTATAGATATATACAACTTCAGGATTTAGCTTAAAACTATAAAAATAAATATATATATAAATATAAATATACTTTAAAATAATTTTTAGTGGAAGAGTATTGAACTAATAATATATATTTATTACTATATATATTTATTTATAATAATATATTATTTATTTAATTTAATTTAATTTTTTAGTTATATTTGCTTTCTATAAAAAATTTTTAGATTTATATATTATTATTTAAATATAAATATTATTTTCTTTTACTTTAACATAGTTGCATGCTTGTAGACAATTTGTTGTAACAAATAATATTTTTTTAAAATATTTTATTTATTGTTTTTTATTTATATATTTTTAAGTGCAACTAGATTTCCCGACCGACAATTTATTAATAGCAAAGTCTGAAATTTAAAACGACAGCGCGTTAACTCGCTTGCTAAAATAATAAATTCATTTAGACAAGAATTTAATAAATATGAAAAAAAATATATATATATAAATATATATACATATATATTTTTTATTTATTTTACATCAATATATATTGTCAATAACTGTATGTAACGCGGCCATTTATATTATTAATTGCTGTTAAATTAATAACAAATATTGCATAACAAATAAAGTGGGCGGATTATTGAATAAGCTATTTGCATATTTCATAATTCACATTTATTACAAAATTCCAATTTTTTTGTAGCAATTAAAAATGAAACAATAAAAGAGGGAGATTGTGAGTGAAGCAGTGGCAAATATATTTAAATATATATATATTTATATATTTATATATATTCACAAAATATTATTATTAAAAAATAAATAAAGTGAGAAAAAGTGTTTGAAGTGCGAAATGAGCGAGAGCAAAGGCGCTTTGTATCGAAATCAGCTGCAAAAACCTAAACCTAAACAGAAACCAAAACCGAAACGGAATCAACAAGCGAATCGCATGAGTTGGAAGCGTCGCAACGCCAAAGGATCAACAGCGATGGGACGGAACAATAGAGGAGCAGCTGTCGCTGGTTTCGGGCTGCTCTTTGGGCTGTTGCTGCTGCTGCAGCTGTTGGCAGCGACACAGTCAACGCCATCGCCCTCAACCATGCCACAGAAGCGAGGTAAGCACTGCGACTTCTTCTTCTTCTTCTTCTTACTCTTACTCTTCTTACTCTACATCATCATCTGCTTCGTCGTCTTCTTATTTGTCTTGTTGTTGTTATTGCTGCTGCTGCTGCTGCTGCTGCTGGCTGGCGGCAAACGCCATTGTGGTTGGGAAGGGAAATGGCAAATAAATGTCAAATAACAGTAGCTCCCAATGTCGTTCACACACACACACACACATACATGTTTGGATATATTGGCCATTGTTGTGCACTGGGTGGGTAAATAGGCAAAAAGACGTCAGCACAAAAGGCACAGCACGTTGCGTATACGCGCTGTTGCTCTTTGTCCTCTTCCCCTTGCTCTGCTCACCACCTCACTCGAACTGCCGCTGACATCTTGAGTTTGCCTTTGATATTAACTATGGCTAAGAATGTGGGGGTGGTGAGTGCTAAGGGGGTATATTTTATTAACATTGCATTGCTTCCAACTCGCTGACATAATAGAAAATTGAATTGCTGCAGCAGCAGCAACAGCAACAGCAACAACAACAACTGCTGCTGCTGCTGCTGCTGCTGCTGCTGTTGGCACTGGAAACCTTGTTTACAGCCAATGCAATGCTTGGCAATTAGTTGAACATCGCTGAAGTATACAAAACATAATTAAGGCCAGGCTAGTTGAGTGTGCAGCAGCAGCAGCTAATCACAATGATGAACAGCTTTTCAAGGAGATTACAAGGTGAAAAGTGTGTTAGTATTTAATTAGAATTTAAAGGAAAATATGTATGTATATAAATAAATATAAATCAATTGATAGAAATAAATATATATTGAATACTATATTTAAATTAAATACAATATATTAAATACTATTTTAATACTATATTTAAATTAAATACGATATTTAAAGTATTTAATTTAAATTTAAATTTATATTTAATTTTTTAAATACTATATTTTAATTAAATACAATATTTATTTTATTTAAATACTATACTTAAATTAAATACTTTATATTAAATACTATTTAAATACTATATTTAAATTAAATACGATATTTAAAGTATTTAATTTAAATTTAAATTTATATTTAATTTTTTAAATACTATATTTTAATTAAATACAATATTTATTTTATTTAAATACTATACTTAAATTAAATGCAATATTTAAATACTATTTAAATACTATATTTAAATTAAATACAATATTTAAAGTATTTAATTTAAATTTAAATTTAAATTTGATTTTTAAATACTATATTTAAATTAAATACAATATTTAAATATTATTTAAATACTATATTCAAATAAAAATATTTAAAAACATTATATTACATATATAATAATGTAACTTTTTTGTTGATTCTAAATTTGATAATTTGTGATCAGGTAACGAGCAGGATACCGTTGCAGGAGTTGCCTAACCTCCTGCAAATATAAACAGAGCTTGCCATATGCCAAATTCTGTTTGGTTAATGCTCATTCGTTGCCTTTCTGTAGTATAATATGTAGCTAGGCGATATTTTTGTATGTTTCTCTTGAGATAGATGCGAGCAACGAAATTTATTAATATCATTGATTATGGGTCGAAATATGTTTCATGCTGCTTTTGTCTGCCTGCAGTTGAGCAGATTTGCTTAATATTAATCTGGGCAATATATTGAGTTCATATAAGAGCTCCAATGAGTACTGTCTCTCTCTCTTTCTCTCTCTCTCTCTCCCTCTCTCTCTCTCTCTTGTCTTTTTCTCTCCTTTTGCTTTATATCTATATCCTTGTTCTTTCTAAGTCCCACTCTTTCTTTCAGTATTTTTTACTCTCTCCTTATTATACTTTCCCACTATTTTCCTTCGCAGAGAAAATGCCTCTTTTACTCAGTCTCTCTTTCGTATTATCTTTACTATTCGTGTAATTCTCTCTCGCTGTCATTTGATGTATATCTTTCTCTTTATCAAATATTCTCTAAATATCTCAACATTTCCCGATATCTGCATATCTCATTTCTCTCTATATCTACTTTACGTCTCTCTCTCTCTATCTTTCTCCATTTATATGATATATTCTCAACATATAACTATCTGTCTCTTTCTCTATTTCTCATACGCGTTCTCTTTCTTGTCCCTTGTCCCTCTCTCTTTCTGCTCTTCTCTGATGCCTTGACATCATCTGCTGTTACTCCTGTTAGCATTCGATATTGTCAAATAGAGTCTCCAATCTAGCATATCTCAGTTTTTCCACTAAATTGCGTGAGCTGCTGCTGCTGCTGCTTTTATCTATGGGTCTTCAGCTCCAGTCAGCAACAGCATCCGGCTCCTGTCGCGACTTTTTACGCATGGCTATGGCCATGGCCATGGCTAGCTACTTGTTAGCCAAGCCGTCGCACAGCTTGGATCAACATGAACTTTTGCTTTCATTTCACGCTGGGGAACAATATTGTGGGCTGATTTTTTACATCTGCTTAGCTGAGCTGTGTTGCTCCTCTTTGAAGTTGAGTCCATGAGCGGATGCCCAGATGCCGCGACTCGACTCGACTCGAGTGCTGCCAATGCTTCATTTTATTATGCAACAAAAGAGAGAGACAGAGAGGGAGAGAGAGAGAGTGACTAAAATAAAGAAACTTTCTCCAAAAAACTTACTTGTTTTGTATACATATATATTTTGGGCGAAACAAAAAACTTGACGCGACATTGTCGTAAATAAGAGACAAAAACTTTTCTATCCATGCGTTTCCCAGCTACTATAAATATATCCCTGTTAGTTATCTGGTGTCAGAGACAAAGCCAAAAAAATCCGAAGTAGAAGAAGAAGAAGAAGAAGATACAAACTTGTGAATGAATATGATAAGTTTGTTGTTATTGTTTGTGAGGGAGCAGGAGCAGGAGCAGGAGCAGGAGTAGGAGGCGGAGCAGGAGGCGTAGCAGGAGCTGGCGAGTGGCAACTGGAAGCTGCCATAAATTTGTGCTAATCCAATGTGGGCACAGTTTATAGGTGAAGTGAACTTTATGGATACTTGAGCGCCAAGTTGGAGATACTTTATCCTATTTCTCATATGCATGACTGCCAGTGAGTGTATGTGTGTGTGTGAGTGTGTGTGTGTGTGTGTATATTGCTTGAAAGTTTTATGACTTGTGAAGCATGAAATGTGCAACAAATTGTAGCTGAAAGATGAGCATAGCGAAACACTGTATCATATCTAATATATATATATATATATATATATATATATATATATATATATATATATATATATATATATATATATATATGTACATGTGTGTGTATATGCATATGTATGTGTGTCTGATTCAATGAGACGTTTAATATGGCCCAAGTCAATTGGCTTGTGTTAAATATCAAAGTTTCTATTGCTTATGCGAGAGACGAACGAATGCAGTAGATGGGCGAACCTGGGCAATGGCTAATGTGAAATGTGATTAATCAAAGGATCCTTTTGTTACCCATTGGGAATGGATATACAGGGTGGGTATAATGGTTTTATAAGAATGTATTTAATAAGAAGCAGGAGCCCATGGCAAACCTTTATCGTTCTCTCTCTCTCTCTCTCACACTCGTTGTATTTATATTTCTCTGTTTATATTAGAGTCTGTGCTTCGGTTTGTCTCTCTATCTCTCATTTATGTTTTCTATTTCTAAAAAGCCTTTTACAGTTGGTTCTGTATTTACCTATCTCTCTCTATTGTTTCTCGTCTCTATATTCCTTCCCGTCTCTCTCTCTCTGACTGTCTCTCTCGCTCTATCTCTCTCTGACTGTCTCTCGCTCTCTCTCTCTCTCTCTCTCTATCTCCCTCGCTCTCTCTGAGTGTCTCTCTCGCTCTCTCTCTCTCTCCTTTCATTTGTTTCTCTCCAATTTCTCCTTACATCTTTTCTCTTTCTTTCTAGGTCTCTCCTCTCACTTTTACTTTCTGTTTCGTATATCTATCTCACATTTCAACTTTCTTTTTCTCGCTCTCTCTCTCTCTCTCTTCATTTCTTTCTCTCGTAATTTCTATTCATCTCGTATGATCTCCTCTCTCTTTTACTGGTACATTTTAACTTTCTCTCTCTCTCTCTCTCTCTCTCTCTCTCTATCTATATCTCTCTTCATTTGTTGCTCTGCCAAATTCTTCTTAAATATTTATCTTTCTTCTAGGTCTCTCCTCTCACTTTTACTTTCTGATTCGTATATCTCTCTCATATTTTAACTTTCTCTTTCTCGCTCTCTCTCTCTCTTCTTTTGTTTCTCTCGCTATCTATTCATCTCTTATGTATCTCCTCTCTTTTTTATTGGTACATTTTAACTTTCTCTCTCTCTCTCTCTCGCTCCCTATCTCCGTATATCTTTCATTACTTTTAAATCTCTTTTCCACGCTCCATAAAATAATTGCTCACCAAATAAAACACTTTCATTAGACAGAGCAATATATTATACATATATTCAATAATTATGGATTAGAAAAGAAAATAAACTCATATTTATACCACACGCTTGACCTCAAAGAAACGCTTCAGGTAGTATATCTCAATGATGGTCATGCCCAGCAGGAGCGAGGGCCCAAAAATGGACCAGGCCACCAGGCGGAAGTGCACATTGGCGCTGAGCTCGAGATGTCCTTTGTAGCGCACATGCATGTACTCCTGCTCGTGCTTCAAGGCAGTCATTTCGCTGGACAACTCATTGATGTAGCCCTGCAGCACCGACTGTTCGACAACATCGTCAGCCCGCTTATGCGGATCGATGTAGTGGCTGAGATCTTTGACAACATTATAGTGAAACATCACAACTTTCGGTGTCAGCGTCGATTTCGAGTTATCGAAACACAATGTATATTGGCCATCCTTGTTGGCTGCAAATGTATATTTGCCACTCGTCTCGGCTTCGGCATGGTAGAGCCTCTCAGTATCGGGTGCCGAAATTTCCATGGCAATGTCCTTGAAGCCACCCTCCATTACCTCAAAACTAATCGTGATCTTGTCCTTCTCGTGTGCACGATCAAAAAAACAAACCGTCTCATGGGCATCCACTGTGATCAGAAACCCGCGAACTGTTTGCAACAACACTAAAATGCCTATTAAAATCAACATTTTGATATTGCCTTTGGAATTTGTTAGTTTTATGTAAAATGAATTTTTATTTATTCAGTTTGTATTCTAGTTCAATGTATACTTGATGCCAGTGTCGAGTCAATATTTAGAAAGTAAGAAATTAAATAAAAAAAAAAAAAAAAACATAATAAATAATATAATACAACATAAAATGTATATATTATAAAATTATTAAATTAATTAAATAAAAAAAATATATATATAATACATAATATAATACAACATATAATGTATATAATAAAAAATTATAAAATTAATTTAATTTAATTAATTTAATTTCTTTTAGCAAAAAGAAAACTTCAAATAAAAATTTATTAATATAAATATATTTAATTTTTATACAAATTAAATTGTAGTTCAAAGAAGCTTTTATATATTTATATTTATAAAGTAAAATAAATAAATTTCTATAAATATAAATAAATAACAAAATCTTAATAAAAAATTCCAACTTTCATTTTATATTTGGTTTTCTCTTCTAAATATTTATATAAATTCATTTAATAAGAAAAATATTTTAATTATAATTAAATTGCTTTCATAGAAATATTCACCTACATTTTTGTTGTTGCATTTTTTGCTTCTAATATTTACATATATTTATATAAATAAACATTCTATGGAAAATAGTTTGCATTTATATCAAAGCTAATTAAGTAAAATACAAAACAAACGAAATTAATAAAAGCAATAATTTCACATTTGCATTAAAATAAATTTCGAGTCTGGCATAAATAAATTTCTGCTTTATTTTTGGTTTTATTTTATTTTTATTATTTTGTGCGTAAACTAAAAACAGTTGAAATTTATTTGCCACATTTATATATAGTTATAAATTGCAATTTGTTTGCCATTTGCTCAACAATTAAAACTGAGCTTAGTTGGCATTTTTTTTTTTTTTTTTTTTTTTGGGGGTGTAGAGAAATTAAAAACCTTTTGTTGCTTTTTAGAGAGCACTTCAAAATGCTGCCCCAATGGCATTAAAAATGGATGACATTTTGACAATTGATGGCCGTGCGCCGTGCCAAGGAATCGATAACATAAAATATGCATTACCCAGTGTACATCAGAGCAAGCAGACTGAAAGAATGGATGGCTGGCTGGCTGGTTGGCTGGCTGGTTGGGGGCGAAAAAGGGAGTTGAACTGGGCGAAAAAGGGAGGATAACATGAATATGGTTGGGGCTGAATGCGTTGCTGTTGCTGGGACAGCTGCCAATTTGCAATTTGCTTTTATCATCTTAATTTGATTTGAATCGTATTTGTGTTCAAATTCAGCAAACCCCATCAAAAGTTCACAATGGAATGCTGCACAAATTAGCAGAGAAATCAATTATTTATTATGTCATTATTTGATGTACCTAATTGAAGTCCAACAACAAAATCTTATTCCCATGCACACAAAGTTCAAACATAAATGTTCAGCAAAGCAAACAGAGTGCAAATGTGAGTTGGATGTCCATCAAATTATTTTATACTTATGTCATTTCCATAAACAATATCAAAATTTTGATTTGTTGCTACTTTGTATTACATAGCTATTTCGATTTATATATTTACATAAATGTGAAACTTGAACAAAAATCACTTTTAATTAGACCTCTAATTAAATTTTGGTCTCTTTCTCTATTTTTCGCTTTTACAAATATTTATTTAAATGAAAGCATGTTTTGGCAAAGAATTTAATAATTTAATTAATGTTTAATAACAAGTATTTTAAGAAAAAATTATTTCAGCTCAAACAAAATGTGCAAATGAAAGAGCAAAAGAAAAATATGTAAAAAATATATATTTAATTAAATCTCATTTTATAATACCATTAATTTGACAAGTATTTGTGGAATTATTAATGGAAATAAAATAGATTAATGCACAAAACAAGTATTAATAAAATATTTATATTGCTTTATTAATTAAATAAATTCAACTATACTTTTTTAGATATGTAAATATTAAATTAATTAGATGTCTATTATTATAAAAAAAAAAAACATATATATGTATATTATATATAAATATAAAAAATATGAAAAGCCAACATTTTCACACATTAACAAAATACGAATTATTAAATTATATTTTATGTAATTATTTTTTTTAATTATATATATTTACTTTTAATACAAATTTGTTATATAATTTGCTATAAAATTGAATAATTTATTTATATATTTAAAATAAAAGAATATCAGATTACATAAATAGGAAAATGTATACACACATGCACATAATACTCGCAAATAACTGTTAACCGGTTGAACAATCATTCTCTCTCACTCTTGCTCTGAGCAAGCGCCTTCGCCTTCGCCTTCACCTTCGCCTTCTTTTCGGTCGTTTTTTGCTCTTTCAACGATCGTCGTTCGTTAGGCAGCAACACGATTGACGCTCGTACAATGAAATTGAGTAAGAGAGCAGAGCTCAAAGAGCAAGTTTAAGCAATTGGTCTTCCCATTGACACACACACAGGCACACATTCACACTCACGTACGCTCGCATACACACTAATACATACGCAAACGACTTTTTGCTTTGAGAGCAACGAGAGCGAAAATAACTAAATCAAATGGCAACGAGCCGATCACGAAGGAACTCTTTAAAGAAAAGATGAGAGTGTGAAAGACACCGATTTGCTGATATCGAGCAATGGTCAATAGATATTTGTCAACTATAATAAATAAACACAAATGATTACATTTAAATAAAATAAAAATAGAAGTTTAATAAAAATAAAATAATAATAATAAAAAAATCATAAAAAAAGAAAATGTAAAATACATAAAAAAATAAACTTTAAAATATATATAAAAAAGTATAAAAATAGTATAAAATATAAGCTAATTTTACAAGACAACGTAAAAGATAAAAAAGTAAAAAAAAATTAAATTAAATTAAAAGAAATCAATAAATTGTATGCAACAGTCTTTTTCAAGCTCTACTCTTATAAGCATAAAATATCTATTATTTTAATTTATTTTAATCTTTAATCTTAAAATCTATCTAAAAGTTAAATATAAAAATAAAATTAAATTAAAATAAATTAAAAGAAATAAATAAATGGTATGCAACAGTCTTTTTCAAGCTCTACTCGCACTTATAAGCATTAAATATATATTATTTTAATTTATTTTAATCCTAAAATCTTTCTAAAAGTAAAAGTTAAAAATTATATAAAATTAAAATAAATTAAAAGAATTAAATAAATGGTATGCAAAAACTTGTTTAAGCTCTACTCGCACTTATAAGCATAAAATATATATTATTTTAATTTATTTTAATTGCTAAAATCTTTAACTATTCTCTGCTCAATATTTTTTGTTCTTTTATTATATTCAAGTTAAATATAAAAATTTTATGTAATCTGCAATTGCAATGAAATATTCGTGTTTTACAAAATGTACTATAAAATACTTGCATAATCTCTAAAAGTATATAGTTTGCGATATTTGTAAAGTCTTGAACGTCAAACATATCCTATTCAATTAAGTGCCATTTGCTGGGATTACAACATTTGTGGATGTTGTGCTCGTGCGAGGCAAAGCTGGCTTAATTTGCATAACTTAAATAACTTGCATTCCCACTTAAAGCGTTTACATTTTGTTAGCAGTGTCTGCTTCAGACTCGATAGACATTCAACTATTTCAAACAAAAGCCGAGAGTGTTGAGGCCATGACGATGATGATGTGTTGCCCAGCAGAGCACAGTTCAGCTCGGGGAGCTTCAACTCGATATGCCAAATGGAAAATGGGTTTTTCTTCGCTTTCGCTTAAACATTTTACAACAATTTGCTGGCTTTAGCTTTAGTTTTACATTTTTTCTAGTTTTTTTTTTTTTTTTTTTTTTTGTTTTCTACATTTTGCGCGCTGTTTGAATATCCTTTATGATATTCAATTTCAAATTGTAATGCTTTAAGCGATTAAGTACACGCTTTACGCCACTTAACTTCATGTCTATGTGCTGCTTCAACACTCTTCTTCTTTTTCTTATTCTATTTTTTTTTTTGCTTTTTTGTTTTTTGTTTTTCCTCCTTTTAGCTTGTGCGACAGCAGAGTTTGGTTTGGTCGCGGTATTTGCACTACTTGAGTTACTTTGAGCAACGCGTGCTGCTCGGCCGACACTTGACTCCTTGGTCGACCCGGTCGACATCATCATCATCATCATCATCATCCTGCTCATGCTCATCATCATGACATCGACGCGCTTAAGTGCTGGTTCAGGCCGAAGCTAAAGCTGCTGAAGCGGACGGCGAGACGGGCGTGTAAAATGTTTTTTTGCGTGCTTAAGGACTTTTTTTTTTGTTTTTGTTTTTCTGCTGTCGTCGCCTTACATCCGTTGGATATCTCATGTGCGTACAAGCTTAGCGGCTGGCGTTGCCAAGTCCCAAAACTCAACTCGAGCGACAGATTTCGTAGCGTTTCATTTCATTTCGGTTCATATTTCTGTTACTTCTACTGCTGTTGCTGCTGCTGCTGCTGCTGCAGCTGTGCCTGTCGACTGGCTTTAAGCGGCTTAAATTGCGTATACGCCCCACAGTGCGTGTGCGTGTGTGCGAAGGAACTCTCTCTCTCTCTCTCTCTCATTCTCACTCTCTCTGTCTATCTGGGCATAATGGCTTGGCAGTACTCAGGCAGTAGGCTCTTATTTTGCATTTCTAGTGGCAGCCAGCCACATGACCAGAAAACTTTTCCAGGGGCACTTTCCTTTCCTGCCAGCTACTCAATTATTATTATGCCGCCTTGGACAAACCCAGCTGAAAAAGTTTCATTTGCAATGTCGACGATGATGGGGCGATGTGGATGTGGATGAGGATGAGGATGAGGCTGAGGATGACGTGCGTGCCAGCAACAGCTACAGCTACAGCTACAGCTACAGTTACCTGCCTCTTAAACTGCCTTCTTCATTCCTTTTCGCTTTTCTAGTTCTGCTGAATGTCGTCTTTCGTCTCCCGTTGCTGGGCTTCATCAAATCATTTTTGTGGCCAATGCATTCGTGCGTGCTCTAATTTGCTTTGGGCTCACAGGATTCGCTCTGTGTTGCGTTGATTGCTTGTCGGCAGTTCTAGTCGCATTTTAATGCCTTTTTAAAGGTGCAAATGATTTCGCCCCCAAGCCTATGCTCTCTCTCTCTTCTTCTCTTCTCTCTGTTTCTCCTTCTCTCTGTTTCATTTCTTTTCTTTGCTGCCAGTCGACAAAATCTCGCATTAGCCTAATTTTTACATTGTCGCACGAGACGACACGTGAGGCGTGAGGCGTGAGGCGTGCGAGGGCTGCAGGCACTGGTAGCTGCTATGAAAATTAAGAAATTACCATAAATGGCAAAGTTTTGTACAAAGCGAGGCAAATAATAAAATGTGTTGCCTACTTATTGGGGCGGCATTTAAATTAGAATTCTTTTGTTGCGCATTTTAATTAAATTTTACTGCAAAGCAATTGTAACAAGTGCAAAAGATACAGAATTACAGTAATATATGTTTTTCTTCTTCTTCAAATGTAGCTTAACAATGCTTCTTCTTCTTCTTTCACTATTTCACTGGCCTTTGTTGTTGTTGCTGAGGCTACTGAAACTCTTTTACAGCGCATTGCCAGTCGCATAACAGCCAAGGACAGCCAACATTAGCTGCAAAATCTTGCTAATCTCACTTGAGTAAAGCACTTGAGAGAAACGAAGAAATATACAGAGTAAGAGAGAGAGAGAGATGTGTGTGTAAGCGAGGGCTTGGGAATGAAAGCAAATCGAGAATTGAAGCAAACAAACGCTGAGAATGAGCTGTAAAAAGGCTCAAGTATTGACAATGGCATCAAGGATATCGTCGTGGCAATATGGGCGTATCGCCTTCGGATGATGTGTGTAATGCTGGCAATGGGCGTGGCAAACGAACCCCCACCCCCCTGCACCAGCCTTAACAACAAATTGGCAAATTTTGTGTAAAGATTTATTTCAATTGAAAGTGCCCGCCATGAGCTGTCAACAAGCTTGCTGCCAGCTTCCAGCCGAACCGAAGCCAGCCAGAATGTCAGCTAACGAGCTTCAATGAGGCATGCCAAGTACTTCCGCTATATGAATAGATATATATATATATATATATGTATATATATATATATATATATATATGTATATATACTTATATTTACATGTATGTGTAGGCTATGGCAGTGCCTGACATTGTGGCATTTAAGTTATGCCAGTGCAAAGCATTTTCCATGTCCTGTTTTGCAACATTTTGTTATGTGTTGCCATAAAATGCACATTAGAATTTCCGCTCTTTCCTGCAACAAATTTCACTTATTTGCGCCAAGTCTAACTAAGTTTACGAATGTTGCCAAAAATGCAATAAGTTGTTAGTGATTTTGCAATTATATATATGTAAAAATATTTAGAGGACAATATATATATAAAATATAGTATATTATATATAGAGAAAGAATGCTTAAGAAAGTCTATTTTGATCATGCATAAATATGACATCATATATATAATAAATATATAAGTTAAAGAATTCAATATAATTTGGAATTAATATTAATTTCATTATTCTTTAACAATTAATTAATTTATTTTCATTATTTAATTTTATATTTTTAAATTACATTTTTCAATAACAAACACTGCTTGACTACGAAATCTTAATGCAGCTCGTGCCACTCTGAGTAAGAAACTTCGTTTCTATTCGTTTTCCTCTTCTGCTGAGCGCCTCAAGTCGAACTATTCGTATCACGATCTGTAAACGTAGTTCGTTTGGGGAGAGACACAATGAACGTTCGTCTAATGAGACTTATTTGGTGAGCAATGAAGTCAAAAAGTCTATGTCAACGCTCTGCACATACACATTCACATGCGAACTATGAACGTGGCGCTAAAGAGGTGTAGAGTAATTAAAATTAATTATAAAACGATATAATAAATTAAAAGCTCAAAACTTAAGTTATTGTTAAGAGACTGCTGGAAAATAAATTCAAGGGGGCTGCTGTGCCCCCTAACCCTCCTTTACTATTATTATTATTATTATTATTATTATTATTATTATTATTATTATTATTATTATTTTTTTTTTATTTTTTATTTTTTTTTTTTTAATATATTTATATTTTCACTTTATATAATTTAAATGAATTACAATATTTTTTAATGTAACATATTTCTCTTTTGTTCTTTTGGTTGTTTTATTTAGCTTTTGCTTGTGTTCGCTTTGTCAGCCGTTTGGAAGGCATAATTAAAGAACTTTGCTCAAGTTGATTCTGTTTATGCTCAAGCTCTACACACACACACACACACTATAACCTAGCACACTCTTACACTCTTTAACACATCGATTTGAAATTAAAGTTAGTTTGCTTTGGCCACACTCGCTCAGCTATCAAGTATTTTTTGTGGCTTTTGTGATGGCAAACATTGTTCAGGACATTTGGCTATTACCAATTGATTGAATTGAATTTTAAATGTACACAGATATATGTACATATGTATATATTTGTATGTATACATTTGTGTGTGCCTGTCAATTAACCAAGTCTGCACTTGAAGAGCTGGCAAATATGAAACTTGATGGCTGACAACAAAGCACAAGTTGAGTTTGTCAGTTGAGATCAAAGCAGTTGCACTTCATGTTGAATACAATTGTATTGTTAAAGTTTATAACAATTACAAAAATAATATATATATATATATATATATATATATATATATATATATTTGTTTTTTTTGTTTTGTATTTTATACAATATATTTGCTAAATTTGCTTTCCTTATATGAAATTATTATAAATAAATTATTATAAATAAAATAATATATAAATAAATTAAAATAAAATAAAGAAAATATCAAATGTATATGAGTATAGGGAAATTTTAATTTTGAATTAAATTTATTTATTTTATTTTGTATTATCATATCAGTAAATACATTTATATAAATATAATAATATTCAAAAATATGTATATAATAAATGTAAAAAATATAGATATTTATTATTAAAGTATGAGGAAATTTAATGATTATATTTTGTAATATATTGTTATAAAAAAAATATATATATTGTAATTAAGAAAATTAAACAAAAAGAGTAAAGTTTAATTTTCCATTAAAAATTGCTGGATTTTTTTTTATATTTAATTCTTTTAAGTAAGCTTTAAATATATGTGAAATTAGAGATTTGTATGAATTATTAAATAAGAGATTATTTTTATTAATCTAAATTTAGTAAAAGCAACGAAAAAGTTTTTTTTTAAAAGTTAATGCTGAGCGTTTTAAGAGATATCTGAATGAAAAATGATAAAAAAAAGAATTTTATTTGATACGATTTTGTTAAGTAAGAGAGAGAGAGAGAGAGAGAGAGAGAGCGAGAGAGAGGGAGAGAGCGAGAGAGAGAGAGAGAGAGAGAGAGAGAGAGAGAGAAATATATAATAATAATATACAAATATATAATAAATATAATATTAAATTTGTTGCTATTAAATCAACTCTTACATTTATTTATTTTTTATTTTGCATAATTTCTTGAATTGTCAACTCTAATTAATGATTGTCAATTTAATTTTGAAAGTTTAACTGTTTCTAGATAATTATGAATTCACTTAAGATTCCACATATGGTATGTATAAAGACAATCTCTGCAGCAATTTCTTTGACTATTATAATTACTAAAAGCTGAGCTTCAAACACCTGCAGTTTGATAAGCTGACAGCCAACTGTAGTTAGTGAGATATTCAAGTTGATTTCAATTACATTTAACTTTCTAATTACATCGACACACATGCAGACACTTTTGGGCTTTAAGCTAGAGAACCCGTTTCATTATCTCTAATTAGCTTTCGGCTCTGACACAAGCAATCAGAGCTATTTCATACGTCGCAGTCGCAGTGGATGCTTTATAGCCCATGGGATTTGCTTAGCTCCCATGTCTCACGCAATTTCATGCTAGCGCATTTGTTGTCAGTTGTCTAGTGGAAATCGGGCTCAGATAAATTAAATGACAAATTCAATGATAATCATTTTGCATGCAAATTCAATTAACAAAAAGTGTGCTTAGGAGCAGCAGCCGAGAAGGCGCCGCCTTGCCAAAATTTAATTTCATTTAATTTCAAGCATAGAAAGTTGAGAGTCGTGCGAATTTAAGCAGGCTTTATTTTTCAAGGCATACAAACGGCTGAAGGGGCGGGGCTTACGCATAACACCAAATTGTAAGCGTCTGAATAATCCACAAGAACTCACACACACACACACACACATGCACACACACCCCCCACATTTGTGTGTGCCACGAAAAATTTAATTTTCTCACATTACTTGTGCATACTTGCAAAGGCCTGAGGCAGCTAACCCAAGCTCATACCAGACAGAGCTGTGTATGTGTGTGTGTGTCGTCTATACACACACATACATAAATATATATATATATATATATGTATATATATATATAGAAATGTGTATATGGCACCCGCAAACAGGGTGTAGAGTATTTAATGTATGTGTAGTATTGAAACAATGTGAAAATTGCGCATACGCACAGTTGTGCCACACACTCACACACACTCACACACACACACAGCTCTCACTTTTCGTTTTTACTTTATTTGATAAGCACGTCATTTGCATATGGCAAGCTAACAGCAGCGTGGCAGGGTATATGCCAAAAGGGGTCATAACTTAAATCAGCGTCGTGTCAAATATGTTGCCAGTTTGCACTGACAATAAACGGGTTGAAATAAAGGAAAACAGCCAGCAGCAGGAGTAGAAGCAGCAGCAGGAGCAGCAGCAGCAGGAGTAGAAGCAGGAGCAGCAGGAGCAGCAGCAGCAGCAGGTATATGCAGAGTCATGCAAAAGATTTCGAGTCAAGAACTGTCGAAATCAACTGAGCTCCCTTTTCAACAAATCTCATTGAGTTGTCAGAAATCAATGTGACGCTTCTGCTTGAGTTATTCTAATTTTTTTTTTTTTATTTCAAATAGAAAATGTTAAGGATTTATCTACGTACATACATATAGCATAGCTTTATAACAGTTGAGCATAACAGAACAAATATTATATGCACTTGCTCTCGCTGAGAGCTGAGCTGAATGCTGCTCGCGCCCCTCTCAGTGATTCTCATAACTGTTGATTTTTATATACTTGTGCATGAAACTTTTTCTTTTTTTTTTTGAAGACTTTTGCCTCTCAGTGCGTATAATCTCAGCTGTTTCGAATCTCACATTTTTCAGCGTTTCGCATTAAATTGACATTATATATGTTGATTTTTGGCATTCTTGTAACTGAAACTTTTACTTGTAGTGAGACGAAAGTCTCCTTAAAAAGTCAGAGCTTGCCCAAGTCAACATTCGTCAGCCTCTAATGCAGTCGCCTTTTAAGTGAATTCTTGTTAAATTGAGTTAAGTCCCTGACTACATTGCAATGTAAATTCTTCATAATGAAAACTGACAACAAGGAAATTCTTTATTAAAAATACATATATATATATATATATGTATAACTAAAAGCCTTGTATATATATATATAATTATGAACCCCTTTTAGAAAAGTTTCATATAACAAAGCCAAAGCGGTTGCCCTTTCAGATATTAAAAACTTTTTATTAAGTTTCTAACATGAAATAAGCGTCAAATGAGTTCATAGAGTGCATAAGAGTGGGATGGGTATTGTTAGTGTAAATGCTACAGCCTCTAACAGCTTCAATGCCTTCTCCGTGATTCTCATTAATTTGAGTTTTCTCTTACTATTATTGAAGAGCATGCCATAATAACTATAGTCGAGCTTCTATCAACAGTAAAGGCGATTGCCCTTCTCAGAGATTCTCAAAGAATAGGATTACTGCTTTTCTCAGAGATTCACAACGAATAGTTTTACATTCAGAAATCTCTTTAGCAATTGCAAATCCCATTAAACGAATCTAACATTTTATCTAGAGCAAATAAAGTCTGAAAACAAGTAAAGGATTTAAGAATTGTGCTAGTTTCGCATACACACACACACATATTGAAATGCAGGCAACAAATGTTTGTGCCTTTTTAAGATGTTGTAGTACTTTATGGCCACATAGTTTAAGCAAAGTCTTCGTCGTTTGCTCGCCATGCCATATGTTTATGAATGCTTGGAAATTGGCCATGCGAAGGCGCACATAATTCCTGGAAAAGAACAATTTGTTTGGCTGGCTGCAGGCGAGAAGTTTTTGGTGCCTTCGCCTTCATTTGCCGTCGGTGTATAAAATTACAATAAATCCTTGCATTTTAGCTGCAAATAAACAAAGATTTGCAGCTGCACAGAAATGAAACGAAACGAAACGAAACGATACGAAACTCGGGCGCTAAAACAAAACAGCTGCCGGGCCAAAGTGCATGCAAAGTGGCATTTGAAGAGCGTAAGGAAAGGAGTGGAGCGGAATGGAGAGGAATGGGAAAGGAGTCGTGGCAAGGCAAAAAGGGATTTCGTGTAGGAGTTAGAGTCGAAGAGAAACGAATCCTTGTTCTGCTTTGGCTTGGCTGTTAAATCAACATGTAAGCATTTAATGCGGCACCCCCAGAAGCTGAAAAAGCGTAAAATTCCCCAAATGACCATAAATTTTAGTGTTTGCCATTGTTGTTGCTGCTGCTCCTTCCTTTAACACACATACTATATATATATATATATATATATATATATATATATATATATATATATATATATAAATTTATATATATATATATTTCTGTTCTTTATTTTTGTTGCCTGGGCTAAAAAGGCCATAGCAGCAGCAGCAGCAGCAGCAAGCGTGGCAAACTTCAGCAAACACTTGAAAAAATAAATGGCATTTTGGGTTATGTGCAATAATAAAATGGAAATTGTGCAAAAATATGTTCTTACTCGCATGTCTCTCTCTCTCTCTCTCTCTCTGTGTGTCTGTTGAAAATAACTTCCATGCTAACTGGAACTGGTTTGATATAATGGCCTCATGTGGTAGTTTCTTTTTATCAGCTTAGAGAGGTTCATGAACTGTTGACAGTGACTGTTAAGGAGAAAACATAGCATAGATCGAGAATTTAATCAAACTAAATAGATGAATGAATTATGTAGAATTTCTAGCAGAAAGAGAGAGGTAGAGACAAAGAGTGAGAGAGCTATTGAGTCACCTAAAGACAGCCAGAGAGAGAGAGAGAGAGAGAGAGAGAGACAGATTATGAGAGATTATGTATAGATAGAGAGTATTTTATATTTTATATTTTATATTTTATATTTTATATTTTATATTTTATATTTTATATTTTATATTTTATATTTTATATTTTATATTTTATATTTTGTATTTTATATTTTATATTTTATATTTTATATTTTATATTTTATATTTTATATTTTGTATTTTATATTTTATATTTTATATTTTATATTTTATATTTTATATTTTTTATTTTTTATTTTATATTTTATACTTTATATTTTATATTTTTTATGCAGCATACGAAGTTTAATAAAAACATTTTTCGTTTGTGTAAACACAGGCTTAACTCAATTAAAATGTTCTAAATATAATTGGCTTTACTCATCTTTGCTCTGGCATAGTTTTCGCCTTGGTTATTAAGAAATATCTATTTGAAGAAATTTGCCAGCTAATGTTTTTTTTTTTCGTTTATTATATTTCTCTTGTGGCTTTTAGCTTTGCTTTCAGTTTGTTTCAAGTGAAAACCACTTTCAAGGCTCTGAATAGAAATTCAAATTAATTTTGTTGCTCCTGGCTACTTAAGAATATCAAAATTCATTAATGTTTATGTATAATTAAAATACACCAAAATACTTTGAATTGCTATTGCCCTCTAGGTATAAGTATTAGATGAAAGAGAATCGAATGCATAGTGAATAAATAGTACAGAGATAAATGATTTACAGTTAAAGCTAAATCTAAACCAGAAACTCTTCCTTTACAGTGTCTATATGAATTCACTTCAACATTTTATTATAAAGGGGAAAACAGAACTGTAAATATTCTGAGAATAAAACTTTGAAAATTTCTTCTTAAAAAATACTTTGAATACTCTTGAAAAATACTTTAAAAATCAAAGTTAATCGACTCTCTTGAATAAGTGCATCCAATTATTTGCATCGTAGCGATTTTTATTTTTATATGCCCTAAACAGATATGAGTAAAGAGTATATTAGTTCCATGCAAATTTATGTGACAGGCAGAGTTAGTAAGCATTTTGTAGGGATATATATATATATATATATAGGCAGAGTTGAGTCACTAGAATAATAAATATATTATATGGAAAGACAGCTTTTCATATCTACTTCTCTATCCCAGTTAGATTTAACTCTTTCGAGTTTCATATATGTATAGCATATCTTTTAGTTTCGCATACCCGCTATGGCCACACTACTCTTAGCTCTTTTTATTATTGTCTTGTGGCAGTTGTGAAAGTTCAAGAATTCTTAGCTTGGCTGCATTTCGTCGAAACCTAAAATCGATGCCAGGCAACCGAAGAGGAAATTGCGATTTTACTGCTTTTACTTGGGAGCGTTGTTGTGTGCATTGATGTTGATTTGGTAGCTGGATGAAGGAAATTTTTGTTTTGTTTTGTTTTGTTTTTTTTTTCTTTTCACTTTGCTTTTTTTAAAAGAAAATACTATACAGCTGAGCAGAAAGCAAGTCAGTCAAGAGGTCCATAGACCTCTCACTCTCAATGCCTCTCTCTCTCTCTCTCTCTCACTCTGTCTTATTTGTTGCCAAGTGTGCGAGCGTTGAGTGTGTTTAGTTGCGCGTATGCAGCTATTTTTTGTAGCTAAAAACCGTACACACACACACACACACACACACACACACACGCATCTGCATCCTGTATACGGACTAAAAGGGGCGCCTTTTGGGATCTCCCCTTTTCATATGCATTTCGAGTGCCCGGCGGCGGTCAAAGTAAAAGCGCCTGGCTGAGGCTCTAGCTTTGGCTTTTGCTCTCAACTATGTTGTTTTGTATTTTTTTTCTCTCTCTCTCTCTCTGAATATATTGCTATGTATGTGTGTGTGTGTGTGTGTGTGTGGGTGTTTGTGCGATGTCAAAGTAAAAGTTTGCTTCGCTCCTTTGGGCGCCTGAACTGAACTGAACTGAACTGAACTGTAATCTCGTGCCGCTGTTTTGCATTTCGCCCGCTCTGCTGTCAGCGGCGTCGCCTCTGATTTTCAGTTTCAGTTTGTTGCTTGCCCGAGGGCCAGGTTTTTGACTATAGCATATTGTGCTCGCTATTTGTCCCAAATGTGCGCCGCTATTTCCTTTCTTTCTCTTTTTTTTTTTAGCCCGTTTTTGTTGTTGTTAAGCCAAAAAATTAAAACAGCCAAAGAGAGACGAGATATATATACATATATGTATATTAATATATATATATATATATGTATATATTTTTTATTTTTTTTTATGATGAGTCCCCGGAGTTTGAGCCAGCAAATCTATGAGATAAAACTTTTTTTACTCGCCTTTGCCGCGCTTTTTTTTTGTGGTTATTTAAAGTAGCTGAGTTAATGTTGGCTTACGTTTGTTGCATTGGCTTAAATATGTAGTAAAATAAATAGCTGAAATTCATAATAATGTAGTATTATTATTATGAATTTCAGCTGCTTATATTTATAGACTTGTATGACTAAGAAAAAAAGTAATATACATGAATAAATTTAATTAAATAATGCTGTATGCATTGCGTACTTTGACTATTTGAGTGATTTTAGTTAATAGTTCTATTCGTTTGCAGTCTAGACAAAAAGAGAGATTTTAATTAGTTGATTAGCTCATTACGAAACTCTACATATAAATTGCTTTCAGTTGTGCAATCAATATACATATAAGTGTTTACAAGTACCATTTCAACTAATTAAAATCTCTGTTTTTTCCAAGCGGCAAATCAATAATAAAATATTTTTATTAAATACATTTTGTTGCTCTACAAAATAATAATTGAAAACTAAATAAATATATATTTTTTATTATTTTAAAAAATTTGTATAGATGTCTTAGTTTATTATAAAAATCCTAAAAATATATATTTGTTATTAAAATACTTGTATAAATTACATAAAATAAAATTTTTATAAATATCTTAGTTTATTATAAAAATTATAAAAAAATTACATTTATTATTTAAATTTAAAAAAAATTATTAATTTAGTCAAAAATTACAAATATAATTATTATTATATATTATATATTATTATTGTTATTATTATTATTATATATTATATATTATATATTATTATTATTATTATTATTACTATTATTATTATTATTATTATTATTATTATTATTATTATTATTATTATTATTATTATTATTATTATTATTATTATTATTATTATTATTATTGTTATTATTATTATTATTATTATTTTTATTATCTTCCATTTATAATATGTTTAAAATATTATTTAAATAAATTTTATAATATATTTAAATAAAATTCTAAATATATGTTATAGAGTTTCAATTGCTATTGCCAACATATTTAACTATTAATGTTAATAGTTGAAAAAATAAAACTATTAACATATTTTCAAAATTATTTACTTGTTAAGCACTCTCTGGCAAAATTGAAATGGAATTTCAACTTTGAGCAATTTTGTGCAGCTGGTTATGTGAAAACTTTAAGCAAATTATGACGTTTATTAAAAAGCTTTAAATGTTATCTCTACAGGTATGCGAGAGGAAGGTGATGAGTGAAAGAGAGAGGTAGAGTATGAGAGAGAGAGAGTCTGGTAGTGGAAGAGCTGCAGACTGAGTGCGTGCGTCTATCTATCTAGTTGCATGAGAACACGTCTCAGGCTCGAGGCACATGCAAAAACTTTAATGGCACACGCACACACACGCACACACACGCACACACACACACACACACATGTGTGTGTGTGCATTGTCCATAGGTTGAAAAAGTTAGTTTTTGGGTAAAAACTTGAAGTAATTTGCACAGTAATTGGGTATTAACCTAGCTGAACAAGCCAAATAAATGGCTAGAGTTTAGGGCACGTTTGCTAGCCCATCAGCCCGTCAGCCCGTCAGCCAGCCAAGCCATACGCACATTCTAAAACTGACTCGAAAGTGCTTAGCCATTTTTCACACCGTTACGTGAGCAGGCCAAGAGTTGAGCTCACTTCCATTCGTTCACTGCGGTCAATTTTGATGGATTCATTTATGGCCCAAAGTCGACAGGCAGCTCCAATGGCCAATAGCACTCAACTCGCTGCACTCTTATTCAAAACTCACTCAACTTGTGGCCAGTTGGTTATACAGTTTTACATTTGCCATTTGCCATTTTCCCGTTGACCGTTGGCGCTGTTTTCTTTTTTTTTTTTACGCCAGCATTCGGCCTTTATTTGATATTAAATATTAACAAAATGGCCTCAATGTGCAGCACAGCGTGTGAGTGAGTGTAAACTTTGCGCTTTATCCTTAAACATACACGCACAAACACAGACACACACAAACACACACACACACACGCACACATGCTGCATGTGTTTCGTTTATAAATTTATATAGAGAAACAAAGTTACGTCTGACGTCGTTGTTTGTTTCGCAAATTTTCCTTGCCTCGCACCGTTCCCCTCGTTTTTGGCTGTTGATGTTGTTTATTTGCTTCACTGACGCATTTGCTGCTCGTCTGCTGCTGCTTCTTCTTCGTGCTGTTAGCACACTGAATACCCTATACGATATTTTGTTTGATTATATTGAGGTATATTAGAAAGAATACCAAGTTTTTCATATCTATTTTTGAATAATTTTTAAGGCATTGCTCAAATAGTAGTGTGCAAATAGTAAGCTTCACAAAAAGGCGTAGTATAAAGTCTTTGAAAGTTTATTTCCATATTGCAAGCTTTGTCATTGTTATGTTAATTAGTATGCAAAGTGCATTGGCAGAGTCTTAATTGCTGCGACTGCCAAAGTCTCAAATTGAAGTCTGCTTGAGGGCGCTGATTGGCGCTGTTGACGGCAAAAGTTTTACGCCTGAAGTTCAACAATGTCAATGCCTCTGCAAGGCACTCGAATATTTGTCTAGTTGAATATTTGACTGCTGCTTAATCTGCAAGTTTGCATTTGAGACAAAGATTGTGTGGCAAGAACTCGGCACAACTTGAGCTTTTTTTTTTTAGTACTAGAAATTATTATTTGTTAAGAAATTTTAAATTATATTTTTTATATTTGCTTCTTCAATTTTAATAGTTTTTAATAATTTAATGTTAAATTTCTGTTTTATTTATTTTAAGAAATTTTAAATTATATTTTTTATACCTCCTTCTTCAATTTTAAAAGTTTTTAATAATTTAATGTTAAATTTATTTTTTATTTGTTTTAAGTAATTCATAAAAATTCTGAATTTTAGGAAATATAATTTATTTTGTTTAATTTATTATAAGTACATATTTTATGTTTCAAATTTATTTTAATATGCGTACGCTTATTCATTATACTTTTCATTTGCTTATAATTTTTAAATAATTTTATATACTATTATAGTAGCTTTAAGATTTATAAAATTTTTGGAATTTCATTCAACTTAAAATGCTAAAAACTATATTTTATTTAAATTAAATTAAATTTAATAAATATGTAATATTTTAAAACTATTTAATTTTATTTATTTATAGTGTTTTTATAAATATTTAATATTTTTACATATTTAATTTTATTTATTTACATATATATTTTTTTTATAAATAAATAATATTTTTTACATATCTAATTTTCTCATATTTTGTTAATAACTCACATTTTATTTACTTATTTATTTTTTGCTAGTAATATTAAATATTTGTAAGTATCAAGACTTACTTTTTCCATATATCTTTTTTAATTAAAACATATTTAATTTAATTCAACTGTTTTTAGTGCTGCTGTTTTTATTGCCTTGATCAAACTCTTTCCAGCCAACGTCAATTAAACAAAATATTTTTTTTTGTTTGTTATAAAGCTCGCAGCTGGCTACGTTTATTTGTTTTATAAACATTAACTGGGCATATGCGCATGCATAAATGCACACACACACACTCGCACACACACACATTCAAGTCACTTTATTGAGCAGCTGCTGGCAACTGTGCATCCTTCTCACATCGCGCTGATAATCACATTTCGCGAATGCTTTTTGCTATACAAACTTGCACACACTCATGCCAACATACACACACACACTGACGCATACCCTCTCACATGGAAATTAAGTTAATGTTTGCTTATGAATAAGCAAATAAGCGCCTACAGAGTTGCCAAACGGCGGATATGGCAGCGGATTTTGGTATCTGAAAATCTGGAAACTGTAATCTGGATCCCATGATGGACTCGCGCTAGCTCTCTCTCTCTCTCTCTCTCTCTCGCTCTCTGTTTCACACTAACGTTTACATTTTGAAATGGCCAACACGTGTGGATGGCCAACAAAAAAAAAAAAACCCAACCATGCCCAACGCAAGCCCCTCCCCCCCTGGAGAGCTCGCTCATTTCAATTTGTGTGCATTTCAATGCAGACGGCGCTCAAACTTTTTCCATTTCGGCTTCATCGTGCTGTCTCCTTGTTGTTGTTGTTGTTGTTGTTGTTGTTGTTGTTGTTGTTGTTGTTGTTGTTGTTGTTGTTGTTGTTGTTGTTGTTGTTGTTGTTGTTGTTGTTGTTGTTGTTGTTATGTTATGCATGCGCTGAGCATTTCTTGTGCGCACGTTTCATATGATTGTGTGCAAAATACTTTGGCTGCCTTCATTTTGTTTTTGTTTTTCATGTAGCTCCCATTCTCTCTCTGTCTCTCTATCTATCTCACTTGCTTGTGTTTGTGTTGATAATTAGCATTCGCTGCGCATTAATATTAATTAGTTAGTTATGCGCCGTCTGTTAAGTCCTTTCACTGCCATTGGCCATTGGTTTAGTCGCATGGCCGTTGGAGCTTTTAACTCCACTTTGAGCCCAGCCATTGTCCATGCATTTTGATTAACTTTTATTAAATGCTCCTGACCTGGCCTGGCCAGGGTCATCATTGACGTGGGTGTAGGGCGGTGTCTGGCGTGGGCGGCTTTAATGGCAATTGCCTGTTTATTGAACTAATTGCCAAATTTATTTGCATTTGCCCAAGTAAACACGTTTGTGAACAAAACAACAAATGGAAGCACTAAGTGCCATACTTTTAGTATGTGTGTGTGTGATAAAAGCCTGGCTAAGTGCATAAAGAGCATTAGCGATCGAGCTAAATGCAAACAAATTGATATACTTTACATGTATTTACGTATATTAACTACTTTTCGTATGCAAATCAAGCTAAAGTTCGTGCCTTTCTCTATTTTATGGCTAATCACATAACTGAGTTGTCTGTGTGTATGAAAACATTTTTAAAAATAATTTAAAATTAATTTAATTTTGCTTTATTTTAACTTAAAAATTGTAATGCTTTAATATTATAATTTTTATTTCAAATTATTAAAAAAAATATATATATTAAATAATAATTTTCATTGATTATTTAAAAGAAATAAAATATTAATAAATAAATAAAATTATAATAAAATAAAAAAGAAAAGAGTAATATTAATTAATAATATTCATCGATTATTTAAAATAAATAAAATATTAATAAATAAATAAAATGAAAATAAAATAAAAAAAGAGTAATATTAATAATTAATATTCACTGATTATTTAAAATAATCAAAATAATAATAAATAAATAAAATTAAATATATTAAAATAATAATAAGCAGCTGCTATATGTAGAGCGAACTTCGCATTGAAATGAAAGAGAATTTATTTGATTATAAGAAAAAATAAATCAATTTTTAAATCAATATTTATATGTACATATTTAAAATATAAATAAAATATATAATACTATAAATTTGAACTATTTTATTTAATAACAAAATTTTTTATTTATTTAAAATGAATTTTTATATGATAGCAGTGCTGCCTTGCCAGAATCAGTTCAACATTTTATTATTAACGCTCTATTCGCGAGATCAACCGAATGTAAATCATGCTCACTCGCTCTCGCTCCAAGCAAAAGACTTCGGCTCGTTTCGTTGTCGGCTCGAGTTGGACTAATCATGTGAAGTTCTTTGAACGAACACCGTTGACGGAGCAACATGATTAACGTTCGTAAAATGAGCATAAGTATATGAGTAAATTATTCAAGAAGACAATACGAATGCTCTTCAGATTCACTAACATACATAGACGTCTTCAATTGAAGTGTTTCGTGTGACATACGAATACATCGACTTTTTCTCTCATTAAATTCAGCCAAACGGTTGGAGATCACAGAGAGCGAAGAAATGTATGAGATAACAGTTATAAGCCGATCGTGAATAAATTCGTTATAGAAGTGATGCAATCGGTTGACCTCTGAGTATTTTCTCAGACTAACATCTCAAGCTGATTTACATCACTTAATATTTAAATATTATAAAAATTAATACAAAAAAAATCTGTGCTTAAATATCAATTTACTATATATATTCAAATACTTAGCATACACAGTGCAGCTTTTAACTAAGCTAAGCAAATTTATCAAATTTAAAACATTTTCCTGCAAAGCTCAGCAATTTACTTACTTTAATTTCCTAAGATTTATTCATATCGTGTAAGACAAGACACAAATGAATCTGGAATAACAACTGTTGGAATTAATATTTAATAATCTTGTGCAAGTAACTCGCTTAATAATTGAAATATTTCAGCATAGCTTGAATTCGACTTGTTTAAGTTTCAGAATAATTTCCTTTTAAGCCAATGCAGGCTGGAGCATTTTGAAGAGACAATGAAACTAACGTTTAATGTGCTCTGCTGGCCAAGCAAAATACACATCTCTCTCTCTCTCTCTCACTCTCTCTCTCTCTCTCTCTCTCTCTCTCTATCTTTTATCTCTTTCTCTGTCTATCTGTTCGCATGTAAGCTGCCGGTCATTAGGAGCCACAAAGTAGCCAAAACTGAGAGCCAGGACAAGTTAAAGCAAACAGTAGAAAACTTGGCCAAGGCCTCAGCTTGAGCGAATGAAAAGCCGCTTAGACATGTCTACAGCTTCCGGTTGCTCGGGCTGCTGGCTAAAGAAGAAAAAGAACAAGAAAGAAAAGCTTTTGCCTCTAATGAAAATGGAAAACTAATAAATATGAATGTAAATTTTATGGTTACGTAAATAAAATAATTTGCTGTGACAGTTTTTCTTTGTTTTTATTTTTTATTTTTTTTTTTTTTGGGATATGTTTCTTCCACAGCAACAAACGAAATGCAAGTAAAATCGAATACATTTTAAATAAATAACAAGAAAGAGAGAGAGAGAGAGAGAGAGAGAGAGTGGGGTCATACATGACGTATGAGTGATGTGTTATTTAACTGTTGCTTAAACTGTTTCTGCCATTGGCATTCCGGATTGAAGCTCAATTTTAATTTATGCCATTGCCTGGTAAACTGAATCAGGCCAATCAAGTGCAATTTATATAGACATTTGATGTTGAAACCGTTTCACAGTTACAGAGCACAATTTGCAATTGTCAATTTATTATTTACAAGCATGCGAGGGTCGCTCGCAAAGTGAGTGCAAATTGTTGAGTTGCAGAAATGAAAAGTAAAAGGGAGCAGAAATGTTTTGTATTATTTTATAAATGTAATAAGCTTATAAGAATATCAGATAAGATTTAGTTTTGCTTATAAGACTCAAAATAGTTCAGTTCACTTTATATATATTATCTATATATTTATCAGTCAGCCTTTTCTGTAAGTAGTATAATTAAACGTTAGATTTCTTATCTTTAAAATTCTTTGCAATGTCCTAAATAAATTTATAAGAAAAAAATATGCATGAAAACATATGAATGAAATTCTTAAACAAAAAAAATCGTTTACATTTTTTTTTAAAGAATTTTATACATATTTTTTCAAGCATTATTTTTTTTTTTTATAAATTTCTCATGAAAATGAATTGTTTATATTATTTTTGTAAGGAATTTCATTCATATTTTTTCATGCATATTATTTTTTTTATAAATTTTAATCATCTTGAAAATTCTTTACGTTTTTTTACTATTAAAATAAAAATGGAAAATGCACTTTAAAATTCTTGTAAGAAATATTTATTTAATAATTCCATGTTCACATGTCAATTTGCATTGTTTTTTATTTGCCTTTATTTTACATATTGTTTTTTTTTTTTTTTGGGCTTAATAACCCTTTAAGCCCACCCAGGCAACGTGAATGGGTTTAATGGCATTCTGACATGAAGCTAAAAACAAATATGCAAATGGCTGGCAAGCAGCTAGAATAGTTTGTAGCTGCTGTTCGATGAAAACTCAATGGCAAATGGCATATTGTAGTGGCAGGCTAATGGCAGCACGTTTCAGCTACAGCAACCAACTTGCAAACGGCACAAAAACCGCCCACAAAATACACACTCGAAAAGACAGAGAGAGAGAGAGAGAGAGAGAGTCAATGAGAGAGTGAGAGAGATTCAAGGCTTGAGTCGTAGAGCTGGAATGTTACGACAACTGTGCATGGGACAATGGCAACAATATCTAATCAAGTCGCATGCCATTGAAAGGATTCTTACATCTCTCTCTCTCTCTCTCTCTCTCTCTCGCACACCCACTCCATCTCTCTCTCATTCTCTCGCTTCACCTCTTCGACTGTCTGTCTCATTTTGGTTTTGTTTGCATTGACATTTGGTTGTCGAGACCGTTGGTCCATTGGCACGTTACCTTTGCCTTTGCATTTGAATTAACAGTTATTTTTGGCGCCGTCATTGTCAGCCCGCCGCACACACACACACACACACACACACCTGACTAACAAAACATTTCAGCACACCTGACAATGGCAGCCAACTGAGCTGGAATTTGGCTTCCTTTGCCGAGTACGAGTTTGGGTTTTGCTGCTAATCTCATCTATTCAAATTGAGGGCATCTCAAAGTGGGCAGTCGGCGTCGGCGTCGGCATCGCTGTTGGCGTCGCAGTCGCAGCCCATGTCACATGCATGAATTCTTGAGCTTGAATTGTTCAATGCTTGAATTTGTTTGTCACTGACATTATCAAGTTTGACAATAATATATCAAGTAGCATTGTGGTTGAGTGTTGAGGCATTTTTTTTTTATTTTTTTCTATATTAATAATTTTATATTTAACGTGTGTGAATTATGCTTAAGTAAATGAAGTTTGATATTGATTTCAGTTGAGTTGAATGGAAATGCTAAAGGTTATGGATTTGAAATAAAACATGATGTGTGAGTGATTTTAACATGAGTTTATTGTAAGAGTAGAACTTGTAAATTCAGTGAATGTAAATAAGAATAAAGAGATGAATAGATGAAATGAATAGGCAGATGAGCAGAGCTGCGTCAAATCAGGAATTAAATAGCTGCTCAATTTAATTTATGTTATTTATAAATATGTTATTAATAAACACAAATCTCAACATGTCGATTTCGAGTTCCCAAATAAATTTCAGATTTTATTTGAAATGAACATATTCAAAATATGCATATATATTTTTATTACAAAATATTTATACAAAATATGTATTGCATAATATTAAAAAAGCTGAAGTTCAGATAAATTTTCAAGAGTTTATGTTTAATATATATTTTTTTAATAATTTAAAACTTAATTGAAATTAAGCTTAATTATTAATTTTATTATAAATTGTAATTGAATTTAAATTTTATTATTATTATTATTATTATTATTATTATTATTATTATTATTATTATTATTATTATTATTATTATTATTATTATTAGTTTTATTTATATTTTAAAAATTAAAATTCAAGTACAATTGAAAATTAATAATAAATCACATAAAAATATACTTATTTTTTTAGCTGTATTGAAAACGAAGTTATATTAAATTAAATTATATTTCTCTTAGTTTTTCTTTGGCATAAAAAACTTATTAAATAATGTCAGTCGAGCAAGAACAAAGCAAAATTCTTAGATCTTCTCTCCATTTGCCATTTCTTTTGGGGAATGGGAACGAAACGAAGTCACCGCAAAACTGAATCAGAGTCCATTAAGAGGCAACGGCCAGAAAAAAAAAACAAAAATATCGAGAGGCAAGCCAAAAACTAAACTCTGGCTTGCTTTGTGGCTTATGGCATAGACATTCGTAGCATAGAAAAGGCATTCGTAGCACTTAATCGGCAGCAAAGCAATGCAGCAGGATATTGGATAATGGATGCCGCTGCTTGAATGGCTGGCAGCGAGGCAGCCAGACAGCATCAGCAAAAGGTCAGATACAAGAATATCCTGCAAACAAATTGCCAAACAAAACATTTTTGCGCATCGAATACAATTTTTTAATTAACAAACCAATTAGTTTTGCGTGATTTCGATGAGCGCACAGGCGCAAAGGGCAGACAACAAAAATCAACTTCGAGTCTTGGCTATAAAAACAAACAGCAGCATTGACCCAAATCAACCTTACCTTCAGCTGCAACTTACAGATACAAAATACAAAAACAACAAGCAGAAGCAAATGAAAATGTAAAGAAAAAACAAAAAAAAAACAAAAAAAAAAAACATTGAAAAAGTAAATACGAAGCATCGAGCGGACAAAAGATACCGAATGGAGAAGCTGGAGAAGAGACTTGGCCACAGCTTAAAGTACTCCTGGACTCTGGCTTTTGGGCCAGCTCGTTCTACCAATTTAGATAAACTTGTTCGTGTTCATGTTCATGTTGTTGTTATTACACATGTTGCTGTTGCTCCATGTTGTTGTTGTTGTTGTTGTTGTTGTTATTGTTAGCTTTGACCATCAGCTCACCGCAAAAAGGCAAAAGTCATTTCTGACCAAAAGACTCGACCAAAGGGTGGCCTTAACCAGTAATAAAATGTTTCTCTCTATGTGTGTGTGTGTGTGTTTGTGTGTGTAGCAAAAGGCTAAGGCACTGATTTCAGAAGTAGTCGACTTCTCGATATCCCAGCAATTTTTGCAGCTGCTGAATATAAATTTGTAAATAAATTAATAAATATATTTATATTTTTTATAAAAAAAATACTTGTAATTATAATTAATATTGAATATTTTTAATTAAATTATAAAAATGAATTTTAAAAACATTTAAAAATAATTAAGTAATTGCAATACGACTAGTAAATAATTTAGAAAATTTTTCTGCTAATTTTATAATATTAAATTATAGTATAAATAATAACTAATTATAATATTATAATTATATATACAATATTTTTATTATTTAATTAAAAATATACATTATTAATTATAATTACTATAAATTCTTATTCTTAGTAAATTTACATTTGCTTGTAAGACTTTTTATGTGCAAATACTTGACTTTTACTTGGCTAATGATATCCGTTCGTTAGTCTAAGTGCTCTCAGCAGCACATATGCTTTTACTGCTTACCTACTCAAAACTCTCCTCTCTCTCTCCCTCTCTCTCTCTCTCTCTCTCTCTCTCTCTCTTTTTCTCTCTCGTATGCTACTTCTTTGCTCAATGCTCAGCTCGCATTTTTTCCATGGTTTTCATTTTTCTGCTTAATCACAGCCTGCTCTCGACATATGTCTTTACACATTTCTTGCATTATGGTTTCTAGTTTGACTTCGCTCTTAATTTTTACCAAGTCAAAACTTTTTTGCTGTCCGTAAAAGTAAATCTGCTCTGCCACGCCCATTGCATTTACGTATTATATGCAAATGAATTTTAAATAATAATTAAAATTAATTAATTACTATTTTATTTTATTTATTTAGTATTTATGCCAAAAAAAAATTGTATATATATAAATAAAAAATTAAATAAATATATAAAAATAACTACAATTTCAATTTTTAACCAATCCGTGCTAGATAAATAAATTTAAATTAAATTAAGTAAAAATAAATAAAACACTAAAACACTAATAATAACACATAAAATAAAATAAAATAAATCAAATAATTAATAATAATAAATAAATAAATAGAAGAAATTTACTACGGCCAAGCGAAAAAATGTAATAAAAAATTTAATTTAAAAATTTATAAAAAAAATAAATTTAAATTAAATTAAATAAATTAAAATAAATAATAAAAATAAAATAAGAACAAATAAAATATAATAGAATAAATCAAATAAATAATAATAATAAATAAATAAACAAATAAATGGAAGAAATTTACTACAACCAAGAGAAAAATTGAAATAAAAAATTAAATTAAAAAGTATATTAAAATAATCAACAGAGATTGGTTATAAAATTCGCGATAATTCATTTTCAAATCGTAATGGATATCGTGCTAGGCACAACTAACTGCATTAACAATTCAATTCTCTTGATATTTTAGTAGAGCGCTTAGCAGAATCTATAATATAAACTAAATGCTTACTCAAGGCTCAATGTTTAAATTATTTAATTGTAAGAAAACATACAGAGCTAAGTCAAGAGTGTCTTGTAGACTCTACTTGTGCCACTTTATTGCTAGGGTATTTTGGGCAATAATCGAAAGCAAACTGAAGTGGAATCAATAATGAAGCACAGCCGCAGTTGCCCAACCCCTGCATGGAATATGCATACCTTCCAGTTTGAATATCTTCGAAAGTAAGTTGCATTTCGTCATTTGATTTCGATTTTGATTTCGATTTCGATTTCGATTTCGATTTGTTGCCACACAACTGAAAACACTTTGAAGCGCATTGCCAATAAGAGAACTGAGTTCATTTGCGAATACTTTTTTGCATTCACATTTATCCTTTTGCATTTAAGCAATGCAAACACAAACACTCACACACTCACACACTCACACACACAGCCAGACTCGAAATCAAGTTAAATACAATTTTTATAGAGACCTTAGCATCAGTTCTCTTATGTTTGTTTTGGTTATTGAGAGTTTTTGTCGGTTTTAAGGCCATTTTCGCTCTTTGCTTTCGTTTGTTGAAGTTCATTGATTTCTGCATTTGCTTCATTTGTTTGCCTTGGCTAACGAAATAGCAAATATTTTGGCATTTTCCATTTGTCTCTCTGTCTTGTCTGCTCTTTGGATTGAGACTTTGTTTTAGGCAATTGCTTTTAGCTTTTATTTTAAATTGAATGAACTTTGCCAGCATTTGTTGATTCACAGAAATGGCTTAAGATTGATTTGCAGATTAGTTACACAGGTCAGCGGGATTAAGTTACTGATGATTCGATTAAACTTTTAAAAAGATTTTATCTGAATTTAATACGATTCAGGTGAACATTTTTCTTCTTTCTTCATTCTTATTTTTTTCATAGCTCAGTCTCACGTCAAACTATCTCTTTTAATAGATTTGAAAAAAAGAGAATTTATTTTTAAAAAATCAAAAAAAAAATGTTTTGCAAAGCAAAAAAAAAAAAATAAAATAAAAAAATAAATATTTTTTTCTAACTAATCTGAATCTAAAATCTACAAAGCAAGAATGAGTTCTTTGAGATATGATAAAGTCTTAAAAAAAAATAAATATTTTTTTATAACTAATCTGAATCTAAAATCTACAAAACTCTACTACTTCCTCTTTTTAAAGTTAAGCTTAGCTATTTCTGCTTCTCAGTCCTAATTCTCTTTTTTTTTTTCTTTACTAATTTATTTACTCATGCTCAACCTTTTTATTTCACTTCATTAAGTCTTGTCAGCCTTGGTTCTTTGTATCAGCTTTTCGTGGAAAACCATTCAAATAAAAAACAAATTTGAAAACAATTTATAAGTTTTTGGCGCAAAACGCCAAGCGCGCAGTCTAAGACTTTTTCTTTAATTATACATTTTGGCCTTTTGACATTTGAGAACTTGACTAAAACGAGAATTTTGCTTTGAAAATAGGTATGAGAATTAATATGGAGTATTCAAAGTATTTCATGCAAATGAGCAGTTCTTAGAAAACTTTTGAGAAATATATATATATATATTTTCTTTAGGAATTTTAGCAAAATTCATTTTAATGAAAAAATGAATGAATTCATTAAATATCAATTGCTAAGACTTGAAATATAAGACAAAATAAATAAAAAAAAGGAAAAAGAAATAAGCAAATAAAAAATAAAAATTAAATAAATAAACAAATAATAATAAATGTAAAATTATTTATTAAAATCAATTCATTTTATCTTTTTAAATTGTAAAGAAAATTGAAATATACAAGAAAATGTATCATTCAAAGCACATTAAAAGAATAAATAATGAAAAAAAATAAAATAAAATGAATAAATAAGTTATAATCGAATTCTCAAGCAGTAAAAATAAAAAGGGAAAATGTTTATAAGCTTTTTCTGATTTCGATTTTCAATTCGTTATTAAATTCTATTAAATATAATATATTTATATTTTTATTTATTTATTTATATTTATTAAATATAATAAATTTAAATTATTATTTTTTTTTCTATTTTTATTATCAATATATTTAATATTATCTCTGTTAACTGAGCAGATTTAGAATCGCATAAGAACTTTTTTTATTTTTATTTTTTTTTTTTTTTGCATAATAATAAATATAATAAAAGTTCAAAGATCTGCCTCGAACTTTCACAAAGTTGACTTTTCTCAGCGGAAAACTGACTCCATTTAGTCAGCCACTTGACGGTGAGAATTTATTTGATTTAATGTCGACAAGGCTGCTGCATAGAGCAGCAAACTCATGTGCTTCATTCATAATTATGAAACACAAGCTTAAAGTGAACTCTTTGCGAAGCGAGCGAGCTTGTCTAGCGGCGAGATGAGGCCGTGGATTGCATATGAAATTTGCAAATTATGCAATTAACCCATTTTCATGACGCGCCCGAAATGGCTGCAACATAAAGGTAAACTGCCGGCTCCAGTTGCCGTTGCACCAGAACGGTAATCAACAACAACAAGCAACAATGGCAGAGGCAGTGGCAGAGGCAGCGGCAGAGGCAGCGGCAGCAGCAGAGGAAAGGCTTGTCCTGCAGCTCAGCTTCATCCTGGCAACAGCAAATGATGTGTGTACACAAAAATCGTGCGCTTTTTAACTTTAAATGCCCGCAAGCATGCAAATCTTTTTCATAAATTCACACGAAGACTCGACACGCCACGGTACGACCGCAAGCCTGGCTGGCTGTCCTCCTGCTGCCCCACCTCCTGCTCCTGCTGTGTGCCAAAAAAAAAAAAAAGAAAAGAGAATGGAATTTTTTAAGCGCTTGGCAAAGCCAGGCAAAAGCAAAAGCAAAGCAAAGGTAAGGCGAATCTCGGTTAAATTCAAACTGACGCTGCAATTAAGTATAATGTCCTTGCAAGGATAACGTTAAGTGGCGCGTGAAATTACATTAATCATTAAAGGGATTTACATGCAACTGCAATTGCCAGCCTCCTCCACAGCTTCATGTTGCCATTGCATTTAACTGCTTTTCTTTTTGGCCATGCTTTTAGCCTGTGCTTACCTTGTGGCAGCTGAGACGTTGCCTACAAGCGCAGATAACATTTTATGAACTGCTTCATTTGAGTGTAGCTGCATTTTGTATTTTTTAAGCAAAAATTGATTTTTCTGCCTTTTTTTTTTGCTTGTGATTTGAGTTCACATAAAATGCAAGTTTAAGCTGTGCTGATTTGTGAAACATTTTTAAGGGATAAAATCTTGCTCTCAATACATTTTAAGAGTAAATGAGAGCAAATGCTTTATAATATCATATAAGTGTGTAGCTTAAAGATAATGATGAATACAATGAATAAAATGATGAATATATGTTACAGCGCCCTAGCTCGCCATTTATATTGCATTAATGAGAATATTATGAAATTGAAACTCGAGGCAGTCGATCGTATTTTAATTTATATCAGGCATAAACAATATTCATGAACTCTCGGAAGTGAAATAATAAATTTAAAAATATATAATAAAAATTTAATAAATATATAATCAAAATATAATAAAAATTTAATAAAAATATGAATAAATTTATGAATAAAAAAAATGATTATTTGAAATATGTCATCTCTATGCTCTTCAGCCTGGACTTTCATTAGAATTGCTTGGTAAACATCATCTGGATAATGCAATTCACACATTTGTAATGAAACACGAAGCTAAAGTAATTTGATTAAAGCTGGCAGTGCTTTAATTTCGGATTTGTGCCATTGAAATGAATTGCTAACAACATAGAGCACACTCACACACACTCACTCACACACTCAGTTTGTTAGCTACAAAACATAGAACACTCGCATGGTAAATAATCAAATTTTGTAGCCTGCAACAAATTTGATTTCGTTTCGTTTGGCGCGGCCAAGTCGAAAGTCGAGCGTCAAAAGTAGAAAGTGTTGCCAGGTTTTCTCTCTTTTTTTTTTTTTTTTTTTACTCTTTTTTGGTTGGTTGGGGTCGCTGCCAAGTGGCAATGGCAACGGCAAAACTGAGTTAGAGCCGCGTCGCCCAGCGCGCATCGAGAAGCCCTTGAACTATGCAAATTGCCAAATGAAAAACGGCAACGAAGTTGAAAGCATCGTAGCGAGTGGAAAAGCGGCAAAATGCTTTGAAGGTTGCGTTGCCAAAGATTTCTGAATGAGATTGAATGAAAAAGAGACATTTAAATACAGCTGCAGCTAGAGAGCGAGAGTGAGATAGAATGTGCGAGGGAGACAGAGAGAGAGAGAGAGAGCGGCATGGCGCATAGGCCGCGCTGCCTAAAGGGAAAGTCTTTTGCCCTTTCATAATTGCCACGAATTTCCTTGTGTCGAGCAATTCATATTCACCCACGCAATAAAAACAAAAAAAAACCCCGAAATAAAACAGAAATTTCAATTAGTGGCGTGGCAGGCATCAGCAACAGCAACAGCAGCAACAGCAGCAGCAGCGTTGCAACATTGATGAAATATGCATAATGAAAATGCGCCCTCAAAGTTATCCAGTTTTTCTCTCATTTTTTTTTTTTGTCTGGCATATGCAGTTTTCCAACTCGCAGATCAAGCCAAACATGTGGGCCAAACTAACGCCCAGCTAACGATGCGAACAAAGCATTTTGCGTTGATTGGAATTTCCAAAAAAAAACAAACAAAAAAATAGAGGAGAAAAACTGAAAATTGGGTACATAAATCTGTTGCAGAAAATATGTATATATGCATAAATAGAGACTATGAGAATATGGTATATCTTTGATATATGAGTAGCTCTAAGCGTGTTTCATATATGTGACTAAGCATCGATTATATGATATATACAATAAAATTATGATTTATAACATTTTTAAAGATTTCTAATTTAATTTAATTTATGAGCTGCTTCATATGAAGAGAATAATAATAATAAAAAAATAAATAAATAAATAATTCGCATTATCCAATGTCATATTTGACTAATATATGCAATAATTAAAAGTCGCCAAAATATATGTCTAGATAAATATTATTAAAATTCAATTCACAGCTTGCTAATATAAAAATAAATAAATAAAAAAATAAATAATTACAATTATTCGATATTATATTTGACTAATATTTATTTAAAAATATATGTCTATAATATAAAAATAAATAAATAACAAAAATAAATAATTTGAATCATCCGATATCATATTTGACTAATACATATATTTGACTAAAATATATTTAAAAATATATTTATAAATATATAAATATTATTAAAATTCAATTCAGTCAATAAAAGGATCTTATCATAGTCTCCTAACATGTCCTGCCTATGCAGACTACTTTAAACTCACACCCTTATTATTTTGTCATTTATTCTATATTTTATATATTATTTATAATATATTTTCTATATTTATATAAATATACAAATATCTTTGGCATTGCAATAAATTGTTGCAGCCTTAACAAATGAAATTATTAAACTGTTTTAATTTAGGTTTTACTTTAGGCTTAGCTTATGTTTCAAGTTTATCTTAAACCTAGATTTATCAAATCTTATCAAAACTTTTATATTCATTCTAGAACCTTATATTAACCATATTTTTTGCATTCTTTAATGCTTCAACAATAATATACCTTTAAGCTTGCCGCACTCTCTGCGAGCTGGGCATATTTCTTGTGTAATTGCCAACGGCTTTGCAGAGACAAAAGAATCACATTTGGGCAACAAACTGTGTATAGAGCGAGAGCCCAGCAAATAGTGGGCGTGGCAATCATAATGGACTCTCTCTCTCTCTCTCTCTCTCTCGTTGCTAGGCAGTTGCTCAAGTGCAGTGACTTGAATGACGCTCAGGCACACCTGGAACCTGGTCTGATATGCTAGTTGAGGCTTTAACTTGATATACCCTGTAAATGGAAATGTTAAGATGAAAGGGTATATTGAACTAAGCGAATGTAAAACATTATCGAGAAGGACAATTAGTGTTGGCAGTGTAATTATGTTTGAGTATCCTATAGTTGATTATAGTAAGACTTCTTTATGCCTTATATTCAATGCAATAAAATAGAATGGGTATATTGAACGTTGCTTGATAAGGCAATCAGAATTTATTTTATTTTATTTTAGCATGGAATATGCAGATTTTCTCTTACCTTTAACTTCAAAAACCCGATATATAAATTATAATGATATAAAAAGGTTTATTGAAACGTTGGCTTTAAGTCTACAATTGATATAGACTGTGTATAAAGCTGCGTAAAAATTGTAGGGTATATTATGTATATTTTTACAATTATTCTTAAGATTGAATACACTGTATTATTAAAGAGGTAGATTAACATCAAGTTCAGCAATTATAAAAAGAAATAAATGTAAAATGAAAAAAAAAAAGAAATAATGAATAAATATTAATATATATTCTATAATTAATGTATTTAATTTATTTAAATAGTACTTTTAATAAATAAATACGATTTAATTATTTATTTATTATATATTTATATTTATTTATTATTATTATTATTTATTAATTTTTATTTTTTATTATGCAGGGTAACTTGACATCAACTCTTTCCGCTTACGCTGAACTCTTAAAAAGTTTGTTCTTTATTTATTTTTTTTTTTTTAGCCTCAACCTCAACTAGGAAGTTGTGCGTGGTGTGTGTGTGTGTGTGTGTGTCATAGGAAGCACTTGTGTGACATAATAAAAAGTCTGCCCGGCTGGCAGCCTTTTATGCATGAGTCGAGCTCCCTTTTTGAATGACTGGGGCTATGTAAACAGTGGACCCACCTGTTCTACAAAAGCAAAAGCAACTGCAGCACTTTGTGCAGGCAACAGCAGCGGCAGCCAACAACAAGCAACAACAACAACAACAACAACAACAAGCAACAACAGCAACTAGAAGCCCGCAAATGTTTTCATTTTCCAAGTCAAGACCCGTAGCAGCAGCAGCAAAACAAGAAGTCTTCATATACATATATGTATATAATATATATATATATATATATGAATATATACTGAAAGAAAGAGAAGTGCATTTAGAAATCAGCTCAGCCTCCTCAACGGCCATGTATTTGCGTTTGTGCACCACTCTCGACTCTCGACAGTCCATCAAGCAGGATAAAAAAAAAAAAAAAAAAAAAAAAATAAAAATAACAACAAAAAAAAATTGGTTTAGTAAAAGTTTTTGCCATTGCAATATGCATATGTCCATTCGACTGGATGTTGGAAAGTTTCTTCTGCTTGCTGTTGTTGCTGTTGTTGCTGTTGTTGTTGTTGCTTTTGTTTATGAATATTTGTTTGTATATTGCTGCAGGAAATAAGACAAATTGCCGCAAGGTCCGTCATGATAAAGTTTGCATTTTGCTTTTGTAATGATATTTACATTAATTTGATAACGGGTATATCGGCTAATGGAGGAGTTAGGTAACGTTTGGATAGGAATATTCTAATATATTTCATATTGTTGCTATTGTTATCAGATATCGTATGATATCCAGCAGTTCAGATAACATAAATACAATAAACAGAATATCGTCTATTTATATTTCAAAAACTCAAAATGATAAGACGGTAATATCTTATATTTTATATAAGTTACAGCAATGTAAAGCAAGGCAAACCAAAATGAATTCAAATATTTAAAGATCAAAATACATACAACATTATAAATAAAAATAATCATAAATGAAAAAATAAATTAATTAAAAAATAGAAGCAATTCTAGAATAAACAAATAAAAATAATCATAAAAGAAAAAATAAATTAATTTAAAAATGCAAAGAATTATGAATTACCAAATAAAAATAATCATAAAAGAAAAAAAAAATAATAAATTAATTAAGAAATGCAAAGAGTTCTAGAATTAACAAATAAAAATAATCATAAAAGAAAAAAAAATAATTATAAAATGCAACGAATTCTAAAACTAACAAAAAAAAATAATCATAAAAGAAAAAAATAAACTAATTAAAAATGCAAAGAATTATAGAATTGACAAATAAAAGCAATCATAATTTTAAAAAATAAATTTATTAAAAAATGCAAAGAACTCTAGAATTAACAACAAAAAATAATTAGAAAAGAAAAAAAAATAAACTAATTGAAAATGCAAAGAATTATAGAATTAATCATAAAAGAAAAAAAAAAATAAGTTAATTGAAAAATGCAAAGAATTCTATTATTTCTTGCCTCTTAGATTTAGCTCTAAGACTATTAGCGCTTGCCTTAGGTTTATTGATTTTTTTTAAATACATACATATATATTAAATTTATATAGACATATATATATATATATATATATATATATATATATATATATATATATATATATATATATATATATATATATATGCTTAAATACATAGCTAAAAGTTTCTCAAAGTTAAATTGGCATTAGTTTGAGGCAGCCAGAGTCATGAAAGTAGTTGATGCTCAACGCTGCGTATACTTGTTAACCAGCTCAAGTGCCTACAAGAAGCTTTATCACACCCACTCAAGTACTCACACACACACACACACACACACATACACACACTGAAACACAAGGACACTGCACAGTCAGCGACCACATGAAATTCGAAACATTTTTAGCTGCTAGTTACATAATTGCAGACTGCCCTCCACCCCCTTTCATTGCCACACCCCTAACCAAGCAATTCCTGGCTGCCGCCTTTCGCCCCGTTACTTGCTTACAGCTCAACTGTTGCGAAATTCACGCCGAACTTCATCAAAATTCCAATTAGCGCTTACACTCAATTACAAGGCGAAAAAGGGGGCGGCCAGCAGCTGGCACGCCCACTCGCCCACTCGCCCACACACACGCACTTCGCTTGGCAAAGACAAAACAAATACAAATACAGCCACAAAACTGCGCGAGTACATTAAAACTTTTCTGGCCAAATTACGCGCAGAGTCTCACAGCCAGGCCAAGAAGAAAGGCTTGCGTGAAAGCGCACAAAACAAATACAAAAGCAAATAGAAGCTGGCAAATAGCAGCAAGATGAAATCTATAGAGAAATCACTCACTCTCCGACTCTCTAACATGCTCATTAAAGTTTTAAATTTGTCTCGGAATATGGCAAATGGCAGCCATAAAGCCAAAAAGCAAAGTTGTTGGCCTAAAGCAAATAGAATAACTGTGAAAGCGGCTGCCTGGCAGCCGCAGGATATTGAAATTCATGTGTAATTATAGAGAATATACAGAGGTATATGTATGTGTGTGTGTGTGTGTATATGTATGTGTGTGTGTGTGTGTGTGTGTACAAAGCCAGAAACAGTTAGTCTCCGCTGCCTTTGCAGCTCTTCCTCTAGCAATTGTTGCGCGCGCGCGCGCTCTCCACATGAAACAATGCCAAGCCACAAAAGACACACACAGACACACAAGCACACAGACAGAGTGAGAGAGAGAGAGAGAGAGAGAGTGAGAGATACAGTTATAGAGCCATAGCCATATAGTCAGCGCCTCAGTTCAGCCAATGGGGAAATTACCGAGCGCCGCACAGCCGACGGCAACCTTCAAATGATTTCATCAACGTAATACGATAAATTTCATAATGAAACGACGCGGTAATTGCCCCCTCTCTTTCTTACACACACACACATGTGCGTGTGCCTGCTTATTGTGCATAATTTTGAAATTATATTGACCTGGCTTTGAGCCTTTCAGCAATGGCGTTTTGCTGTTCGCTGCCAATTAAAAATAATTTTGTGATGCCTTTAAATATGGCACACAACAAATTTATAATTTCTCTCAATTTCATTTTTTTTTTTTTTTTAATTTTAATTTTAAGCCTTTTTGCAATGCGGCAGGTGTAAAGATTAAATTTGCTGGCTTATGCTTGCGTGTAATAAGGTTTCTGCTTTAAGCCACTAAAAGCTGGCAGTTAATATAAATTCTTAATCAAGTTGGCAAGCAGGCAAAGGGACCAAGTATATATATATATATGTATATACATATATATATAGTATAAATATATACGCATATTGAATGCAGCACTGAGTGAAGCAATTTCTTGTGGAAAATTCTAAATTGACAAAAAAATCGCATTGAGAGCAGCGTAAAACTCATTTGGCTTAAGTGTCTGAGCTACGCATTTCGTATATCTATCTATTCAGGGCAGAGTAATTGAAGCTCTGCAGCTGGCTATAAAAATAAATTGTTAAAGTTAAAAAATTTCCATTGATTTGGCTATTTTGGCAAGTGCAATGACATCGCATATATACATATAAAGACTTGATAGTGACTTTTGTATTATATATTTTATATATAAATATATATATTATATATATATAAACACATAGAGCTGTTCTGGCAAGTCTCTTTTAAGCCTTTGTAATGTGAAAAGAGATTTTTTTTTATATAATAGCAATATTTATTTAATAGATTTTGCTCTGATACTCGTTTAGTAAGGGTAGAAATGAGTATATTAGTTTTATATCTATGTATATTTAAATGAAAAATATAAGAAATAATATACAGATTTTAAGATTGATTAAAGCTCTTTATCTCTTTAATTAAATGATAAATGATGATAAAGTATATATATATTTTTTATTGGAAAATTTCATAGTAAGAATTTTAATAAATACCAAAATTTAACAATTAACTTACTAACTATCTCAGTTATAAATAGTTCACAAAGAAAATCAGATATATTAAAAATCCAATAATGATTCAAATTTCATTCATGAAGCGTAGAAATACTAGCATAGCCTATAAAAACTTACGCCAATCTTTTCAATTTAAGAATTCAAAATTATAATACTAAATGAAATTAAATAGGTATAAATTTGATTTTTAAAGAAATTTATTAAGTTTGAATTTTTTATAAAAGGAAAATGCAAAGGTCCAAATTTCATATATGCAGAAATAGTAAAAGTCGAAATTGCATAGGCATAAATTTGATCTAAAGTTGATATTAAGAGAAATTGTATAGCTCTAAATATATTTAAGTATTTAACATTATTCCACCTTTGTTAAGCTCATGAAAAACTATCCATTATGCATTAAATATATGGCTTTTGGAAAAACTTTCAACAATTATGAGTACATAAATAAATATGTGCATGCAAAAATATATATATTTATATAACAATATATATTCATCAGCATAGTTATATATAAACCTATATATATATATATAGTTTCTTTTTTTTTTTGTGAGTATATTTTTTAAAGTACAACTTAAGCACTCGACCACATTTGTACGCACGAAATGCGAATTTACCAGATTTAAAGTTGGAAAAAAGTTTTGCGGCAAAAAACGCAGCCAGAAAATTTCTTCTTTCGGCCTTTTTTACGCTCTGTGTGTGCGTGTGTGTGTGTGTGTGTGCGTTAAATTTTGTATGGATTGGCGTGATATTTGTTTTCATTTCATTTATTACGACTGAAAGAAAAACAAAAAAAAAAAAAAAAACGAAAAGAAAACATTTTATAGTAATTGTTTTATGCACGCTCATCACGCTCGAAACGTTTTGTTTATGGAACGGTTTGTCGACTTTTCCCCGTTTGTCTTTTTTCATTCATGCCCTGCCCCCCCCCCCCTGGCAGGAACCCCACCCCTACCCTTTCAGCTGCCCCTCCATTGTGTAGCTACAAAAATGTGCGACAAATTCAAATGCAATAAATTTCTGTTTTGCTTTCCAGTACAAATTTATTTTATGCCCAGAAACCCATTGCAAAATAAATTTATTTAAGGTATATTGTTTTTGTTAATTGATATGTAACAGGCAGGAGCAGATTGAGATGAGCACGTCGCCACCATAAGGTGTATCCGTTTGCGCACTCAGTTAAACAGATGATTGCATTGAGCTCTTTAATATGTCCAAGGTGCAAGAGGCAATAAATTAAATAAATAATAATTAATAAATTAAAAAGATTAAATAAATAAACAAATAAAGTAAATAAAACAAATAAATAAAATAAAAAATAAATTGAAGAAAAAAATAAATTAAATAATAAAACAATGAAATAAACAAAATAAATAAAATTTAAAAAAATAAAATTAATAAAATAAATAAAACAAACAAAAAGTAAATTTGAAGGAAAAATAAAAAGTATTAAAAAAAAAACAAAACAATATAAAATAAAAAAAAAATAATAAAGTAAATGAAAAAAAATATTTAATTAAAATAAAAAATAGGAATAAAAATAAATGATTTTCAAGAAATAATACATTTTGAAATACCTCAAACAAAACCATACAAAATTAATAAAAAAAAATAAATAAATTTTAAATTAGCATTTGTGATAAAAATATTTGTGCTTCAGTACAATATTTTAATATTTCTATAGCACATCATTTCTATAACACATAATTTGAACAATAGCAAACAAAATTATGGGATTGCTCAATTTATAGAATCTTGATAACAAGGAGCTCTCTCTTTAATATTTCTTCAGAGTATCTATTAGTTGTGCATGGCCCAAACATAAAACATTTCTTTGTTCATTTTGTGTTTCGTGCATTGGTCGTGATTTTAAGCAATTTGTTAAAGCAAATATCGAGAAATATATATGTTGATGCTGTCGATGCTGCAATGTTTGCTCGCTGCAATATGCAGCAGCTGCTGCAACTACTATTTGCATATTTATTTACTTTTCTGATTATGCGGCGTTGAGATTTAATTTGATTTATTTGCACTGACAAATTTATGCAACTGTTTGCAATTATATTATGTGATAGACGATAGATGTGTGTGTGTGTGTGTGTGTGTGTGTGTAACATGTGTTTAAATGCTTTGGCATAGAAATTAATGTTGCATACTTTTGAGGGCAGCTTAGAAATGTGGTAAAAGCCTAAGATATTTACGTTGATAATTGAATGTAGTGAAATTTTAATTAAACTTACTTAATTTCAGTTATTAACGGTACTATGTGTGCCGGCCAGGAGTGGCTTGGTAAAAGTATTATGAAACACTCACAAGTTTGCCATGCGGTTATTTTGCTGTCAAAGTTTTGCATTGTAATTGAGCGTAAAAGCAAAACTTTGACTAGGTTTCTCTCTGCCTTTTTCACTCTCTTTCCCTCTCTCTCTCTCTCTTTTTTTTATTTTTTGGTTTATCCTAGGCAATCGCCTGGCAAGTTAAGAACTTGGCGGCTGCTCGCAACTTGAGGAAGCTACTCAAAAAATAAGTTGCACATAAACTGTAAACACACAACAAGTAAATGGGCGGGGTAGGGGTCTAGAGAGGGAGGAGGAGGGAGGGTGGCATGGTTTCACAGTTCCCAGTTCTGGAGGATGTACTCCTCCATAAAGTTCAAGAGCAACATATGTTGTGGCATAAATTTTATAAAGTCCTTGGGCTTCTCATGCTTCCTTAGCATCCTTAGCATCCTTAGCTGCCATGGTTTCCTTCAACCGCCTTGTTTACTTTCATGTTGCCCAAAAGTAACAAAAACAAAAAAACAAAAAAAAAATACAACAACAACAACATCAACCAAATTATGGTTAGCTACACGCGACGCTAGAATATAAAGTTTTTTAATTTAATTTTAATGAAAATTTATGATTATTTCTTTCACACGCCAAATTCACAAAACTTTTCATTCTTTCGTTCTCGCATTACTAATATGGAAAAAAAGGCAAAGAGATCTCTTGTTTATCAAAACTCTCACTACTTGCGCATAATCTCTATAATTAACAAAATCTCTTGGGCTCTGGATATTTTTCATTAAAATATGTGAAGCTCTGTAGAAATTTTATGCTCTCATAAGACATTGTTTCAAAGAGTTTTTATAATGATATTTAACTTTAATCTCATTTATGTATAAGGCTGTAATAGGACAAAGTCAAGTCATACCAATGCCAACTAGAAAGCTATTTGAAACAGACCTCTGCAAATACTATGCAATGATTCGGATAAAGGACTTTTATACATATATGTATATAAAGTACATATCCATTTAGCTTTGCCCATTGGCTCATATCTTAACTTGTCTCAAAACACTTTAAGTAATTCCATCTAAGACTGCTGTTAGAACCTCATTAAAGCGCTTATGTAATTATATTTTCTATTCATCTCTCTCGTTGTGTGTACTTCTGTGTAGTTCATCCGCTGTCTCATCCTCACCCCCATCCCCTCGGCGTTGGCGTGTTAAATTAAACGAATCCATTAATCGGATGGCAGTTCCTGTGAATATGAAGAGCTGTATAAATATTAATAACGTTTCAAATGGCATGCCACGTAGCTGTCATATGTATGAATGCAGGTCGACGCCAGCCACCAGCCACCAGCCTCCACCCATGAGCATCGCAGCCAACATGCTCCACACTCTCTAGAAGCCTGTCAAACTTCTCAAAGATGACAAGACTCAGGCCCAGAAGAGGCATTTTGATGGTTGGGGGTGGAACGTTTTACAATTGGGACAAATTGCATTTGCTCTGCTCGTTGAATGGGCTGTGTTCTGTTCATGTTAGTGTCTAGGCTTTGTTTCGACACGACAAGCAGTTCGTGGGATTGGGTGGGCGGCGAAGAGGGTCAGGCACATAGGCAGCAAAGCGAGCATAACCCTAAACATTACAACATGCATCATCAACATAATCAACAAGAACGACAACAGCTACAACAACAGCTACAACTGAAGCACGCGCTTGTCATTCAATATATCGCGTCGATCTGCACACAAACACACACACACACACGAGTGCTATCTCTAGCCAGGAGCGAGAGAGAGAGAGAGTGGGATAGAGCATGCTGCAGAGACACACACATGAGCGCATTTCGCAATGTGCGTGCCAAGAGAGTTCATCTTCTATTTTTTTCCCATTCCTCATTTCATTCCTCCACCTTCGCTTGTGTTTATATTTATCTGCGTATTAAATTGCGAGCTCGTGTGCTGAGAGACCGACCAGAGACCAGAGGCCTCGACTATTGTTTGCCTTGTCTTTGTCGTTGTTGTTGCTTTTGTTTCTATAGTCATTTTTCTGCCGTTATTTTTATCAGTGAACGTGAACGTGTGTTGGAATCCAGTCTGAGCTGCTATTTTTACTTGTCCTCATTGTTGTTGCTGCGCTACTGTTTGCCCATTCTCTTTTAGCTGTCGCTTTAATTGTATACCGTTAGTCTTATTCGCTGTGCGTACTATGAGCAGAGTTGACCAGTTAGCAAAACTTTAATACTCTTTAAATATACATACTTGGAGCAAGTTTTATTATATCAATAATTACTTGACTTTCTAATTGTTAAGAAATATAAATAAAACGATCTATATATAATCAACTTAAATGGGTAATATAAATAAAAACACACATTGTAAGATAGGGTATTTGAAATCTCAAAATTGTTAAGTTTAAAATAGGCACTTGATTTAAGGTCGAAAAACTGGACAAAACAGATTAACAGCTGACAATATTTATATCAAGTGGTATACATATATACCATATATATGTATGTAGCTAATATAGTATTCAATTAACCTTAAGCTGAGTTAGCTTCATCAAATATTTACGCAGACGAATTAGCTAAGAATAATGTCTGATTAACCCCTTCAGTGCGCACAGAGCTGAACAGAGCTATTTGCGTACACAGCGGCTGGGCAACATTTTTATTACCGTTAGACGCTGCTGGGCTGAACGAGAATCATGTGTTGCAGCTTAAATTATGCTTTAGGCGCACTCACATTTAGAGTTCGCTGACAGGATGTTGCCGAGACGTTTGTCATGCGGCAGCCAGCCTCGACAGCCGCAGCCCCTTTTGCCCACTTGTGCGACTGATTGTCTTTGACTAAGAAACGAACAAGACGAGCCGGCAAATTTGATGTACTACATTCACTCGCCCACTCTCTCTCTCTCTCTCTCTCTCACTCTTTCGCTCTGGTTGTGAAGTGAATGCCATGCATGAAAATTTTATTTGGGCGATTGGTTGGGTAGGTAGAAGAGCGTAAAAGAGAGTGACAGAGGCAGAGACCGTAGAAGAGTGCAAACACACATACACGCTTCACGTAAATTTCATGCAATTTGTTATGTTTTATGTGCCTCGTTCGTCTGCTTCTCTCTCTCTCTCTCTCGCTCTTGTGATGGGGGTGCTGGCAGCTCGAATGTTACGCCTGGGAATCTCAAAATGACAGACTTCAATTTATACAATTTATTTTATTAAGTCAAACATTTGTCTCTCTATGTATGCGTGTGTACGTGTGGTGTATGAGTGTGTGTGTGCGTGCCGTTTTATTAACAAATTGATGAAACAATTTCCGCAGCGTTTAATATGGGCAATCTTTTTTTCTGCTCTGTTTTTTTGTTTTTTTTTTCTGACCAGCCTCTTTCTGGATTTCCGCTTTGAAAATCTATAAAAAAGAAGGAGAAATTGTGCTGTGGGAGCGAGCATTACGAGTACATGAATTTGTCCCTTTATAGCGCGTTAAATTTTCATTTTTACTGTGCACATAAAATCTACGAATTGGCAAAATTCAATTGCAATGTTATAGATGAAACGGAATGCTACAGAATGGAATGGAATGGAATGGAATGAGATGGAATGGCTATCCACCTAAGCACCCATATAAATCTCAATTTATGTTGGCTATTTAAGCATTTTGGGCACGCAGCAGCCATTTCGTTTGGGCTCGCTCTAGGCCTCAAAATTATTGAATCTAATTAACTTAAATGAAATGAATGAAGACTACAAATGTGTGCCTGCCAAACTCGTAAAACTTGGCCCAAACCCCGAGGCAATGTATGTGTGTGTTTTGGCCCGTTTAATTTATGGATGTGTATATAAATTCATTTGGAGCTCTTTAATTGCTGCTTAATGGCAGAAACCTTGTAATACCGGAACCCCCTTGCTGCTACCCCCCAATGGCCCCAGCTCTAGCTCCAGCTTCAGCTTGAGCCCTGAGCCTTTGGCATTGCCTTTGTCTTTGGCTGTGAAGGTCAACAGATTGATTGGGGATTACGTTCGTGTTGGTTCCCCTCCAAAGTACGGATGCTTATTGAAATTGTTTATTTGCTTTTATTTTTTTGTTCTTCTTCCGCCCTTCTTCCACATCTTCAATTAATTGCAACACAAAATTCTACTGAAGTCGTGTAATTAATCATTTAAGAAGGGCTTCGGCATCGGCTTCGGTTAAGTCGCTTCTAATATTTATAACATAAATTGAGCATCAGATTATGGGTTTGCCCATTTTTTGGGTGCCTTAAAGTGGCATTAAGGTTAAGATAAATTAAGTGTTAAGCGCTTAGCTTTTAAGCTTTGGCAAGGAACAGGTAACGAAAGAACATATCTTTTACCTTAATGAAGATGAAATTCTCTTTAGATTTCAGTTCATATTTTGTATCCTTATCAATTGTTGTGGACTTGCGACTCTTTCAGATTCGAAATTCTGGCCCAAACATTTTATGTAAATTTGCTTTTGATTTACTCACATATATAGCCTCAAATAGGCACAGGTATGCTCCAGGTGTTTGTGCTTCATGTTGATGAGTTTCCTGAGAGTTTTTCCGTCTTTATTTTGAACCCTTTTATTTGCCTGAGGGCTACCCAAAATTGCGCTCAATCCTTTTTACCGGCGAAAAACAAGGAAAAAGGGTTTATTTATATTTTGTTTTCGATTTTCATTTTTTATGCATTGCAGTTTTTTCAATTCGTCAACCTGAAATAACAAATTATTACACTTTTTTTATGAAAACAAAAATTACAGAATAAAAATTGTATTTTGTGGTAAATTTGTGGCCGAAATGAAATTTTATTACGATATTTTAATAAAAAATAATTTTAATAGAATTTTATTATTGCAGTTGATAGAAAAGCAATTAAAATTGAATTTAATGTTGAAATGTGTTGAAATATATCAAAATATATTTATATATTTATTTTTCTTGTTTATATAATTTGTATAAAAAATATAAAAATTTACCTCCATGAATATATTTAGATTAATAGAATAAATTGATTTATTTTTCTTTTTTTGAGTCAGCTACAGAAATAAACTTGAAATATTTTCAGGCAAGAGTTTACAAAAAATTTGTTAAAAATTTCACATGCTAACAAACATTTACTTATACATTTAACTTAGAAAAGTTTTTCGATAGATTTTTATTAAGAATTAAAAAATAATACAAATTCTGTGATTTGTGATATATATCTTTTTTTCTCTAAGAATATATTCCATTGACGAAGATTTGTATAGAAATTTGAGGAATTTTAGCAATTAATATATATATATAAATATTCCTGTAGCAATAAATGTTTATAAAAATATTCCAGATTCAAAATTTGCTGCTGAAAAGTCTAGTAAAATACCAAAAAAATTGTAGCCAACTTATTTAGCTAAAAGTGAAAAATTGAAACAGTTTCGCTTGCAGCTTTTACTGTTTTTTTTTTATCAATTTTTTTATTTTGCTCAATCAGTTGACATATATATGTATATATATATATATTTTTTTCAAACTTTGATTTGTCTGTTGACCATTGAAGCTGTCCATCAATCTGACAGTGAGTCAGTCAGTCAATCATTGTGTTCAGCCATTTGGCTGTGAAATTTGAGTAGGCAATTTTAATAATTTAAGCGAATGATCTATCACAGTTACAGTTAATCTATCAACGACAGGCGAGGGAAGCCTGCTATAAAGTGCTTTACACACACACACACACACACACACATACATATATACATTTACATACAGACTTTCATCATCTTCGTTTTGCTTCTAACAAATTGTCTTGTTAAAAGTTTTTCTCTTCATTTCCCGGCCGCAAAGCCAGATAAAAAGATGGCTCAAAAAAAAAAAGGAAGAAGAAAAAAAAAACGTTTTGCCAGCGGACGCAAATTTTGTTTCTGATAAGAGAATTTGCTGGCCATTAGCATTTAAGGCGTTAAGTCATTTATATTCATTTTGGATATTTGCACAATTCCAATGAAACGAATTACTTAATTGTCAAGTACTGATGCATAATCTCCAGAGTGGACCGAAGCTCGTCAAATCGATAAATCATTAAGTGGTACTTAACCAGAAATACATTATTCCGACAATGAATGAGTGGAATTAAATAAAGACTTGTGTGTAAGCAAAATACAAGTGAAACATTTTCTGAGAATTATTTGAAGTACTTGACTGAGAAGTGCTTTTCAATGTCAAATATTATTTATTCTATTAAAGAATCAACTCTGAATATGAATTACAATAATAGATAAGAAGATGAAGATAACATGAATTCAAGAAAATTATATTTCTTAATAATATCTTTTTATTTAATACAAATTCTCTTCTCTGGTTTTATCATTAATTATGATTCTCTTTTAATAAAAGTTGATCTATTCATTTTTACATAGTTATTTTTCTTTAGTTTTCGCTTTCAGTTCATATTCTCATCTCTCTTTATTCTTATTCTTATTTTTATTCAATTCTCTTTTTTTTAAGTTCTACATATTTTCTAAATGTTTTCATCATTTTCTTTTCACATAATGAGAAGAGAAGAAGTTCTCTGATATTATTGTCTCTTCACGTTTCTTTTGCTTTCTTCTTTCTTTCACTAAAATGTATGAAAAACTCTCTCTCTCTCTCCTTTCTCTTCTCTTCCTTTATTTTATCTCATTTTATTTCTTTCCCTTCATATTTTATTTGTTAAAATTTTAATTTTTTGTCTGTTCTTAAGTGCTCTTCTCTGTCTTTTGTATCTCTTCAACTTTTCTTACTTTGATTGGCCTCTCATCTTATCTTTTGAGTAACTTTAGCCTTAAATTCACTTTTCAATAATACTTGCCATAAATTCTTTGCTTCAAGTATTCAAGATTTATCCACTTTAACTGCTGGGAAATGGCGAAAATCCCTTTTTTTCCCACAGTAATATGTAAATTTGTTGTTGGTATTTTATTACTTGGGATACTCATCAAATTTCGAATGAGTTATTTGAATAAGTCAATAGGGAAAGGACGACTCGGGACACAGGATACTCGGTCCCAAGCTGTTAAGTGAATCCGAAAGAAGCCAAAGCACCTACACGGCTCAGGGGGACATGGTATTGGAAATGGGATTGGGGATTGGGATAGGCATAAAAAGCATCAATCATCAATTTAGCAATCTTTCGTTGGGGTCTCACGTCCTTTGGCGCTCAGCTGCAAATAGTTGAAGCCGCTTAAGCACGAATTTCTATTAAAATATTTATGCAAAAAGCTACGAAGCGACAATCTAAGCCGGCAACGTCTATGAAAGGGTCTCAGCTACGGCGGCTGTGCGTGAAAAATTTCCTCAAAACGATTTTCATAATCGATTTTCAGTGACTGTTGACAACAGCAGCAGCGGCAGCTGAATGGTAGCTAGATATGCGGGGGCCGCTGCAGACGCTTGTCAACCTTTATCAGAAACAGGAATATACAAAAGAGGAGAGGGGAATTGGAGCTGGAGCGGCTGGAGAGGCAGCCAGACAGGCGAGCAAAGCCGAGACAAATGCGACATGCGTCTGTTGACAATATATCAACATGTGGAATACGGGCAGATAGAGAGCCGCCCATAGCCCATTGCCCCCGCATCTCTCGATGGGGTGTCCTTGGATAAAAATGCAAAAGCCAAGAGACGACTTCACAATTTTTCTACTTGACTTTGACATTTGTTCAGAGTCCGCCTCCTGTTTGTTGTCTTCGACTGTGAACCGATGCCAGGTCAAGTAATCTTTAAAGTATGACATCTCTGTCTCTCTCTCTCTATCTATCTACCACTCTCTCTCTCTCTCTCTCTCTCTCTCTGCTGTGGGTAGTCAACGATAGTCCTCACTACAATTGTTTGCCATTTGAAGCTAACGTAGCGCAACTAATCGATGAAAAAGACGAGACTCTCAGACTAGGGGTAGAAGCAAACTGACAGAAGGCAACTGAACTGTTTGAGCTGACTTTGAATCAGAGATTCGTTCGCAGTCTGTGTTTTGTTGTTTTTTTTTATATTTCCTATTTTTTTTCGTTTTTCATAATGTGCTCTTAACCCGTTTATGGGGCGTAGCTTATGTGATGATAGTATCGTTGAGGCAGCCAGGCAAAAATGTGGTAAAAGAGAATACGTGAAGCAAAATCCTTAAATGCGATTCGCACCAGTTGCTTCTGCAAATAGTGTGTAAATCATGCTCGATGGCAGAGGCTTTAATGCAATGATAGATAGACTAGTGCCACAGCTGCAGTCGAATGACTTTGAAGTGAGTTAGATATGACTGAGAGAGAGAGAGAGAGAGAGAGAGAGAGAGAGTGCAGTACTAGAATATGCCCGGAATATCATTAGTTGCTTATCTATTTATCAAATGTGTAGTGTAGTGGAAGTTATTTCTCCATCTATATTTTTAACAGAGTGTAAACTCTACAAAAATGCAATATATGGCAAAAATAACGCAAGTTATCGATATTTATCGATTTCATAGGTTAATTTATAGATAAATACAATTACAAGCATAATTATGATATAAGTATACAACAAAATATAATACTCTTATTAAATTTATTCAATTATTATATATATTATACATTATTATTGCATTCAAGTTACAACTAATTGCAGGGTATTTCCTAGTCGTTTACTTTAATATATGCTCAAATTTCTATAGAATTTTGAATGTATAGCTTCATTTATGATATGCTTTTGTTGCTGTCAAATAGTTAACGTAAGTTCGGTAGCCACTAATTACCCAACTTAAGCTGCCATTGTATTGTTTATCTTTTGACAGCATGCCCCACAGATAGCTAGAGAGAAGGAGAGAGGATAGAGAGCGAGAGGGAGACATTTGTCTTTAGAGACTATTCCAAAAATTAAACAGATTTATTATTCAGTGGCCCCAGTGTGTTGGTTCCATCTTAAAGTAGAGTCGAATCGAGTCGTGATGGACTGGGGAACTGGGGAGCTGACTTCCCTCTGTGCTGTTTGTGCGCGTGCTGTGTTCGTGGTTTTAATGGGACGTGGGTGGCTTGTGGTTTTGTGGTTTGGGTGGTTGTTGGATGCTGAAAGAGAGAGAGAAAGAGCAAAGAGAGCAACCGATAGAGAGAGAGGGAGAGGGAGAGAGTCGGCAGGCGCCTGCAGCTAAGCGCATTGCGTTTGTCAAATTTTGACGAGTTCGCCGTGTATCGATTCGCCCAGCTCTTTGAAATCTATCTCTTTGCTTGGCTTAGTGTGTCCTTAAGCTAAATTAAAGCATATATAACATTTCATTAATCCTTTGATGTCTGCGCTGTGAAATGGGGTTCTTAAAAAGCCAACGCCAACGTCAACGTCGACCGCTTTGATTAAGTTGCGGATGTTTGATATTGAAAAGGGCTTGTAATTCCTGAAATTAAGTTTCAGAATTTGCTTTGAAGCTGCTGAAGCGCTGGTAAACATTAGTAAATCAGTATGAATTATAATGAGCTGAAGTGTTTATCTTAGCCAAAGCTCGCAAGTAACTTGATTAATGCTTGGCTAAAGCAGCTGCCAGCTAAAGAGCATGTGCTCCGCTCCAAAATATATGAGCTGCAAAGCATTTGATGGACTGCAAAACTACATTTTTGACAAGCTTGATTTATTAGCCAGTCACGAGTAACTCACTGATAGTTTATGAGCTGGTAAGGTAATACAGGGTGTTTCCCAATTGTTTCCCAATTGATAAATTGAAATGAACTGTATTTAACTCTAGCTAGAGCTCTTAAGATCATTGCTGAGACATTTCTTTATTTTACTGTGGAAAAATGTTTCATTGTGATAAAAATAAAATGGTCTTGACTTTACATATCTATAAAATAAATAATGTTTTTAAAATAACCAGACATCATCACCATCATGTAAACACTTCTTATTGTTAATTATATTATTTTTTTATTATATTATATTATTATTTTTATTATTATTATTATTACTATTAAATATTTCGCTGCTTGAAGAAGTAATTTTTTTTTATTTGTAATATATATATATTTATTATTATTATTAATCATAGTATAGTATGCCTTAAACACCCAAGACGTCATCAGTTGATAAAGCAGACAAAGCAAACATTTCCTCCATTTTTTTTTTTTTTAAGTTAACTACAGCAAATTTTGACCACACAGAAATCAACATTAATTTCAACACTCTGACCAAAAAAAAAATCAGCAAAAGACAATGCGATGCAAAGCCAAACAATCAAAGGAAACGCCAAGGCGAACTCAAAAATGTTGGTCACGTAGAAACTTTGTTTGTGCCTCAAAGACAAAAACCAGCTAAACTTAATGATGACAAAAAAAAAAAAACTGAAATGTTGACAAAATAATAAAATACCCTAGGAAGGGTCATAGACGATATTTAAAGCTTTTAGTATAAATATGCAAATCTAACTTATAATTTATAGATTAAAAACAGTAAAAGTTACGCATGCTGTTGCTTAACTCTTCGACAGCAGAGCAGAATAAGAATGTAGCTTAGAAATTTATTATTATTATTATTTTTTTAAACTAAAAATAATGTGAGACAATAAGAGATATTGTCTGGCAATTTAAAAGTAAATTTAATAAAAAAGTTATAATTATTTAAATATATATATTCTATTACATTAAAATGTTTACTGACAATATTGACATAGTTTATTTATACATTTTTTTAATGTAGTTGATTATTTATACAAATACAATATTTTATACAAATACAATATTCATGGAAAGGAAAAAATAATAATAATAATAATAATAATAATAAAAAAATAATAATAATAATAATAATAATAATAATAATAATAATAATAATAATAATAATAATAATAATAATAATATTAATATTAATAATGATAATAATAATAATAATAATAAAAATAATAATAATAATATCAATATTAAAATTAAATAAAAAATTAAATTATGTATTGATAAAAATTACAATAATTTTATTATATTTCTATATATATTTTTTACGTTTCTATTTAGCAATTTTAAACATTATTTTTTTGTAGTAATTTTTTCTCATTTATTTTCTCTTTTTTTTTCTGTTATTCTTTATGTTGTTTATTTATTATTTATTTACTAACTCTGTATTCCAAGCCTTACATAAAATTAAAACAGTTGCTAACACTCAAAAAGTTTACAAAAAAAAAAGTAAATTGTAAATTCATTTATAATAAAATAAGTTAAAGGTATAACAGGTTAAAGGGTCAATTAGTACGTTAGCTGTTTAATTTTGGAGACGTTTGAAGCGTCTCTCTAAATTCATTTAATTCAATATATAATTTATATATTTTGCGAAAATATTCAAAAGCTGCTGAGATTCACAGCGAGTTGTCTGGCGATTTGGCATTGGAATAATAATAATAATTACACTCATACTTAAATACTTTAGTTTCTCTGCGGTTGCCAGGGAGTATTTCGTAGTTGAGCAATAAGCTATAGAAATTGTGTGTTTGCTTTGCAGTCAGCATTCTGTTGCTGGAGCAAACTTACAATACGCCCGGCTGAACAATTTCTGTAGAAGAAACCATTGAGAGCAACAACAACAACAACAACAACAACAACAAAAACAACAACAGCAAAACGCAAAAACTCTGCGACTCACGACGCAACTTGAGTCGACTCAGTGCTCAAAATTTTACGCGGGTTGACTGCTGAAGTGTCACCAAGGGGCATGAATGAGGGAGGGATGTTCAGTGGTTTGGTGCAGGTCCTAGCATGGCCTTTGTCACAGTCAGGGACGCGGATGACGACGATTGCGTCTTTTGCATTTTGCCTGGGCGGCAGCAGCAGCAGCAGCCCAGACTCGAATTACAAATTCAGCACAATGTCCCTTTGTCATTTATGCATTCGCTGTATAAATTAGGCACAATGAATTTCAGCGGTTGCGGTGCGCTGCTCTTACGAGTTGTAGACTCTTAATAAGCTTCAATTTTTTTACTGTTTTTTTTTTATATGATTATTATTTTTCAGGTGGCAGCGGCAGCGGCGGCGGCGGCGGTGGCGCTGGCGGTGGCAGCTCCTCGGACATATCCAAGGATCATTGCAATAAGACTGTGGACATTTTCGAGGATATCAGCTCGCCGGAGGTCAGCAATCAGAATCTGGGACGGCCGCTCACCTGCTGGTATCGCTTTCGTACGCTGAAGGGAGCACCGCGTGACTTTGTGCTACGGCTGCGCTTTAAGAAGTTCAAAGTGGGCCAACTGCTCAATGCCACCCACTGTGAGGGCGGCTTCTTGCAGGTGAGTTGGCCCCACTTCTGATTTATAGGGACTGTGTGTGTGTGTGTGTGTGTGTGTGTGGTTGGTTGAGGAAATCAAATCTAATTTATAACTTTGTCGCTCGCCTAAATGATGACACATGTATCCCACGTAATGCGAACGTACGGCCAACGGTTGACAGCTTTATGCGAAGCTGAACTCGAGAGTTGCAATCCAATTGGCATTGCCAATGTCTGTGTGTGTGTGTGTGTGTGGGTGTGTGGGTGTGGCGCCTGACTGGCTGTCCCTTTGGCTTATCATTTGATTTGACTGCATATGACGCTGTTGTCCTCGTTGTCCTTGCAGATTGTTGATGGCAATGCCAAAACAGACGTCTCCAATCGCCGCGAACCGGGCATGTTCTGCGGCGAAGCGGAACAGCCACAGACCTTCATCAGCGAAACGAGCTACGTGAAGGTGCTATTTCACACGGACAACTTTACGGATCAGGTGAGCTAATTAATTGCCTAATGAGAATTACAAATTGTTGAAGAATATATATGAAAATATGTATATAAAGAGTTCTCTTAATATATATAAATATATTTTTCTTTCTGCAGAAAACTAGAAATTGTCTTTTAAAATTCACAAGAAAAATATGTATATTATAATATATAATAATAATAAAAATAAATTAAATAAAACTAAATAAATATAGTAAAATAAATAAATAAATTATAATAAATATATTATAATATATAATAATAAAAATATATTAAATTAAAATAAATAAATATAGTAAAATAAATAAATTCAATAATTAATTATTATATATAATAATATTAATAAAAATAAATTTTAAAAATATAAATATATATACTAAAATAAATAAATGAAATAATTAAAAATAATTTCTTTAGAATAAATAAAATAATTATTATAATAAATATAATAATAAACTTATTACTGAAAGTAACATATAAAGACTTATCTGGTCATAGCATTTATCTCTATTCATATCCTCATTATCCATCTTTAGTTTCCCTTGCAAACCTTTCTTAACAAAGATTCCAACGCCATCCACTTCCCAGTCCTCAGTTCAGCTCAGCTCAGCTCACTCCACTTCAGACACCTCATCTAAGCAACTCCGGTGATTTCCAATTACGGTAAAAAATAAGTCTCTATTCTGTTGTCTACCGTCTTCAAGTTGCAGACGCCAAACGCACTTACACTAATAAACCATGGCTCCATCTTCCATTCACCCGTCCCGTCTTGGCCCTGCACACATGTCACATGTGTCACGTAGCCGCTTCCTGCATGTCCTTACGCCGTGTCCTTAGCACAGCCGTTCCACTTTCTGCTCCTAAATATAAATATATATATTATATATATACATATATATGCATTCAGATATGTATGTATATTCATATTTATCACATAATTTAAAGAAAATATTACAGCACACAAGTTTTTGACGCCCTTAAAGCAAAGCAAGTGTGCTCTAATTGAGCATAACCAGCTGACAGATACGCTGTAATATCTGAGACTATTTGAAGTTGGAATATGTAGGTTGCTATACTTTTGAGTGTTCTTATAAATGTTGATTTACTTGAAGATATCCTCCCTATTATAAGTGTGTTCTCTGCGGGAATGACAAGCTGACTGATACCCTGCATGTTTTAATTGAGTCTGATAGATATATATAAAATATTGAAATAAATACTCTCATTTTTCTATATTTATTTCACTTTGCATAGGGAATACAGATTATTTTCCAATCAGTCACAACTCTCTTATTCGTAGTTCTGCTTCCCATAGTGAAAAAGAGAGAAAATTGATTAAGCAACTTCTCACATACCTCATATACATTCATTTATAAGCTCCAAGCCCAATATGAAGAAGATATTAAAATCTCTTAATTAACTCTAATTGATCTCTTAGTGAGCATTACACAGTCGTTTCTACCTCGCTCTAATATATCTATATACGTTTTTTTTTTACACACATATATATATATATATATTTTTTTTTATATTTTATCTATCTCTGTTTTTTGTTTGTTTGCTTTGGCTGTGACCCGTGTTGCTCTATCTGCTTGGCTGCATCTATGCAACTCACTTTCGCACTTAGCTTTTCATACACATATATCGCCAACATACACAAATACATATATATATATATATATATATATATATATATATATATATATATATATATATATACATTTATATATATAAATATGTATGTATATTTATAAATGTATATATTTTTGCATGCATTATTCAGTGAAACGTCTATGGAAGCTGTGAACGTGGGCGTTCCCAGCTCTCCTGACTGTCGTCTGTCGGCTGCCTCTTCTTGCGTCCCTTTGCCAGTTGCGGCATCCCTCTTTGGCCTGGCCTGGCCCGACTGGCGACTGGCGTTGTATATGGCAAATGCTGTTCACAAGTTGAATTCTATTTAGCTGCATGGCTGTTGCACTTGCCCACACACTGCTAATGCCCTGTGAATGCCCTGTGCATGGGGTATGTTGTTTACATTCGACTTTATGTAATAGGTAGCAGGAGTTGAGACTTAAACATTTATCGATAATTTATATTTTTTAATTTATATCAGCTATTTTAATATATTTTACTAAAAATCAAATTTCACATATTCTTCTTTTTTTTTAGCCTTCACTCATATGTGAGTGACATGATTAAAATTAAAAATTAGTTCACATTTTCTTCCAATCGATAATAAAGTTATACCAACTTGTGTTTTTTTAAGTGCTAAAATCAACCAATTCTGCATATAGATAATCCTAGAAGTAAATATTGAAAAATTTCCATTTACTATAAACTTAAATTTAAAATTTATAAAAAATCATTACAAATATTAGCAGCAGAGCATCTGTCAGTCTGTCATACCCGACTTGCTCTTGTTGCTGTTGCTATTGCACTCTTTCACAGATTTTTTTTGTCAGTTGCGCTGCTGTATGTTTGATGCGGTATTTGCATTTTCAAAGAGAGAGAGAAAAAAATATATACAAAGATAAGATCATTATGTCACATAAAGAATTTATAAATTTAATAAACTATATTTTTTTATGTTTCATTTAAGAAGCTGAAGAAAAAGTGTGAAAGTCACGTTTGATGATAGTGAAAAATCTTTTAATTTGGAAAACAAAAAAACGAAAAGATATTTAATAAATGTTTCTTAAACTATCTATATCATGTATATAGTCTATGTATATATATATATATATATTATAGTTATTTCCGCTCTGGTAAAAGTCGAAGATGTCGAGCTAATGTTGTTGTAGCATCGTTCTTTTCTTTTTGCTTGTTTGCTTCATGGATTAACTTCATGCTGCATTTTATCAGATGTAAGCAGCAGCAACAGCACACCTACACAAGCGAAGCAGAGACAGAGAGAGAGAGAGAGAGAGTGAGTGGGAGTGGGAGTGGGAGAGTGTGAGTGAGAGAGAAAACCTAATGCCATGAACGAATGGCTCTTGCAGCAGATACAAGCTCAGCCTGCAGAGCTGCTTCTGCTGCTGATGCTTCTGCTGCTGCTGCTGTTGCTGCTGCTGTCCTCCAGAGTGTCTTATGCACACCTTAATGGAGTCATAAATATTTATGAAAACTCGCTACGCGCTCAGCCTGAAGTTGGCTGCTCGGTAGACAGTTGAGAGCGCAGTTTCCTGCCGGAGTTGGCGGAGTTGTTGCTGCTTTGTTTTTGCCACGCAGATTTCAGCGCAACTTTTTTTCGCTCATCGTCTTTACAATTTTTTGCCACTTATTTTGCACGAATGCTCAGGAGAATGCTCGAATGAGAGATGGGAGATGACGCGAGTGGTATCATTCTATATAATAAATAAAAATAATAGAGCAGCGCTGGCATGTAATAATATTGCCACGTACACAATTTAATGAGCAGACAGCAATGCCAACAGCAGCAGCAGCAGCAGTAGCAGCAGCAGCAGCAGCAGCAATGGCTGCACTTTGCCCCAGCTCAAAGTAAAGCGAAAACGAAAACAATTTCGTATTAACATAAATTCATGGCAAATAAATCAAAAATAATTTTCACAAATTGCGACATTCGTGACAGCAGAAAAACAAAAACCGAAACGCGAATTCCAACTGATTTTTAATTTATTCGTGCACAAATTTTGCCAGGATATTAAAAGAAGAGCCAATTGTTAAGGGAAGGGATTGAGTAGGTCGCAGCCATGGCGATAATGCCAGCTACGCTACATTGCATCCGCATCAGCATTGACATCAGCAACAGCAACAGCATCAGGCTGTGTTCAAAAATATTCAATGCATTTAAAGTCGCATAATGCGGCAAATATGAGGCTGAGGGCATGCAGCAGGAGGCAGGAGGCATGCAGCAGGAGGCAGGAGGCATGCAGCAGTAGGCAGGAGGCATGCAGCAGGAGGCAGCACCGTAGCACGTAGCCTCGACTAGGATGCCAGTTCGACTCGCTGTCTGGCTGGCTGTTGGCCTGTCACACACTCTCTCTCTCTCTCTCTCTCTCTCTCTCTATTTGTCTGCCCGTCCGCCAGACTGCTTGTACGCCATTGTTCAGATCGTTAAGTGGCGCTAACGTCATTGACGCCGGTAACGCATTTAATATTGACATGTGCATTACGCATACGCATCGTGCGCAGAACCCCCTGGAAATCAGTCAGAACGATGACCAACAGAATCCCAGCATTCATGCGTGATTTCAGTGTTTGGCATACAACATCTCTATAGAATGTTAGTCAGGCATTATTTTATGTGCATAATACAATTTTGTTTTAGTTAATTCCAATCTGATATAATCAAAAATTTTAAGTCTATCTGGAATAATGGATAATTGCATAATGCCGTTGTGCACATCTCTTGAAATTTTGATAAATGAATAATGAATAAAATAGATATTATAGTGAATATATCAATCTAGCATAAGTCAACAAATTTTGTTTGTTTATATATTAATTAATTAATTTATTTATTTATTTATTTATTATTTATTTATATGCTTATTTACTAATTTATTAATTTATTAATTAATTAATTTATTTATTTATTTATTTATTTATTTATTTATTTACTTATTTACTTATTTATTTATTTATTTATTTATTTATTTATTTATTTATTTATTTATTTACTTATTTTTTTATTTTTTATTTATTTACTTATTTAATTACTTATTTATTTATTTAATTATTTATTTATTATTTATTTCGGTATTTATTTCATTATTTAATTATTTATTATTAATTTTTTATTTGGCCTAATATTTTTTATTTATAATTTGTATTTTTTCTTTTATTTTAAAATCAATTATAATGGATGTATAATATTTTAAACATATTCAAACATTGATTTTTATTTGCAAAATTTCTCATTATTATTATTATTTTTTTTTTTTTACATAAACAGAACAAAATCTTGATTAAGAGTATATATAGCTGAAACATGAGAAGTTTAACTGTCGGATTTAATAATTTACTTTAAGAAATAATAAAAATTTTATTATTTTATGAAAGTGTTTAAGTTGTATTAGTTAGGTGAAAAGAAATCAAATTTTTGAACATAAATATATCTATTATTCCAGCATTCTTATTTTGAATTTTGTAATATTATATATTTTATTAAATAATTAAAATTAAAAATTTTCTTTTTATTAAATTTTGTATTATTATATATTTTATTAAATAATCAAAAATATTTTAAAATTTTATATTTTATTTAGCAACTTATGTTGAACAACTATTATTATTATTATTATTTTTTTTTATATATTAAAATAGGTTTATTATTAAATTAAATTATTTTTTATTTTATTTTTTTCGAACTGCACAAAATGATCAAATTTGTCAAGTAAAAACTTTAAGCATTTAACTAACTCAAATCCTAGCTATAGCAGAGATCATTATCAACATTATCATTATCATCAATTACTAAGCCCCAAAAAAAAATTGTCTCTCATGCACTCTCTCTCTCTCTCTCCCTCTGTCTCTTTGCTTCTCAATTTCAACTAAAATTGAAGTGAGATTCGCTGCATTTGTGCCAGCAAGCTCCGTTTGAATGTCATTTCCCGCTGAGTGGGGCGGAAGAGCGGCAGAGCTGCAACTGCGTCAGTGCAGTGCAGGTCATTAGCGCTGATGAGGTGCACGACTAAATGGGGCTTCTAGAACGGCGACTGGACAGGGCAGAGCAGGGCAGGGCAGGGCAGGGCAGGGACAGAGTAGACTATTCCAAACAACTGTGGAAAACAGCGTGAGCAAACAGTGGAAACGCCTTCATGCCCGCATGTCACCTGGCTGGACAATCAGTTCAGTTCAGGAGAGACTCGGTTTAGATTGGCCCAGCGTTGTTGGGGGACAAAAATCGACGAAAATTCATCAGTAAGAGCAACGGCAGCTACTAATGGCATGCAGCTTAGCAGCTTGACTGGGGCAACAGTGCGTATACGTGATTTGCGTAGCCAGAGCAAAAGACAACAGCGCGCTAACAATACATGAATTTCAACTCACTAACACACACACACACACACTCTCACTTACTCACTTACTTACTTACTCTCTCTCTCTCTCTCTCTCTTTCTCTCTCTATTTGCAGACCTACTTCACATTCGATTCACGCGCGGAACAACAAACCGAAGTCTATTTACGCTATGGCCAACATCCGGAATTATATCCAAATCGTCGCGGCGAAGTGGTGCAAGGGTACGTATGTATGCGTAACGAGAAGGGATAAACTGCGACAAAGGGAGATAGCAATAGAGAGAGAGAGAGAGAGAGAGAGAGGGAGGGGGAGAGGGAGAGGGAGAGGGAGACAGAGAGAGTGGACTGCCCGCTGTGCTGCGAGCTTATCGATAATGTTTAGCGCCTTTGTGCCATTTTTATGTGCCAGTGGTTGGAGGCGGCGAGGAGGCGTGGCTGACAACTGACAGTTACTACTTTGTAGCCAGCGATGCGTTAATTTAATTTTATTATGTTGCACGCAACTTGAGTGGTTTTTCGAGAAGCAGATAGACACAGCAACAGAGAGACAGAGAGAGAGAGAGAGAGAGAAAGCCAACAGCGGCTCGACGACAATTTGCTCAAACTGAAACTGGAGCCGAATATTCCATAATCATATGCGAACAAAGGGGCAGAGACAGTGGGCGGAGACAGCTGTAGCTGAGGAGAGCAATGCTGGCAATGCTGTAACAGAAGGTCGCATAAAATTGAATTACAATTTGCCAGCCAGAGCGTAAGACGTGGGCTGGGACTGGGTCTGGGACTGGGGCAGCACTGCGGCAACATAAACTCGCGCAAAATGTTCAGAGAGACACATTGAGATAGAGAAAAAAAAAAAGTGGAAAAGTAAAAAAAGAAAATATAAAAGTCGAGCATTTAGTTATCCCCCAAAAAACTTTGCAGACATTAAATTTCATTTGATTTGCCCGCTGCTCGGCCTGCTCTGCTCTGCTCTGCTCTGCTCTTCTCTCTAAACTTTTATCTTAATAAAATAAGTTGCAAGTTTCGAGCATTACTTTTGGATTTCTAATAGCCTCTTTTCACAGCCAGCTGAGTTGCCGTGAAGCGTTTGATAAAGTCGCGAAAACAAAAATAAATTAAATTGTTCAAAATTAATAAATGTAAAAGAATTTTTAGAATTTTATTGACTTTAAGCAGAGCTTACTGTAACCCTTGCCCACACTGAACAGCAATCAGAATCACAGTGAATCAGCTCTCGTGGCTCGCCTTAATTTGCGTCTGCAGTCATAAGAATTTTGCCATTCCCAAGGCAATGAGAAGGCAAAAACCAAAGCATCCACATGGCCAATATGATTTTTATGCTAATTTGGGGTCACGCACATTGACATCGAGACTGAAACAAGTCCAAACCAATACGAAAACCGCAAAGTAAAGTCATCATAAAAAAAAAGGCGCGACTACTAAATGCCCTGTAATTAAAGAGCAGCTAAAGATAAAGAGAGCTTAAAGGTTTAGTTATTTCTTGTTTTATCTAGTTATCTATTATTATTATTCTCTTCTATCAATATACCCCACACACCAAAGTAATCCCATATTGAATCCAGGGTATTTATATTCAACGGAAGTCAAAAGCAAACCCAAATGAAAGGCAAATTTCCTAGAAAACACAACAAAAAAAAAATTACAAGAATAAAATCGAAATTTAGAGTGCAAATAAAATGGTAAATGGTAATCATATTTATGCAGTACGCTGCCTCGCTGCCACGCCCCCTCAACCCAGACAAAGCCCAGTTGACAACCCTGGCTGGCCTAGCATGCGCTTTGTTTGGCTTGAACAAATTGAAAATTATACGCACGGCTCCCCCTCTGACACTCTCACAACAGTTGTTCTTGTAATTCAACGACGACAACAACAAATTTTTACAAGTTCTGTGTCCCAGGCAAAAGCTCAAGAATTTCCAAATCACTGAGCACAATTTTCTGCTTTTGTTGTTTCACTAGCACTGGCCTGGGTTGGGTTGGGTTCGGTTGGGTTCTCGACTGGGCACGGCTGGGCACGGCCTGACAGGCAATTCCAGCGATTAATTTGTTGGATTTGTGCCCAGGAGAAAAGCTGATGAGAAATTTGAGACTTGGAGACATTTATTGAGAGAGATTGGGCTATAGAGAGAGAGAGATAGAGAGAGAGAGAGTGAAGTTACTTGCAAAAAATCTAGAAAAACTAATTGAATTTAATTACAATTCATCTTCTTCATTCACAGTTCGTACTGCGAGCGCGAGTATCGCGATTGTCGGCTGCAAACCTGCTACGTCCAGTCGCCCGCTTATCCTGGCCTATATCCGCGCGCCCTCAACTGCCGTTACAAATTGCACACGCGACAGCCGTACATCAAATTATATCTGCAGAACGAACAGTTCGCGGTTGATGGGCAGAGGTAAGTGCAGCAGCTGAGATATGCCACACTGGCAGACACCTACCCAATCTGTGTGTGTTTGTGTGTGTGTGTTTGTGTGTGTGTCTGTCTGTCTGCTATCTGCAATATATGCAAATGCAAATTGCCGAAAGAAATTAGCGCCAAGTTAACACCCTGTAATTTGTCATTTTGGCACAGACAACGTCGACTGCAATTCCAAATTTTTTACATTTTTGTTTTCATTTCTTTTTTTGTTTATACTTGCTCAAAAATAATTATAAAGAGTATATTGGCGAAATTTGAAACCAAATATGAAAGGAAAGAATTCAACAAAGATGATATAAATAAATAATAGATAAATTTAATAAAATATTTGCACAAATTTATCTTAAACAAATTGTATAAATTTAATAAAATATTTTTATAAATTTAATAAAGTATAAATATATTTATTTATTTATTTATTTATATATATTATTACAATTTATATTATTATCACAATTTATATTTATTTTATAAAACTCGTAAAAAATTGAAAAATTGATAAAAAAAAAATACCTTAAACATTGTCAATCAGCTAAATGAAATTTTATCTTTTTGATCTTTTCTGAAAGCGGCTAAAACAATGTTCAAGGATTGTTTTTTTGTAAATTTTAGTAATTCACATAATTTTTTTATTTGCTTTTAATTTTTTTTGATTAATATATTTATTTATTTTTTTATGTTATTGAATTTATTAAATTTGTTTTTCAACTTATGTGAATAACAAATAAAAAAAAAAAATAAAAAAATATTTAAAAAATAAAAAATAAATAAATAAATTATTTAAATTACTAAAATTTATAAAATAAAACCCATGAACACTTTTAATCAATTATGAGCAGATTTCAAGCGAAATAACCCACACTTAGGTAGACTTAGTTTTAAAGACAAGCCAATAACTTCCCCTGATAAGAGTATAAATAATCATAAATCATAAATAATAATCATAATCAATAGCTTGACTAATTCTATCTACAACCTTTTTTTTTTTATTATAGACGAGTATTGGACAGTTGCTTAGGCCCGTCTCTCTTTCTTCTGACTCCAATATATTTTTTCTGCCATTGGCTAGCAGTCAACTTTACGTGTATTTTGCTTTTGCTATTGGTTTTGTTGTTGTTGTTGTTGTTGTTGTTGTTGTTGTTGTAGCAGCCTCTAGTGCTGCTGATTGTTGTTGTAATGCATTTGGCATGCTGACAATGACAATTTGACAGAGCGCTCGGCAAAAATTGGCACCAATTTCGTGGAAAACGCTGGCGACATGTCACAGACCCGAATTCCACAATCCTAGATCCATACACCCAACCCATTTGTACCTTCTGCCTGTCGCCCACCAATGCTGGCATTCGCCTGCACTTTGTCTGTCTGCATTCAAATTGGCTAAAGGATTACACTTTGAGTGATTTTTTGGGATTCGTTGCGGAGCTTAGAACAGCCATTTGATGATTTTCTATTATTGATGCGAAAGCAATGGCAATGGGTGCTCCCTTGATGGCCTTGGTCGATGCGAGATCTGAGATCTTAGTAAGTTATACTAGAAGAAAAGATAGTGCCGATCAATATACATTCTTGATTTTTAGTCAGAGTAAAGAAAGTTGTTGACATCGATCTTTGTATCGATCTGTCTATGCAAAGGATTCTCTTTTTCTTTCTCTGTCTTTTAGCTCTCTGTCAAAATTTTGTTTACTTCATTTTCATCTACTTGATTTTCATTTTCATATTTCTTTTGAAGCCAAAGTGCAAGTAGAAATTGGTGTTATCCTAAAAGTTCCATCAATTTGTGGCATAAAAAACTTTTGACTTTTTACGAGTTGCTTTACGTTAAAGAAAACTTGCAAATATCGATTGTTGAAGTTGAATACAAAGATAAAGGGATAAAGAATCAAATTGAGTAAAATATACAAGAAAAATTTGTAAATCGTCAATCCCTAAAGCCCTTGGCTAGTTTCATAATTATTGAATTTAAGAGACAAATTTATTTTTTGAAAGTCTGTCTATTTTCTGAAAGTCTATAAAAATTTCTTTTGAAAGTCTGCAAGAATTTTTTGTTTAATATTACACCCTGAATACGAATGTTTATAAAATATAAAATCAACTGCCATAAAATTTTTGTATTTATTGTATAAATATATATACGAAAATACTAAATAAAATTTAAAAAAAAAAATAAATATATATATATATATATATATATATATATATATATATATATATATATTTTTTTTTTTTTTTTTTCATTTTTTTGTTTTTTTTATATTTATTTTTTGATATTTTCTTTTTCTTTTCTCATTCGGTAATAATAAACCAATTTTTCTGCTGCAGGCTTCGCTCTTCACATAAATGTCAATAGCCATATACGTCACTTGACCCCAGTTGGGGGCGTCAGCTGGGCAGCTGTTTAAGCCAATACATCAGCCGGCGCCAGCAGCACTCGAGTCGAGTGTCGATTGAGTCATTATGACAACTATGTTGTCTACTTAATACGCGCAGGCCTCAACGAATTTGCAATCGTGCGAATTTGTAAGCCAACCCCAGAGACATAAGCCAGGGAATAATTATGAATTTATGCTCCTGAACAGGTTCTCAATAGCGAGCTCAGCATTTTAAGCAGTGATTGTAGATGAATGAAATGAATGTGATGATGATGATGATGATTGATGAATTGATGAATGTATTTTAGTTGATGTTTATCGAGTTTGACAGACAGTTATTATGACAATGTTTTCACGAATGGATGTTATTTGAGAGCAAGCTAAGTAAAGTTGAAGTTTTAATAATAATATATTTTTTATAAATTTATATAAGAAGATTACAAACATTAGTTGTGCCTACTTATTCATTTCATATAAAATTTTTTATAAAAATATTAAAATATACAACAATTGAAAATTGTAGATATAAATTTAAATTATATAATTTAATTTAATAAATTCTTATTCTTTATTTTCCAATAAATATGTTTATAAAATTCAATGTGAACTATTAAAGTTTTTTAATATACATTTAAAATTCCCTTTCTCGAAATACTCACAAACTTAACTTTAGTTGAATTTACCTTTAAGCTTTAAGCCATGGAACTGAATGAAAGTCATCGGAGAATATTAGCAACTCAGTGGGGACACATGCAAAATGCCAGCTGTGCGCTGGAGTTTAAATCAGAACTTAAATATTTAATGTGGCCAAAAGCACTGTGACCTTTTAGCCCTTTAACTTACCTGCTTGGCAGCAAAACACAATTTCCATTTGGCCTTCACAAAGGCGGCGGCAATCATTAAACATCTACCCGGCATTTGTGCATTATCATTGGGCTTCACTGTTAACGATATGCGAATGGCGAAGACCTATGTGCGAGGGCACTTTGCAAATGGCCAGCAAAAGTGGCTCTAAGTAAGTTAAAGCTGTTTCGAGTGCAAATGCCAGCCGAGTCAGCATATTTGAAAGGCGCGACTCTTTCTTCTTCTACTTTCTACTTTCTACTCTCTGCTACTGGCTGCTGGCTGATGGCTGATGGCTGCTTTGCTGCTGGCAGGAGGCGCACGTGCACATCAAGTCGGGTGCCGCCCAGCTGAAATTAGATAAGCAGCATTCAATTTATTTTTATAGATTCAATTTGAATATTTACCTTTTGAGCGACTGTAAAGTCCTGCCAAAGACGAGCCAGAACTTTGACAGCAGCGAGTTGGCAACTGTCAGTTGGAGCTGTTTTTTGGGTCGCTTGCTTGATTGCTGAGTGTGGGTGGGTGCTGTTGGACTAGTTAGAAATCCGCTTTAAGTGCGTATTAATTTGCAAGTCTAAGTTGAGACAGGCCCAGCCATCGGGGTGGCACGAAAAGGATTAGTCAAACAAAACGAGCTAATCGCTGACTCTCTCTCTCCCTCCCTCTCTCTCTCTCCCTCTCTCTCTCTCTCTTTGCTTCGCCAGCATCGAGTTAATCGAAAGGGGTCTCGATGCTAAAATTCCATTAATGTTGTTTGACTGGGGTCTGTTTGCATAGGGTCGTCTGTCAAATTCCTTAAATATTTAGTCAACGTAGTTCGGTATACTAAACCCAAAGCTAAATGCCGCATGTTTCTTACCCTGGTTATTCATTAGATCTTTCAAAATAGTCTGCTGACTGAGCTGAATTTTATGTACAAGCTCAGAATAATCTAAGCATTTTACATTATTTTGAAAAAAAAAAAAAAAAACAAAAATTAAAGTTTATTTAATTAAAAATATTAATGTATTTTAATATGATATCCATCAAATAAAATGAAATGAGATAATGTAAAATATATTTATGAATATATTTTTATCTATTTAAAATATATATGTCATCTATTTATAGTTATTTTATTTATTTTTTTATTTGGCAGTGTAAAAAAATACTTTTAATTATTGTTTTAATATATGTGAAAGAATATTTTAAATATTATTATTTCATGTAAAATATTTAATAGCAAAGAGCAATCTAAATTTTAGCATTTAGATTGCTCTTTGCTTTTAAAAAAAATATAAAAATTATTATATAAATTATTAATTCGAAAAATTATAATTTATTTTTAAATTAATTTTATTTTTGTATATTTATATATTTTTTTATTTATATATATTTTTTGTTTATTATATTATTTTGTCAAAGGTTAGTATATAAATCATTAATTTTTTAAATTTTGATTTATTTTTTAAATAAATTTTAATCTGTTTTTTTTTAAATTTTTTTATTTATATTGTTTACTTATAATATTATTTTGTCAAAGATTATTATATAAATTATTAATTCGAAAAATTATGAATCTTTCTTAAATCAATTTTTTTCCTATTATTTATTATTATTTTTTTATATTTTTTTAATAAAACTTTTTATTTATTTTTTTTTTTTATTTTTGTATAAATGCTACAATTCATTTACTTTCATTTACACTTGCTTGAAATATTAGCATTGAAAGCACTTTATGTTTAATAAATTTGTTTTTGCATATATTGGATTAGACCTTTTGTGCAATAAGTTCAGTCAAATATTATTGTAATGCGACCACAGATGCTAAATAATGCCACTTGTTTAATTATGTGTGCGTGAATATGTTTGCGTGTGTGTGTGTGTGTGTGTGTGTGTGTGTGTGTGTCCATTCTGTTTACAAACAATCAGCGTAATCCATCTAAGCCATTACACAAAGCTCCATCAAATCCAGTTCATAAAACACTCAAAGTTCCACACACGATAAGCGGGTTCAATAGCAATGACCTGACCACACACACACACACACACACATACACACATGTGTATGTGTGTGTGCCTGAGTGTGTGTATGTGTGCGTATTTGTATAAGCATGTGGTTATGCCAAGTCAGCGCTGGGGCAACTTTTGCCTTTGGCTCCTTTATAAATCAGTTCAGTTTATTTCGATGCCGAGGCTCGTTTGGCAGCCGAGTTTTCCAAAACAATTTTTCTAATTTCTGCGCTGCAAACATCGAAAACATTTTGCCAACGTAGCAGTTTCTCCTCCAACAAAAGCCCAGCACAAACTTACAAACACACACACACACACACACACACATGGAAAACTTTTAGTGAAAGTTTTTTCCTTTTTCGGGGCGAAATAAATGCAAAAGTCATCGAGAAAAAAAGTTTTTTAATATGCCGAAATTATTACCAGTCAGTTATTTTTGATATGTCTGTTGGCCGAAAAACTTTCGTCGAGCCAAAAGAAAATTATATATACGTATGTCTATATATTATATATACGTATATAATCAACTTTTTGCCCTACGCATTTATTATCAATAAGTTAGATTAGGTTTGCGCCCCAAAAAGGCCAGACACAGCACAAAGCGTCGAAGACGCAACTTTGCTGACAAAGTGATTAAATTGAGTGAAACGAGAAACAAAACTGTCTGGCTAATAGATACGTAGAGACGATGCTGAGCGAATAGATAGATTCCAAAACTTTTCTACGGCCCGCAAAAAGTTCTCCTGCTACGGCTGCTACTCCTGCTACTCCTGCTGCTGCTTCTTCTTCAAAGTTTACGGACGACAGTCAAAGGCTCAATAAAATGTCAATTAAATTGGCATTTTTGTTGCACTTTGAAATCACACGGCACACGCCTCACGACTCACTACGGCTGCCAATTGTCGGGCCCGCATTTGATTAAAGGCCAGTACGTAATTGCCAAAGTTAGCTTTCAATTAGAAAGTTCACAAAAACACACACACAGACAGAGACAGAGCGAGATAGAGATAGAGGGAGGCCGAGAATCAGGTGAAAGGCATTTCGTTTGCCTTTTGAATCGGCATGAAATTCTCCACCTTCTGGCAAATTGTATTGCTAACAAATGGCTGGCAAAAGAGCATCCGGGTTTCAGACCTCATCAATGGCCAAACCTGAGCGAATCGCTGCACAAAGGTCACTTTGTCTAGGCCAAACGCGGAGGCAAGTCAAAAAAAAAAAAAGTCAAGAAAAAAAGAAGGAAGGTAAACAAAGAGCAGCGTGCGGCGTGACTTAAAGTTAGAAAAAGCTTTAAAAAAAAAAACAGACGATTTAGAAATGAATGTCAGCAGCATGGGCGTAGCCAAAAGGGGCGCTTGCTTCTACAAAAGGAACGCAGGATAACAACTGTGTGAATGAGTATATTTATATAATATACTTGAATAGGAATATTCTAATGAATTTTATTTTAAATATCCTAAAGTAGCTCCGTGTTAGCTTAGCAATTCTCCTTTATGGCTAAATGCAAAATGTGAACTTTAAAATTCAATTTTAATTTGAATGAAAATTTATTAATTATTTCGCTTTTTAATATCATATCAGTATTATTTATTAATATAAATATATATTATATAAATTAATATTCCGTTAAATTTATGAATATAAAAGTCATAAAATTGAATTAAATTAATTTATATTAATTTTTTTAAATTTACTAGTAATGCAATTATTTACACTTTTTATTAAATTTAATAAATATTAATTTTATTAAATTGATTAGTAATGAATTTATTTACACATTTTATTAATTTTGTCAAACATTATTAATCATTTACATATGCCAGGCAATAAATAGTCGAGAGATCTTAATTCACTTAGTTCTACTTAAAGCGAATGTTTTATCGTTTGCATAACTCTCTTAAGCCTCATATAAATTTACGATAACAAATACGATATTCGTGCTTCGAGCAAGTGCGAGTAAACGAGGTGTGATTGCATTGAAAGTGTGTATACAAGAGGGCAAATGCTACAGAGTATGAGTAGGATAGCAGAGCTCACATATAACTGTTTACTATTCCTCTTTCACTCACACTTTAAGAAAACCACAGAGAGCAACCGATTACATCGGTTCTTTAACGAGTTCATTCGCGATCGGCTCACACTCGTGTTCGTTCGTTTCTATCTCTGGCTGTTCCTCGCTCAATTGGTTGACTTCTATGAAGCAAAAAGTCTTTTTGTGTATGTATTGGTATATAAGCGAGGGTTGTCTCTTTTTTTTTAAGTTATCTGCTCATGGTGCGTATCGTTCTATAAACGATGTTCGTTCAACGAGCAGCACACGAAAAGAACCGAAGTCTCTTTCTGGGAGTGGGAGAATGAGTGAGAATGCTTTTTTTTTTTTTTTTGTTAAGCGTGAAGGTTCAAATGAGCAACAGTTATTTGTGAGCTATATTTGTAATAAATCTAATAAAATCTTTAAAAAAAAAAATGCATGAAATTAAAAAGCTCAGCTTAACTCAACTCATATATAAATATACATATAAAAAACCTAATAAAATCTTAAAATAAAATGCATGAAATTTAAAATTCACTTTAAATAACATAATATTGAGGAGCTAAATTACCTATAGATTCGATCATTCATTTTCCATAGTCGAATGCCATTAATTATAAAAGCCAAAGAGAATATTTTGAAACGTAGAATAATTCGAGCTTTGAGGTATTTCCAAGTCGAATCCACTAGAAATTGCAATTTTTGCTTTGTGCACTGATTAAAAACCGATGTTCATTAAGTTGGCGTCTGCAATCAGAGTCCGTTTGATGTATCAAAGCATAATTCTGTGTGATGTGGGCTGATGAATGTTCGAATGTTCTTTGAATTGATGCGAGTGACAAATGTTGCTTTGAATTTGCCGAATTCAATAATTCTCTCTTTGCAGATGCGAAAACGTGATGACCTGTCCTATAAGGCCGATTGGGTCTGGCAACGAGCATTGCCCCTACGATTGGTTGGCCGTTTATGATGGCCGTGATGAGCACTCGCCGCTGATAGGCAAATTCTGCGGCCTGGGCAAGTTTCCATTCAGCATTATTGGTAAGTACAATGGCAACGCCGATGGCTAGAGATGGCCAGAAACAGAGTTCACTTTCCAATCGTTCATTCCCAACCGCAGGCACCTCACAATACATGTACGTGGAGTTTGTTACATCGCCGGCGGGGCCGCTGCTCAATACGGGCTTTCATTTCAATGTTGGCAATTGGCCAGGGCATGTGGAGACGGCGGGCATAAAGCACGGCGTCTGCGACTGGCTGCTCAGCTCCGATTCGCTGAAGGATAGCAGCGCCAGCGAGGGCATATTCCTCAGCATTGCACACTGGTATCCGCCCAACACATCCTGCAGCTATCACATCAAAGGACATCCCGGCGAAATTGTGCGACTCTACTTTCCGAGGTGAGCATGATAACTAAATTGTTAATTGTTGAATAAAATATCACTGAGTCGAAATCTGAGATAGAATATATAACATTTATAGATTCATATGATATATATATATATATACATATTTTTAAAATTTTGTTTATAAATTTAAAGGCATTAAGCAGTCTCCCTAGTTAGCGTAAATTTGTTAGTTAAGGTAAAGTGACTAAAGAGTCAATGACAAAAGGTGCAATAAAATAAAGACATTTAATAATAAAAAATAAATAAAAATAAAAAAAATAAATATATATTTTAAATACATGTATAAAAATAATTAAAATTTCAAATTAATTTTCTTTTAGTTCATTTCCTTTGATGTTAGCCTTAGTTAATTATACCCTGAACCCATTGAAAATGGGAATTCAGGGTATAATGTTTTTGTGAAAATGTATGTAACAGGCAGAAGGAGACGTCGCAGACCCCATAAAGTATATATATTCTTGATCAGCACAAAAAAATAAGTTGATATAGCCCTGTCCGTCTGTCCGTCCGTCCGTATGAACGTCGAGATTTCGGAAACTACAAAAGCTAGAGAGCTGAAATTTTACATGAACACTCGTATCTTAGTTACGCAGTACAAGTTTATTTTGTTTTTTTGATAACTCATCCCATTCCTTAATTATCGATAAAAAATAGAAAATTCGTTTACGTTTTTTAGGTTTTTGGAGCATAACTTCTACACCGTTTTAGCTAGAGACTTCAAATTTGTATATTTAGATAGATATTATGAATACGCAGATTATGCAATTTTCAGATTTTGGATGCCACGCCCCCTTCGCCCCCAATATGAAAAAAACGTATTTCAACTACTAGAGACTTGAGATTTGGCAAACGGACAAATTTGAATGCTATTAATATATTCTGAAAGTTTCATGAAGATAGTTCATCTAGAAACGGAGTTATAAGCGTTCAAAGTACAGCCCATCCCACCCCCAAACGTCGGCAGCAACTGCGCGGTTAGCAGAGCGCTCGTTTATACTTGCGTAAAGAAGAAGAATATTAATTTTTTTGCAGGGTTCAGGGTATCTCGTAGTCGAGCCGTCTCGACTAGAGCCTTCTTACTTGTTTTATTATTTATTTATATTTCTCTCTAGAGAGATAGCAAAAAAAAAAAAAAAAAAAAAAAATATATATATATATATATATATATATATATATATATATATATATATATATATATATATATATATATATATATATATATATATATATATATATTAAATATAGCATATCTTTAGGCTGACATATTTAGAATAAATTTCATAATATATATTAAATTTACTGCTAAAAGAAAACGATAAAAAAAATCACTTAAATAATATTATTTTGATGCCCATTTATTCAACTATTTATTGTTATTAAATTCACATTTAACTATTATATCATAATTTTTTTTATCTATCTACTTATAATTAAGCAAAAATTCATTTTCACCTACAAGAAGACGATCTCTGCTTCAATTGGGCCCATTTTCAGTTTACCATCAAATTATTTTTGGCCAAGAACTTTTTCTAACTTTTCATAGCCAAATTCTTATGCAAGTTCTTATTTGGTAGAGTGAAGTCTCTTGTATCAATTTCACCAGCGCTTGTTATTTAGTTCGCAATGTGTGACCCGACTCAAAAGTTCAGTTTATTGCAAATGCCCCCACAGTCCCACAGTCTCCCTTGCCCCGCTCAATGGGGGCATTGTCCGACTGGTTTCCATTCAAAAATCCAACGTCGTCGTCGACATTTCACTTAAAGTGCAAAGTTTTGTGGCTTTGTGGGCGTATGCGAGTGGTTCCTGAAGGGGTGTGGCATCGAAGTCGTAGTGCCTCCCACTCTCCACTCTACACTCTCCAGTCTCCAATTCATGTTGGCGCTGCGCTCTATGCTGTAAGCGTATTTTAATGAAATTTGCCGCAAAGATTTATGTGACATTTTAATTTAACGTGTCGAGTTGAAGTTGTTCTTTATATAAATATATATATTTTTTTTTTTCATTTTATTTTTTTTACTTTGTATTTTGCCCAGAGCCCACATACTTTCTTTATCCCTTTCGGCGTCGTCGGGCCGTTGTTTGTGTCTGAATCCATACTCGAAACTTTTGTGCAAGTGTCGCATTGGTCCGTGCATTTTGAGTTTGCATTCAACTGAAGCTCAACATTGCGCTCTGCAGAATAGGGAAATATTTTATTGTGCTGCGGTCTTGCGGTCTTCATTTCAACTGGGCGCAGAGCCCAGGCGAAAGTCTGGCCTGAACTGAATCTGGCTGGCAGTCGCCAAGACGATGGCAAAGTTTTCTAACTCTGACATTTCGAGGACACTGATGGCTCGCTTCGTTTTCCAGCAATTTGAATGCCATCGAAGGGTTAAGAAGTAAAATTCTGATATTTATTAAGAATAGTTGGGGCATGTTCTTGAAGCATTTGTATTTTGTAATTATAAATTTTAAATAAAAAAAAATATTTTATTGAAATATTAAAAGGAAATATAGTTCTGCTGAGTTGATACAATAGTATATATGGAATATAATAATATTCCTTATCTCTTCTCTTGACAAGATTTAACTTCATGCTCTGCCAGAATGCTAATAATTAACTAACTAGCCTATCTATTTATAAACACACCAAGTATTGCGCTCTTTAGAAGCACTCAACACTTTCTCTTTCTCTCTCTCTCTCTCTCTCTCTCTCTCTCTCTCTCTCTCTCAATGCCTTTCATTCCCATACCCAGGTAAAACTTTAATGATTGAGCGTATATCACTTTTATATAAGTCTTCCAATACTCCTACCACTTAGGAAGTTCCACGCACTCTCTCTCTCTCTCTCTCTCTCTCTCTCTCTCTCACACACACACACACATTTAACATTGTTCAACTTTTACTTATTTACATTACATTCATATTGAAAAAAAAAATCCCTTTACTTACCGGCATGCAAAGGCATCTCAATATTTCCAATTAACTCTGGCCGTTTAATAAAAAAAAGAAAGTTGCTTTTGCTTGTAAATCTGTTATGGGAATTTGCTCAGATCTGCTGTAGCATAATATATTGCTGGAAACATCGCCGTCAAAGTTGTCAGAGTAACTGCAACGATTTCTTTGCATTTGACCATGTTGCAACCTTATAATTTATGCACAGAATGTTGCAAAACATTGCCAAGTTTTGGCTGAAAAACTGCAAAAGAAAACTGTGTGCATGGCCAACATCAGACCCAGAAACACAAACACACACACAGAAAGAGAGAGAGAGAGAGAGTTAGTAAGAGTGAGAGAGATAGAGTGAGAGACAGTCAGGCACACACGCATGCATTTCATGCTCGCTCGATGCTCCAATGGTAAAGGGAAAAAGCTGAAGTAAAATATCAAACAAGTTTTTGCCAAAAGATAAATATTTATGTCCACCTACAAAACGAGCACAACTAAGCCCGGAAAACTTGTGCGCACGTTTACACCGATTGCCATTAAGAGTTCCAGAAGTGGGCAACATGATTTCGTGATTACAGTGCACAAAACGCAGCGCAGACAACTGCAGCGGAACAAAATGGAAAGAAACGGAAGTGGGGGGAAGAAGAGATAGAATGAGAGAGAGAGAGATAAGCATTTGTGTGTACATTTTATTGAGTACATTTTGTAAGTTCGCTTTGGTACAACACTTGAGATCATTTGAAGACATTTGAATTCAGTTGGGACAATTTTGATAGATTTTGATATATTTGAAATCATTTGGGAAACTTTTTATGTAGCCATATATTTATTGAAAAGTAGCAATAATTTAAATTAAATTAAATTATAAATAACAAATATATTAATATATGTAACTTAGTTCAACAAATACACAAAAATCAAAGACTTAAGAGCTAAAAAAAAAAATATTTTATAATATTTGCTTTGATTTTCATTTAAGTTTGGTACATTTCCATTAAATTTAGAGTGCACTAATACAGAACATATTCCTAGGTATATATCTATACCTATCAAGTGGCAACTGTGATGTACCGTTAGTTGATAGCCAACATTGCAATTGCAGCAGCAAAAGTTCAAAGTAGTAAGAGAAAATTGCGTACGCTGTGCACAAATTTTCGTACTTTAACGATAAGTTTTTGTCTTTACTGGATGCTTGTTGTTGTTGCAGCTGCTGATTGTTGTTGTTGTTGTTGTTGTTGCTGTTGCCGTTGTTTTTCTACTGCTCGTTGCCAACTTCACTCAAGTTGTTGCCACGCCCATGACAACAATTGCACGCCCACACAGCCCTTTCGCCAGAGTCGTTGTTGTTCCCAATCCTTGAGAGCTTCACTTACATGAGAAAGATTCAACTTGGCTGCTTTAACTGTTGCTGCTGCTGCTGCTGCTGCTGCTGCTGCTAGTGATGCTGCTGCCTGATGTCTAGACACTGTCGACATTGTTTCCAACAAACTTGCTCATTTAAGTAACATGTCATTCCTGCACCTCTTTTTGCAGCTCTGTCCTAAGTATCTGCTACTTTTTTTCTCTCTCTCTCTCTCTCTCTCTCTCTGTGAATCTTCTTTATAGTTCGCTACCTTTTTGTTGGCCAACTGCACAATTAATTCCTTCAAGTATCCTTGGTAAAATCTATATATATATATATGCTTGCAATATTTAACACTGTAATCTTTAATTGGCTACATTTGTTATGAAATCTTTGAAAATCTCAGTTGTTGTTGTTCTAATATTAGATGAGAGATTATGTCAAATACCAAAAGTTCTTTAATAAATAATATATATATTTATTACAGTAATTAGCTAAAATACTCTGCAAGATTTTTTTTAGCTGTCAAGGTCATCATAATTAATTGGGATTTTAATTCAAATTATATAAATAAATTATATAATATATAATATAGAAATAATATATATCTTCTTTACAATTTTTTTTTGTTTAATTATCGACTGAAATCTATAATATATATAATTATCATTATCATAATAATTAACGTTACAAGCAAAACATTCACTTAATAGGAAAATTTTATTTTCTACGTGAATATTTTAAAGTGCATTTCTTTAGTGCTCTCTCTCCCTCTCGCTCTCTCTCTCTCTCTCTCTCTCTGGCTCTCTGTCCATCTCTCTCTCTTTTTACCTTTCTCTCTCTCACTTAGCCAATCTCTCTTTCCCTATCACCAACTCTCGCCTTATGAACAAACCAAATATGTAAACTAAAATCAGCTCAACCAAAATCAAAATCAAAATAAAAAAAAATAATAAATACAAAAAAATCTATATATATATATATAAGTAGACAGGTCATAAAAAAAAAGGGGGCACGCCTACGCCTTAAGCAGGACTCGACACGCGACAGGACACGACACCAATTGACTGCCATATGCACATAACTAAGCAGTTGCTCCCCAAACAGTTGACAACGGACCCGCGAGGCGGCGTGGAGCAGTTGGGGGCAGTTTGGGGCTGCGACCTGATCGTCCGACTGCTGTCGCATTGCATATTTTATGCGGCTAGCGGCAGGGGCGGTTAAGCAAAGTGGTCGTGGCAGTTGGGTGTATTTTCTTTTTTTTTTTATATTTTATTTTTTTTTTTTTTTTTTTGCAGTTCTGCTGAATAAACTCCCAACTGAGTCAGCATAACTGGAACTAGAACTAGGCTGCTAACGGATTATGAGGACATGCCGCAGGACGTCAGGCTTAGTTTTCGAAGTCGCGTACGTGAATAACGGCATGGGCACGTAGACAGAGAGAGAGAGAGGGAGAGGGAGAGAGGGAGAGGGAGAGAGGTGTGTGGGGCTGGCCAGGAGGAAAAATAGTAACTCGCCTCCATTATGAATAGAAGTAACAGAGCAGAGCAGAGCCAAGCCAAGCCAAGCTGAGCTACGGACGAATAAAAAGTCGTAATGTGGCAAATAAAAAACGTTGCGAAACGAAAATGAAATTGTGGCATGCCCGTTGCTCCTGATGATGGTGATTTGTTCTGTTCTGTTCAGTTTTCTTTTTTTTTTTTCCTATTTTTTTTTTCGTTTGCTTTTGACATTTGCCAACTTTGTGTGGGTTAATAAAATGTTGTATTATGTCATATATACATATATATATATATATTTTTTTTTTTTTTTGTTTTCTCTTCTTCTTTTTCATTTTGGGTACAGCGTAAATGTAATTGTGGAAAATCAGCTTAGCAGCATTGGCCGGCGCTGGTTATGTAAACTATTTTTGGTTTAGCTGGTGTGGTTGGTTTTTAGGTAGATTGGCTGACAGCCAAGAGATAATTGGAAAAGTTTTGCGCTTTAGCCATAAATATATATTCAAGAGTAGACACAACGAGAGAGAGAGAGAGAGAGAGCGCGCGCGAAAAAAAGAATGAAATGGATCGAAAGGATGATTTGAATGAAATGCGAGATCTGAAATAACTTAATTTATATAAAACTGTTTAGGCTGAGTGACAGACTGATGAAGGTGCAATGTGACAGAGATACAAACTGACTGAGTGAGAGATAGAATGAGTGAGGCACAAACTGAGTGAGTCACACTGTGACTGATTAATAGGAGAGAACCTAAAGTCTAATGAACTGGGCACATTATTTTTTAAAGAAACTAAAGAAGTTGGCAAAGGCTTCTCTTCAATTAATTTAAATTTACATTTAATTTAAATTTACTTTTTTTTTTACTTTTACTTACTTTTACTTTTTTACTTTTAAATTTTAAGTTAAGCACAAAAATTAACCAACTTCCTTTAATTTAATTTAAAATTAAATAAAAAATACATTTAATTTTAATTAAGTAAAATAAAATACAAATTTAACTTAATTTGAATTACATTTGAATGAAACTAAAATTTAAATCAAATTTTAAATAAGTTAAAATGAAAATAAATTAACTTTACATAAAATTTAAAATAAATGTAATACAAATTTAAATAAATAAATATAATTGCAAAACTAATAAAATAATAAATAATATTAATAAAATTAATAAATTCATATATAAAATAAATAAATAAAATTTAAATTGCAAAATATTTCAATTAAATAAATTACTAAATAATAAATAAATTCAACTAAAAAATAATTAAATAAAATTGAAATTGCAAAATATTTCAATTAAATAAATTAATAAATAACAAATAAATTCAAATAACAAATAAATAAATAAAATTTTAATTTCAAAATATTTCAATTAAATAAATTAATAAATAATAAATAAATTCAACTAAAAATTAATAAATAAAATTGAAATTGCAAAATATTTCAATTAAATAAATTAATATATAATAAATAAATTAAAATAAAAAAAAAATAAAGAAAATTGAAATTACAAAATAATTCAATTAAATAAATTTCAATATTTTTTTAAATATAAAATTCAAATAAAATATAAATAAATAAAATGTAAATGAAATTTATAGAAGTAATAAATACAATTAAATTAAAAAAAATAAATAAAAAAAATGTATATTTTAAAAAAATTTACATACAATTTAAATACAATTATCTATATATAAATAAAATTTAAATTAAATAATAGAATGTGAATAATAAATTATATACAAATAAATAAATAATAAATTATATAATCAAAGAATAATACATTGAAACTCTTATCTTATTTAGCAGAAGAGCTTCAAACTGAAAAAGCTTTAGATTTAATTCTAACTATTCACAGCTCTATTTCTCTCCGAGTTTCTTGATTAATTGATATGAAATGACAAATAATATTACATTTAATGTACTATACAAATAAGAATATTCAATTGAACTTTGAAGGCAACTTTAGTTACACATTTCATTTTATTCACTCAGCTTAAATTTCCAGACATGCTTCACAATGATATTTTATTACTTTAACCTTAGACAGTTGACGCCATCAAACGCTTTTGGCTGTCATAAGTCGATTTATTATGCTCGAGGAATATTTTACAAATTCCTCAATAATTTGCTAGATTCAACGTGCCAAAAATACTTTGGCCAACAAGCAATTTGCATTCATATTCTGCTTTTGCTTCTGCTTCTACTTCTTCTTCTACTTCTTCTTCTTCGTCTTTTATGGTTGCAACTGCAGCAACGAATGCAGCTCACATCTAACGTGACTACGTGTTTGTGCCAGTAAAAAGTGAGATTTTACCTGTTACCTGTTACCTGTAACCAGTTGGAATTTATATTAAATTGTAGCAGGAGGCGGCACGAGCAGGAGCTCTCTCGCGGTAGGCTGTCTGTCGTGTATTTTGGCCCGAGTTGGGGATTTTCCTGCTGCCGTCTGGGAACTGGCAAAGTGCCAAAAGGCCTTTGGTTTGGGGCTGCGTGCTTTATGATGCCAGTTTGCTGATATTCTATTTGTCGTTCCGTTTTCATTGCAGTTTTCGCATCAATCGCATCGAATCGCCCATATTGAAGTATGAAGGAGATTGCGGCGAATCGCTGACCATCTACGACTCGGATCATGCGGATCCGGCGCGCATTATCAAAACCTTCTGCGACACCTTCTCACGGCCCATGGAGAAGGTGGACTTTGTGAGCACGAGTCCCTCACTTTACGTTCAGTTCGAGTCGAAGACGGGCAGCTATAGCGGCAGCTCACTGTACTACTGGGCGCACTATGACTTCTTCAACAACACGCGCTTCGGTGATCCGGTGCCCAATACGCTCTGCGACGAGATCATGTACGCCTGGAAGCATCCGGGCGGACGACTCCGCTCGCCGCTCAACTCGCTCATCTTCAAGCGAACCGGCGGCAGCGACGTCCGCTGCCAGTACAAATTCGTGACGGATCGACGGCTCTATGCACGCGCCATAATCGAGGTGAACTCGGTGTCGTTCAAGGAGCTGCCCTACAACAGCAATGCCTGCACACGGTGTCACGAGGAGCGCGTAGATAAGCTGGTCATCTGGGAGGAGCGCGACAAGTTCCAGAACAACTTGGCCTGCTTCTGCGACAATATACCGCGGGCAGTGCGCGTCATCTCCTCAGCGGATCAAATGAATCTCGAGATGATTGTCCAGGGTCAGCATGCGATCACGTCGTACTTCAAGAATCCCAATCCGCTGTTCGAGGCGACTTATGAGTTCGCCCATGGCCCGCTCTGTGGACCCATCACACTGGGACCTTCGCCGGATGGCGAGCTCGTCTTTCCCTACAAGAAGGCACTGGCCATGGTGGCGGGACCGATGGCGCCGCCAGAGCATCACTATCGGCGCGAGAAGTGCATCTGGGAGCTGAAGGTGGCCGCTCAGCGGGATCTCTGGCTGAACTTGGAGAAGTCGCGCTTTGCCGAGCGCAGCTGTGAGAGCGCCAAGATCGAGGTCTATCTGGCTGGACGCTTGGAGCCGCGATTCGTGGTGTGTCCCGAGAACATTTCGCTGGCCCGGGACTTGCCCATATTGAGCACAGCCGAACTGGGAGCCACGGGCGCCGATCAGGAGCCGCTGCCGGTGCTCATACAATACACGGGCGATGGCCAGCCGGGCAAGAATATCTTCCGGCTCGTCTGGACCGAGCTGTTCCACTTGCCCCGCAATCCCGACGGTAGTCTGGCCGCGTCCCTGCTACAGGATGGCGACTGTGACTTCCGCTGTCCCGGCGACACACAGGTCTGCATACCGCGCCACCTGCTCTGCAATGGCATCGCCAACTGTCCCAATGTGACGCACACCTCGACGCTGGCCCAACTAACGCGGCACATTGAGTGGAATCTGGAACAGCTCGGCCTGCTCCACCATGCCGCCGAGTACCGCCAGCTGGTGCTGCACGACGAGTCACCCGAGATCTGCCTACGTCGCGATCTCAGCCAGCTGCCCTATGGCAAACTCTCGCTGCTGGCACTCGGACTCTGTGCGGTATTCGCTCTGCTCGTGGCCATACTGCGACGCATGTGCCGAGGGGCGCCGAGGCAGCCAGGCGTGCAGCAGCTGCAGGAGGATTACTAAAACTCTCATTCTCTATCTCTTTCTTTGGCAAAGAATCAATTTCAATTATGAAAGCAAACAAAAGTCTCTTTGAAATGGAGTTTTTTTTTTTTCTCAATTTATTTCTATTTATTTTTTACATTTGTTTTTTTTTTTATTATTATTAAATATTTATTCCACTGCCAATTGCCGTCAGTATTTCATTTATTTCTGTATTTCCACTCTGAATACAAAAATAATAAAAAAATATATGAAAAATAAAAAATAAAAAAAAAAAAGCTTAATAGCAAGCACTTATATGTAAGTAGTTTTTGCAAAACTGAACTCTATAAATTTCTCTCGTGACAGCTATTGAATATTAATTGAAATAATTATACGATAAACACTTCAAGCATATATAAATGTTTACAAATAAAAAACAAAAAATGATTAACTGCCCTGAATAAATTAATTAAGCATAAAATTGTCACGTGATAATTGTTGGGAAAAAATAAAGGTAAAACGAAATGCGAGCATAAAGAAACTAGAAACTAATTAAGGTAGACAGGTAAAATGGTAAACAAAAAAGAAATAACTGAAAAAAAAAAAGAAAAACATATACAAAATTGTTGGTGGTTTTATTAGTTAATATATGTATCAATAAATAAAATAAAATAAAAATACAAAACCATTTATTATTATTATCATTGGCAAATTGTCAATCTAAAAAAGAAAAGAAAAACACAAAAAAGAAAAAAAAACAAAATCAATGAAGTCGTACATAAGCAAATGCATAATTGAATAAATATGTATATAATGTACGATATACAATACATATATATATTTTTTGCACATAGATTTACCTAGACCATAAACGAAAAACGAAAAAAAAAATAAAATAAATAAAGAGATCAAATTGCATTTTAATTCGTGGTCAAAATTGTCCACAAATAAAGGCAAACAAAAAACTTTTAAATGCGAAACAAAATTAAATAAAAAATAAAAAAACCAAAACCTTTAAAAATTTTCCCAAATAAAAATAAATTAACGAAAATTGTAAAATTCTACCAAAAATGGTTATAGAAATTAAGTCGTATTATTTAGACATAAGAGATATTATATTAATAGAAAACGAGAGTTGAAATGGCATTGCAGCGATGAAATAAAAAAAAAACTAAATTATATAAGCAAAGCCTATATGCCCCTTTCATTCACATTCTTTGCAGTATAAATAAATTTAAAAAAATTAAATGAATTTGCAATTTTCATATGTCAAAGTAAAGATTATACTAATTTAAAAATCATTTTTATAAAATAGAATTTTATATTTTACATTTAAAAGCTTTTAGTAACTACAATAATTATTATAAATTAGTTTTTAAAAAAAATATTTTCTTTTATTATGCACTATGGAATTTTAAAATCTAAAGCTAAAGCATAAAAATTAACTTCTTAAAATATTTTACTGCATGAATTTTGAAAAACAAGAAATTATTCTGACCTTTTCTAGACGATCATAGAGTAATTATATAGTAATTATAATTTTTTTTTTCAATTGAGTCTCATAAATCTCAAAAATCAGCTAGAGAAAATGTTTTAATAGGAAATCGTAATAATCATCTTATATTTATCTTCTTTTTACATTATCTAACTAACCATGAATATATAATTTTAATATAAAGTAAAACAAGTTTTTTCTTTTTTTTTAATAACTAATCTGTTTTAAAAACCCTCACAAAACAGAATTTTATACCCAATACGTCTCCTGCTAATATACCATTTAAATAAAGTTTAAATAATCAAGGTGAAAATTCAACAAAAAAAAAAAAAAACAAAATTTAAGAAATAAAATAAAATATATATATATAATATTCCCAAATAGAATTTTGTTCGCTCATATTTCAAAGCCATGCAAATGGATCGCTGCAATGCCAGACGAATAAGAAGTTACAGACAGAGATTTACCCACAACAATAATGAAACGAGAGAAAAATAAAATAAAATATAGAGTAGAACACATATTTTAGATGTACGTCAGAATTAAATGTAAGAAATTGAAAATAAAAATGAAAAATTATACAAAAAGCGAGAAAAACGTAAATAAACGCAATTGGGGGAAAACAAAAAAAAACATACAGAGAGTGAGAGAAATTACGGTACATTTGTAATTGGATTCAGAATGGGATTGGGGCATGCAAAGCGGTTGGCAGCACCGTCAGTTGCCGGGAGATGATGCGACCCTGGTCGGTAACTGTCAAAGACATGAGACATGAGACATGAGAAGTAAAGTAAACAAAAGCTCAAAAAGGAAAGCAAATGCGAGCGAACGCGAAGAAAACTAACCCACAGCGATTTATATGTCAGCTGGCCCAAACCGAAACCGCTCGTCAGAGGGCAGGGACTACTGTCAAATATCTGGGCCTACCGATTCGGAAAACAGACGCAGATAGCGACGCGCATGAAAAAGCAAATTCATTGAAAATTATAAACGCGATAATCAGAAAAAAACAGAAAAAAGAAAAAATAAACGGAAAATTCTGAGCCAAAACTTAAAATACAATTTGATTTGAAGTTAAGATCCCCAACGTAAAGACCTCTTACAGGCCATGGAGCGTACTGCAGTGCCGCGTGGCAAACGACCTCGAGTTCAGGTCTCGATGGATGACAAGGAGCGTGCCATCGCTCGCATACGCAACGGTGAGACCAAGGCGGGTATCTCACGTGAATTGGGCGTGCCGGAGTCGACGGTGCGTGGGTGGGTGAAGCGAGCCGATCAGCGCATGGCGCGTGAAAGTGGCGAAGGTAAGCCATGGAGAAGAGAAACCGGTTCCCATATATACCCCATTTATATACCTGCCTGCCTAGGTTCAGCTGCTCTCGAGACTGTGTCGCCGCCCTCGGTGATGGCACAGTCGGTGTTGAAGCTGCCCGCCAAGCGGGATCACAATGGCCAGCAGCGCACACGCGCCACGGCGCCAGTGAGCACAGCCGTGCCGCTGCCCATGCAGCTCTTCCAGCAGGCGGCCAACAGCCAGCTGCAGCTGAATGGCTGGCTGCACATCTTCAATGCGGGCATTCTCAACTTTACGCTGATTGCCACCGCTGCCTATTTGAGAGCGCGCGTGCGTGGCACCACAGATCGCCAATCGTTGTGGCAGATCATCTGCGAGTATGTGGACGAGGCCGGTCGCAATGTGGCCGCCAATGGGGGGCAGTATGTGGCAGGAGGCGGCCCAACAGCAGCAACAACAACGACAGCAACGGGCGTATTTAATCGACAGCTTAGCTTATCGCCGGCCAGGGGCAGCAATGCCAACGGCTTTGTAGCGCCGCGACTTCATATTACGGCAGAGGATGATGAGGATGCCAGCATGAATGTTGAGCAGGAGTCGAGTCCATGACAACCGAATCGATGCGATTTATATACATGTATATGCAAATAAAACGCCCGTCAATGGGATTATGTTGTTTAAAGCAAATAATTGCATTTTAATTAGCAGCGAAATAAGTGCGATAATTGGCCCCCGGATTCAGTTGCCCCCACTCTCCCTCTCTCTCTCTCTCTCTCTCGCTTTGGTCTGTTGGCTGTGAATCCGAATCTGATGCGGCTGACTTTATTAACCATATTATTATTTCATTTCATTGCATGTCATGCAAATTTCCAATTGAAATTGTTGTTGTTGTTGTTGTTGTTGTTGTTGTTGTTGTTGTTTTATTTTGTTCATTGTTGTTATCCAGTCGTGTTCTGTTTCCCTCTCACTCTCCCACTCTCGCTCTCTCTCCCTCTACGGTCAGAGTCACGTAATTAAGCGGTTTTATTTGCGGCTTTGCCACACATTAATTGCGTATGTTAAATGTAAAATTTATTTAGTACAAAAAAATACACATATATATATATATACAATAAAAAAAAAACAGAAATTCACAATATATAAATATTAATTTTTTTTTATTCATTTACATTTGCATTTTTAGTTGCGGCTCGCAGTTCACTCGACTGCGGATTAAAGTTGAATTCGTTTTAGGTTTTTTATCAAAGTTTTATTGTCGATTTTATTTCTTTTTGATCTCTTTGCACAATTCAATATGACAATAAAAATGGAAAGTATTTCAGTGTCAGAATTTATTAATTTTATAGAATTCATATGCCATTATTATATGTAATTAAATGCGCTCAGTCGACGACAGTTGTAGGGAATCGATTTATAAATACATTTCTCATCAATTGCAAAATATATATAAATATATATTAGTATCCAGCTGGAGAATTTGTCATAATGTATAAGAAATATATAGATTTATAACGAATATAGTCAGATAGTCAGAGTATGGGCAATTTATTATTTAGGAAAATTTAATAAGATCTAAAGTATCAGGAAAGATCAGGAAAATTTATATAAAAATATTCACTATAATTAAGTGGTGAATTATAAAAATATATAGCATTTAAATAAAGAGCTCAAAAAATGATAAATATCTGCAAATAAATAACTTCTCAGCGAGCAACCAATTGCATCGGTTCTTCATCGAAATCATTCGTGATCGTTTGCATAGACTCTTTAAATTATCTACTCACTTACCGAACCTCATTGTACGAGCGTCAATCGTATCGCTCACTAAACGAACCATGTTCGGGAAAAGAGCATCACACGAATATTTCAACTCAGAGCGCTCAACAGAAATCAGAAACGAAAAGAACCAAAGTCTCCTGCTCGAATCGAGAGCGAGTGCGAATTATCTTTTTCGCTTGATCTCATGAACAGATCGTGAGCAATAAAATGTTTAATAATAATGTGCGAGCAATGCCAAAAACTATTACTATTATACTATTATATTAACTATTATATATTATTATAATATAATATAAATATTATTTTTGACAGTACAAAATTTAAAAATAAATGCAAAAAGGGTAAATGAGTCAATTGATATATCGAATAATCTTCGTTTAAACTGCATGAAATTTAAATTGCCAGCATTAAAAAATTAACTGTAGTCAGTTATCTTTTCATTTAAAAATTTATCAGTGACTTTTCATTCTAATCTATTTGCATAGTCAATAATTTAAAATGCAACAATTATTTTATTTGGTAATGACATTTAGAACAGATTACAGGCTAGTCAGAAATCATAATAATAAATTCTATTAATTTATATAAAATATTTTCTAGTTTAAATTGCCAACTAAATACTGGACTTAAAATGTCTAAATAAAATATGTAACATCTCAGCTATGGCTGCCTAAAATCAACTTCAAACTTTATTAAGATTAGTCTAGGCAATCGCTATGAGCGTAGTCCAATTACTTTGCTGCATATGCAGGCAACATAAAGTGAAACACCTAATTGAAGGCTAATCAGAGGCGAACGTTTCACTTGCTATTTACCTTCATTTTCTCTTATTCTCTCTTTTCTTTTTTTTTTTGTGAATTTTTTTTTTGGGGCAAGGCAAAGCGAGAAGAGCTAAGCCAACTTAGCCAATATCCAGTGGGCAATGTAGCACGCAGCGATTATCCGGCAGTTCATCGAAAAATATTACTTCCTTAACACGAAACTTTTTCCATTTTCATTTTCCACGCCGGACCATAAAAAATATGGAAAAAGGGCGGCCCAAGAAAATGGCTGCTGCTGCTGCTGCTGCTGCTGCAGGCGCCGTAAATATGTATGTAACATGTAAGTATATATAGGCATATGTATGTGTGTAGGTGAATTCGGTTTGTTTTGCGGATTTCTGGCGATTTTCGGCATCTTTTTCTTATTTTTTTTGGTTGCTTGTGAAGGCCAAAGTCGTAGGCCTATCAAAGTTGATTATCGTGAAATATTTTGCAGGCATGAATTGAGCGGGAGATTTGTGCTGCCTGTGGCTTGTACCTGATTTAATGCATAAGCCGCAGGGATTTGCGACCCAGATTGGATCCGAGTGGTTCAGTGAAACTGTACCAGATTCCAAAACATTGATTGAACTTGTTGAAAAAAAAAAGTGCAGTGCATAAACGCATTTCAACATATGGCCACAAACTGCTTCGGCCGGGCCAAGCCATAAAGGTCTGCGATTCACTTTTAATGGCCTGCAAACTGTAACTGCAACTGAAGCAGAGGCAAAGCCAAAAAGCATCATTCCAAGCAGAATAGACGCAATTCCAATTGGAATTGTGGTTTGCAGCTGCACAGCGTGTCCACCCCCGCCGCCAGCCATGCTGGAAGTCATAAATCAAATACGTTTAATTAAACTTTTCCACGTGCCACCCAAGGTGAGTGGGGAAGGCGTGGTCAACTAAGTAAAAATGCAATTAGAAGTGGCATTGGTCACGTTGCCAGCGACGTGCATAATATTCCCAGCTGCACTTGCAGTCGACAGGTCAAAGAGCGCCCAAAAGTATGCTATGAATTGCAATGTGCCAGATAATTAAAGTAATCGAACTGACAAACTGACAAACTGACAAACTGACAGCCAGCAATTGCGTTTTCTATTTGTTCAGCTCATGAAATTCAATAGTTCAAATGATGGAAAATCAACAACTGAACTAAATTAGTAAACCGGCAACATTATTAAACACTTGATGTTTGATTAATGAAATGATCTGAAAAGCTTTTCGATTTGCACTAGGCTGCTCTTGATGCTGAACCATTGATGAAATTAATTAATGACCCATGCTGCATTAGAATTGCATTGAACTGCAAATATATATATATTAGTTTAGCACTTGCAATGCAACTAACTCTTTGAATTTAAAACAGAGAGAGCAAACATCGAGCACAGAGCATATATTCTGCATTGCGTATACGCAACGTATGTCAGTTGAATATGTGAGCATGATATAAATATATATTTATATTTCTATATATATATAAGTAATGCAAGTTAAATTTGTTGAAAATTAAAGTTTTAATTTGTGGGATAATAGAGTAAGAAAAAACTTTCAATAAAAAAAAATAAATTTTAAAAGTTTTCAATTATTTCTTAATTTCAATTTTTTTTATTTTTTTATTGCAGCTATTAGATATCTGTGAATAAAATATATTATTACATATACAGAAAATATATATAGGTAATTATAAATATTAGTCATATATTTATTATTAACTGTTAAATAAAATTAATAAGAAAATGTCAATATTCAACAAATAAATTCTATTCTATCCATAAGCCAGTTAAGCTGAGCTTACTTTTTATAGCAGTTCAGCAAAAAAACAAATATATATAAAAAAAAATTTATAAAAAATTGCAGTTAGTTCATAAAGAATTTCTTGGCAAAACTCAAAAATTTGGTATGAAACAAGTGTTAACTATGCTCGCTCAAGCCAAGAAAGTGCGAGAATGTCCAAGAACTATGCCAAAACTTGTTAAAACTAAATAAATAAAGAAACCCGGCCACAAATACACTAACAGCGAGCTGTAAATCATAGGGCTAAATATTTTACCACCTTTAAACTAAAAACTGTCGTGCTTAAAGTCGGAGAGAGAGAGAGAGAGAGAGAGAGAGACAGAGAGAGATAGAGAGAGAGCATTGTGGCTTCTTCCTCTGAGCTGCTGCTGCTGGGTTGAGTCATTGCAAAGGAAATCACGCAATAAACTAGGGGCGAAAACAAAACTTTAACTACTTTTTCCGTTAGCCGCGAAACTCAACTGGAAAAACTTTTCGAAACAATACAATTTATATTTATGCGATGTCGACGACGAGAACGACGCTGAGGAGTCGAGTCGACGCTGACCCAGAAAAACGAAATGGCAAAGAAAATGCTGTCCAGCATTCAGCATTCTCGCCCGTCCGACTGTCCGTCCGGCCGACCGACGAGCGCCGTGCCAATGCAGAAGAGTTTATTTAAGTGTTGAAAACCACTTGACCCACTTTCTAGTGGTGTTGATAGCGGCCAGAGAAACTTCTTCATGTCAATTTAAAAGGCTCGTTGAGCAAAACTTCTACTACATGCAGGCCGGCCAGAGACAGCCACAGCCACAGCCACAGCATTTACACAATAAATTAACTGCATTAAAAATCGACATATCATTCAGAGAGCGAGAGAGAGAGAGAGAGCGAGAGACAGAGAGGGAGAGAGTTGCCGAAGCTATTAGCATTTTTCCATAATTTCAATTCAGTTAATGGCAGACAAAATGCTTGCCCCAGGGCTACATGGGAAGCACACGAAACACACTTGATTGGAGCCAAAGTAGGAGTGAGGCATCCCAAAGGATGTTCAACTATGCCAGTTCCTAATTAGTTTTGAGAAGAAATCTTATTGGTCTCATGTTGGGCCAGCAGCATGTCATAAGCGAAACTTTCCAATCAATACAATTTACTCACATGAGCTGCAGGCCGAGGCTGACGCACAATGAGTCGAGGTGATGTACTTGAGCTGAGAACGAAACAGCAATTACCCTAATGGAAATGTTGTGTAAAATGAAAGTTGAGTAAATGATAAAAAAAGAAAATACTATAAATAATACTATAATAAGCAATTATGTATTTTGTTCCCTATGTATATTCCTAATCATACATATTTGATTGCCCAAGTTAAGTTAGATCCATGCAAGCTCATAATAAATTGTATTTCAATTAAATATTATTATTTAAATTTTAATTAAATTGGTAATTCTGTTAATATTTAAAAACTATTTTACTTATAGTTAATGAAAATATAACATTAAAAAAAAAAATAAATAAATTTATAGATTTAATTTAGATTCATTGTAAGATTTACATAGTTACTTAAATTTATTATTAAATTATATAAAAATATAAATTAAAATATAAAATGTAAAATATAAAATAAAAAATATAAAATATAAAATATAAAATATAAAATATAAAATATAAAATTTAAATATAAAATATAAAATATAAAATATAAAATATAAAATATAAAATATAAAATATAAAATATAAAATATAAAATATAAAATATGAAATATAAAATATAAAATATAAAATATAAAATATAAAATATGAAATATAAAATATAAAATATAAAATATAAAATATAAAATATAAAATATAAAATATAAAATATAAAATATAAAATATAAAATATAAAATATAAAATATAAAAAATAAAAAATAAAATATAAAATATAAAATATAAAATATAAAATATAAAATATAATATATAAAATATAAAATATAAAATATAAAATATAAAATATAAAATATAAAATATAAAATAAAAAATATATACAAAATAAAATATAAATATTAATATAAATATAAATTAAAATTAAAATGTGATTACTATAATTTACTAAAACAAAATATATAAAATATACATAAATAAATAAATAAAATAAAAATAAATAATATAAATAAAAAAGAAATATATTTATTTTATATTATACTATATTTATTTTTTTCAATCAAGCAAATCTTCTTCAGTTATATTCGGCTATTATTCAACCTTTTCAAACCCCTTCATCAGAGCAGGGTATTAGAACAAAGTTGATGGCAACAAATGGCCGGCGGATATTGATTGTAGACCCACAACCAAGCAGCCAAGCAGCCACACAGACAGACGGACAGACGAATGGACAGGACGCATAATGACCCAAAATCCTATCAATCCAAATGAAAATTCCCCAGTCGAGCGGATAATTGGAATTAATACAAAAAGCAGCTGAGATATTTTGTATTGAGCTGCTGTGCGAGGTCGAGGCTAATGATAGGGTTAGCTATAGCTAATAGCCACAGCCACAGCTACAGCTACAGCTACAGCTCTCATATGTAATGTGATAGCTGGAGACATCCGCTGCCTGTTATTGAATTGCCTGAGACAACAACCAGCCCAGAGACCAGATGGAGTTGACACTGTGCATGATATTTGATTCAATTAGCCAGCAAACAAATTAAAAACCAAATTGTGTAGCTAGATCAATACATACAGCTGACAAAGGCAACTCACAAAGAGCCTAAAGTAGATGGAGATGTTAAACTGATTGAAAGACTGAAATTTTACAATAATTTTAAGAAAATTTCTATTCAACGTTCTCAATGTCTGCCAATAAAACTCTTTCACTCATACTATAAGAAAAAAAAACTCAGAGAGCAATCGATTACTTCGGTGTGTTTAAATGTGAAGACCCTCTTTAAGTTATTTGCTCACTTGCCGAAGCTCATTGTGCGAGCGTCAATCGTATCGCTCACTAAACGATATTCGGGAAATGAATAACTAGCTCAACTCACGAATACCAAAACGAAAAGAAACAAAGTCTGTGAGCAACAGCTAGAGAGTATAATATTATTTTCGGTTGAACTCATGAGTTGATCTCAGGTACAAATTGTTAACAGTTATTTGTGAGCTATGATTTTCTATTATATTTCTATAATATTTATATATGTTTTTTCCCATAAATACCACCCATTCATTGTCTTATTTGAAATTGATGACATACCAAAGTTTTCCGTCAGATTCTCTAGCTTTCATTACAGACAATTAATTTTGCTGACGATGACAGAGCGCATTTGATAAATATCTTTTAATATTTAATAACTTTATAAAAATGAACGCGCTATTAGGTAATATAAATATAGATAAATATTCCAGTATAGCTGTCAATCTCGTTTCATATTACAAAGAGACTCAAATTCACTTTACTCTATCACTTTAATCAATTATGAACCAAAGGATGATTTAACCTAACTAATCAATCAATATATTTATCTATTTATTAAAACTTGACACGTGACTAGAGCACATAGTAAGTGTGTCATGCAAGATCAGATTATTAGCCAGAATGCCCTTGAGCACATTTAGCTAATTAATAATGTTGCCTCAATCAATGAGCCACGGGCATGGTACGGCATGGGGCGAACAGCCGCAGGTCTGTCAACTGTTTTCATAGTCAATTAGTATAAGCCGCGACCCGAAACATGTTGCATCGTCGACTGCGCATCCTTCTCTACATAACCTACAGCCAGATGCTCATCTTTGGCCTGCTGCCGTCAACATTGCACAGCAGCAATGGGAATGTGACCGTGAGCAAAGTGTCCGCAGGATATCTGATCTACAGCGTTTGCCCCGCAATATTCGTGTTGCTGGAGACACCGTTTATGATGGCCAGCGGCCTCTTTGGTGGCTATATGCGCCACAACATCGTGCTGCAATGGTCTCAGATGCTGATGATGTCTCTCCGCATTGTCGCCATGCTCAGCTGCTATGGCATCGTTTGGCTGCAGCGCCGCCGGCTGATTCAGCTTTACGCCGACTTCCTGCAGCGCTGGCAGGCCGCTTGGCCAACTCTGCGACGAGTTAATGGTGCAAGGTCCCTGGAGCGGCTGCAATTGGAATTGGCTGGACAATTGTTGAGAATGCTGTGTGTTAATTACTCCATGGTCATTTTCTCGCTCATAATGCAATTTCGTCTGCTCGCCCAAAGCAATCTGTTGCATCTTCTATTTCGCGTGTCCACAATGCTAATGCTATCGGCTCAGCGCATCAGCTTCATAACTCTGCTGCTGCTGCTCAGCCATCAGTTCCGGGCCGTACAATTGGCACTCCATTCACTCAGTCGAGGTGTCAGCTCTCGCTGCTCTCAAACAGATCTGAGTCGAGTGGCCAGCATACACAGCGTGTGGCTGCAGCTGGCCAGGCGCGCCTTCAGCATCTACGATCTGGCCAATGCCAGCATCTTTCTGAACATGTTCGCTGTGAACGTGAGCATCTTCTATCATGCTGTTCAGTTCGGCAATAAGACAATCAAGTCCAGCTATGTGGGCATCATCATTGGCGATGCACTGGTCGCTCTCAATATATTGAACTCGGTTTTGGTCATGAATCTGGTGGATAATGCATTGAGCTCCTGCAACGACTCAGCTCTGCTGTTGCTTCAATTCAACAATCTACGTCGACTCAGCGCAGCGTCACAAAGAGAGGTTTGCTTCGATATTCCATTATTCAATTTAAATTGTGAATTAACTTTTATTTAATTTCATTTGCAGCTCGAGCTCTTTGGCCATCGTTTGCGCAACAATCGCCTAGTTTATCGCATATGCAACTCGGTTGTGCTTGATAAACCTGCCTGCTTGAGTTATATGTCCGCTGTGCTAACCCATGTCATTGTGCTAATGCAGTTCGATCTGAAGCGACGACATGAGAAGGGATTGCAATATGAAAACTTTTTTAAAAATGAAAATTAAATATGACATAAAAGAAGTTAAATCGAATGCATAAATATACCAAATGAATGTAAGATTTTCAGGGAGTTTCCCATTTTAAATGTCAAATATATTGTAATAAAATACAAAATATGACTGAATATTTAATGTAAATTTAATTTTAATTACAATTTCTTGATCCGATATCACTTCTACCTATATATATACATATATATATATATTATCTCAATTTTTTAAAATAATCTGCAAATAATAATTAATAAATAGCAAAATCTCATTAAACTCATTTACTGTAGAAAATAATATAAACAGAATGACATTAATTTATTCTATTTTAATTTAGACTCTAATTAGATATCATTACATTTCTGTTATTAAAGTAGGTCATCAGTGATTCAACCTCAAATCACACTAGCTATGATAATATAAAAATTCTTTGATTTTTATATGGCTGCCTAGAGCATTAAATATAACATATTTGCCTATCTATAAAGGGGGTCAGCAGTAGATCATGTGAATTCAATAAAACTTTTAAAGAGAGCTGTTCTTTTGTCGAGGGAAACTTTATGAATTTAATATTAAATTTTACTGCTGTTTAGGAGTTATTAAAGTCGGCGATGTGATCAGAGAATTTATACTTGGATGATGAAATTTTCTATATTTAATACACGAGTATATCAAACATATCTAAATAGTTGCTCAAAAGAAAGTTTACATTAATAAACTATTATAAACTCTCGACAGTTAAAGTAATGAAATCTGTAGGGCACAGCTATATGTTTTTTTTTTTTAATTACAAATATCAAGTTTTTAATCATGGCTCTTCAATATGTTTGTTTTTTTTTTATTCAAATAGAAAGATAAACAAATTTGGAATAATATTGTATTATAATTTAAAAACTCTATTAAATTATTGTATTCACATTTATAAAAAATAATATGTAAAAATTTATAATAATTATTATTTTTTTTTTAAATTATGTATAAAAAAAATAAATCAAATAAAATCAAATCTCATTTGCAAAACTAAATCTGCAAAGTTAGGTTTTCTCATTCTCTTCTATTTCAGCTTAAATGTAAACAAAATTTATTTATAAATAAAATACATTTAAAATACATTTCAAGTACTTAAAATTTAACCCATTTTCATAGCACTCAAATACTGGGAAATGATGGGCAGCAAACAATTGTTTTTAGTGTCGCAAGGCTTTTAGTTGACACTTCAGAAAAAGCTTTTGGCCATTATAAACGCACATTAAAAGCTCAACACAACTATTAGAGGCTTGAAGCTTTCAAATAGCTTTCAAATGTAAATGTAAGTGAAATGGATTGCTTTAATAATAGTTCTTGTATGCCAATTGCCACAAAATGAGCACATTTATGCCAATGGAAGCGTTCATCGAGTTCCAAAATGCTTTGTTCATATCGAATAGACCCAAAATTTGCAGATTTCGCACTTTTCGTTGACGCGGCTGCAGCCTGCGATTCAAATGAATAATAGCGAATTCCAGCTGCAAGGAAGAATTCAATTGTTGAACATATGCATAAAGGAATATATCTATATATATTTTATTTTATTTCATTTATATTTATATTTATATAATTTTAATTTATTTATTTTTAAATTGATATTTTTTAAATAAGTATTAATTTATTTTTATTAATTAATAAAGTGCTCAATATTATTATTTAGAGATTTAAAAGAAAACTTAAAGCATGCATAAGTCACTTTAGAAAGTCCACTCTAAGGGTAAGTATTTAAATTAATAATAGATAATAGATAATTAATAGATTAAACTGATTATAAACTAATTTTACATTTTTTTAAATATTTTTATTAAATTTATAATTAAATCATATAAAAATAAATTTGGAGGTTTAAAGATTTTACAACAATTTAAATCATATACAATTAATTGAAAAAAAAAATTTTGTTTTTTTATATAAAAATATTTTTTAATTTTAAAATAGAGAAATTTATAATATATTTATATGCAATAGTGATATACTCTACATATGTATATATTTTACTTATCTCACAAGCCTCTTCGAGATCTACTTTGAGGCTCACTTTGCCCTGGCCTAATATTTATGATCGAGCCTAAACGACACATACACACTCTCTCTCTCTCTCTCTCTCTCTCTCTCTCTCTCTCTCTCTCTCTCTCTCTCTCTCTCTCTCTCTCTCGCACACACTTTCCCATTTCAATTAATTTTCCTGCTGAGATTACACATAGCAGAGAGCTCGTCAATGAAATGGAATGGAACATTGTTCCACTTCAACTAGCAGCTCAGGCTCTCTTGATGATATTCAAGCTATATAGTTCATTAAAAATCAATAGCTCTCTTCCTTTACTACTTCATCATATATACATCTACATTTCCCCTACTTACCTGATGCAGCAACGCCACACAGCACGCATCGTGCCTCCAGTCCATATGAATAGCTTTCAATGTGAGCCAAAGCTGCTCAACTCGAGCCGAGAAACATTTCCACTGCTTTTGATTTGCGTCAAATATTGAGAAATTGAGCAAAATATCAAAGTGATATAAAATGCAGACTGCTGAATAGAAATAACAACGCCATACACTAATATACTCCGCATCGGCAATTAGAACAACCAAATTGAAGAAAATCGATATCTCAGTTAAATAGTTGGTGAAGATAATAAGCAGCAGATGGGCCTGAAAGATTTTCAGCAGCTCGTGATGCAGATTTTCCAGGTGCCGACAGCTGTGCCACAGCCGTTGCCAGGCAACCAAAAGCTGATGTTGATAGACAATGCGATGGCGGCCATAAGATGGCGGCAACCAGCGCAGATCTTGTGTCAGCTCCAATGCCTCCGCTGACATGCACTCAAGCAGCCGATTGCTGGTGCCCAGCACACAGTGGGCCAAGTTGTCGGTGCAGCTGGCCAGCACCTCTATCAGCACCACAACCACCGAGAGCAGGATGTAGATGGGTGGCACGTCTGTCACGACTTCATCATTCTCTTCGCCGCACATCAGCGCACTGCCAGGTCCAAACAATTGATTGAGCAGCACCACGAAGCGCGTATTGCTCAGCAGCAGCTTCCAGAAATGACGTCGCCAAAAGCTATAGTTCGTATGAAATTGAGTAAATCGATCCAACAGCCGCATATAGCCATTGCAGACACGTTTGATGCGCTGCCTTCGCAGCCAAATGCTGCCCAATATCACATACAGCGAACACGAATTGGTCAGAGCCACGCAGCTGAAGGCCATGGACAACATGTCCATGCTCTGGCAACTGTAGTAGCTGTGCACCAAGACGATACAGCAAATGGGCGTAATAACCAAATAGAAGAGATTCAAGAGCAGCCAGTAGACCAGCATACGTCCATGATCGAATTCGAATCTCTTCCGCTCCGTCACATAGCGCAGATTGCACAAACCAATCACTCGACTTATGCTCACAACAATTGAGAACAGTTCCATTACGCTCAAAGTTCGAGCTATAACTGAATCAATGCAGTTCGCTGAGTTCGTTTTTTTAATGAGTCGTTAAAAAGACTTTTGGGAATACGATAATAACAGCATATATGGTGGATATTATTATTATTATGAGCTTGTCATGAACTGAGCTAAGCGCATATAATATAAAAATGTAAAGCAGCCAGTCAATAAAATATATTTCTCTACTTGAAACATTAAAAAAATTATAAAAAAAATTATAAATTAAATTAATCCTAATTTTTTTTTTTTTTTTAAATCAACGGCAAAAATATGTTTTTCAATAAGTATTTTATTTATAATAAAAAAAATAAAAATTTCTTATAAGATTTATGCAGAATTTTTTTTTTTTTATTTTCAATTTTTTATTATACATTTATATTTTTATACAGATTTTTTTTTTTTTATTTTCAATTCTTTATTATATATTTATATTTTTTAATATATTTTGTATTAAATTTTATGAATATATAAAAAGCTATTTGTTTTCATTGCTTTTATAGATACATAAACTGCATTGGAAATATGTTATCAAAAGAGCTGGCAAATAATCACACTGCAAAAGAGCCGAGAGAGCAACTAATTGCATATGTTCTTCAACGATCGTTTGTTCACGATCAGACAAACACACGATCGCTACCTAAACGATGTTCGGCAAAAGAGCATCACACGAATGGTTAAACGCAAAGCACTCAAAAAAAAAACAAAAACAAACTCAGCGTGAGAGCGAGTGAGCATGAGTTGTTTATCTCACGAGCAAAGCGTGTGAAGCTTCAAATGGTTAACAGTTATTAGCGAGCTAGATATAAAATGAGCTGTAAACACAGTTTGAGAGAACCGCAATATTGCAACCATGCAACTCTTTCTCGGACTTCGCAATTTATTGAGCATAGCTGTTCACATTTATAAAATACTTTTAAAGTTAACAAATTTATTTAATATCTTTAATATATATTTAAATAAATTTATGTAGTTTATATCAAATAAACTTTTTTATTTATACATAAAATGACTGATAGGCAATTTTTCAGTAAATGCTAATAATTATTAAAATAATTAAATTAATAATATACATACTATGAAGAGCAAATACACTTTTAAGAACATTGAAATAATTGCTGAAATAATTTATGAAGACATTATAATTTGATCAAATCTGGTTAGGCATTGCTGAGTTTTAAGAGAAATAAAAATAAATATATAAAATGAATATAATTTGTTACTTAATTTGTTTGTGTAACTTAATGTGAATAAGCATACCTGATGCCTTTTATCTATTGAGCTGAAGTTTCTTTGAAATGCAATTATTTATAATTAAATATATATATATTTAAAGCTATACTCATCTAAATATAATAACGTAACATAGTTCTTCAGCTTTTTTTCTCAAGTCACTCGTCGATATTCACTTATACGTAATTAAGTACTCATTTGTCTTTCAATTTGCTTTGCTTAAATTTTATATTAGCTAACATAATACTTTTGACTAATAATACAGACTAAATATATACTAAGGTAACGCAAATACTAACGCAGAATCAGGCTATATATACACTATATTAAAACCAAAATAGCACCTTCACGAAATATCAAACAGACTCCGACTCAGGCCTCAGAAATTCAGACCTCAGTCTCAGCGTCAGCCTCGGGCATCAGTCCCAATCAACTTCAGACTGGCCTCAGCATCTCTCATCTTTAAGTTATGTCACTCTTTAGGCTACTCATAAAATACTTTGATTATCTGATGCGATGGAGATTTTCTGATTTCAAATTTCTAATCAATACTTGATCTGATAGACCTTTAAACAATTTTCCTATGGCATCTTCATCACTATCCATGGCACCCGGCCGTGATACTTGTAGAAATAATAGTCGTACGCCAGCTTGCCCAGAATTATAATGATGAGGCTGGCCAGAACACAATTGAGCCAGTCAATTGGATGGATTCGCATATCATCTTCGGCACTGATGTTGCACATATCGTGACGGGTGAGCGTTAGGACCTTTGCCTGCCGCAGCTCGTCGCCCTGCATATAGGTGCAGCTGACATTCCAGGCATCCCGCACAATATCCTTGTACTTGGTGAGGAACTCACGCAGTCGCATGCCAAACTTGCAGGTGCAGTGCCAAGGATTCTTGCTGATCAGCAAGAGATTCGCATTCTCATTATCGTTCAGAGCATTGTCCATTGCGTACACCTGAAGCTTGCGCAGCTGATTGCCCTGCAGGTTGAACAGACGAAAGTTCTGCAGCCAATAGGTGTCCTCCAGCACGTCGATGTTTGAGATCAAATTGTTCTCCAACTGCACGTCCACCACATGCTGATAGTGTGGATTATCGCGCAGCGGATTAATATCGCTGATCTGAAAATTTGATTTTGTGAGTTACGAAAATTGAGTAGAACATTTTTTACTTTACTCACCTGATTATTATTTATATACAATGTGGTTGTGTTCTCTGGCAAATAGGCGGGCAAATTCTGAAACTGAAGATGCGAACAGTTGACCGTGTAGAGTGGAATGTAGGACTTGGGAATTATGTGATGCATCAGGCAGGTGCAGTTAAGCAGATCTGGATGCGATTGACACTCTCTGCGTAGAACCTGAAATTTCAATTAAATGAACAATTTAATTAAAACTTAACTTAAGTGCAGTTAGATTTAATTTAAAATAAATTTGAATTACATAAAAAATTAATAAAAATTATTTTTCAAAATAAATTTAAAAATAAATTTTAATTAATTTTCAAAAATTACAAATTACAAAATAAATTTTTATTATTTTAAAAAATTAAATACAAAATAAATTAAAGTCAAATTATAATTTTATCATTTTAATTTTAATTATTTATAAATTATATTTTAAATTAAATTAAAAATCAAATTATACTTTTATTTGCATTACATTTTAATTATATTTAATTTTAATTAAATTATAATTAAATTCAAACTAAATAAAATGTAATTATATTAAAATTATATGTTGATTAAAGAGCTATATTACTGAAAACTATCGTAATGAAATAATGTCATGGCTTGGACATATTTTACTCTTAAATACTCATATTATTTAATAATTCTGCATCTTCATGTACACATTCAAATTAAATACATAAGAGACTGATCTAATTAATGAAATACTTTTTATAAAAATGTATAAATAAAGAGGAAAATATCACGTATACGTAGTCTATCTAAATATTACGTATCTATGAAGCCAAATATTAAGTATACGCAATCTGTTGATTATTTCTATCCACATATTACGTAAACGTAAAAATATTACGTATACGTAATCTGTTGATTGTTGCTATCCACATATTACGTAAGCATAGACTACGTATTCTTTGTGTGCATATATTACGTATACGTAATCTGTTTGTTCATTATGAAAAGTCATATGGCAAATTCGATAAGTAAATTTCCAAAAGCCGAATGAGCTATGCATAAATATAGAAAATTTGAGTTCCATTTAATGGAATATGCTCTCTAATATATAAACTCTTTAATGCTTAAATCTGCCTGGGTGTTCAGATAGAGATAATTTCTTTATAGGCAATGCCAACTTTAGCTTTCTTGCATAATTTGTATGTACTTCATTACTAACTTTTATTAAATTAAATATTTATGATTCACTTTTTAAATATAATAAATTGAATTAATAATAAAGATCTCTACTCACCACCTTGTAGTGCATGACCAACAGCATTTGTCGCTCCTTGTACTTGCGATCGGCGCAGATGATCTCCTCGCGATCCGCTACCAGACGACCCTTCTCTGGCTGCAGCAGCAGCCACTTGAAGTTGCGCGTGCAGTTCCAAGGGTTGCCGGCCAGGTAGAGCTGCTGGAAGGAGTGCGGCAGCATCAGCGGTCCATCCAATTGTATGAGTTGATTCCAGCGCAGATCTAAAACTTCCAGCGCATGGATGCGCTTGAAAGTGCGCGCCGAAATGTACGAGAGATTCGTCCACGATATGTTTATGGCCTGCAAAGCAAATAAAATTAGTTGCAACTCACACTTGGAGCAGCTTTAGCAGCACCTGCAAATGATACATATCCGGAAAATCAATATTGAACTCGGTGAAGCCGCTGTACTCGATGGTCAGGGAGCGCAACTGTGTAAACTTTTGCAGCTCCCTTAGGGGATTGAAGGATTCCCTGGGCCAGCCGCATAAGAGCATCTGCTGTGCCAACACAACTTTGCCCAGCTTCGAGCTGTAAGAGAAGCTAATCAAATATCAAATAGATCTAAGGGTTTCCCTTGCATATTCCCCCTACTTCAATGCAGCCACATTGTTCATGCCGCCATAGCATCGGATGAGTCCATTCCGCGTGAGCCGCGTGCAATTGCCATCCGCAGCCTCTGGCGCTGTCGTCCAGTTGACGCAGCTCTGGCTGGCCACCAAAGCGGGTATTTTAGCTACTGGTATTGCTGTTGTAGTTAGAGTAACGTTGTCATCGTACGCATCTACGACGCCACAAAACCTAATCAAAGAGAAGCTATAATTAAAGCTAATATACGCAATATACACGAAGGTTTGTGTCTGCAGTTGAGTCTATTTATAGGCCCATTGCTGCGCCTCTCAGGTGATAATTGTTGACATGCCAAAACCTCAGACCAAAATATATATTCGCATGGCTGATCATAAAAAGCGTGTGACTGGCTTTCATTTTGTTTTATTCATTTTATGATATGAGAATATCAACAATTTCATTTACCTAACCCATATAACTCAGATACCCTACATAACTATATAAGCCTTATCTATATTTGTATTACTCTCAGAAGAGCGTTAATATTAAATAGTAATACAAATATTATACTAGGCATAATAATATAAATAAGAAGAAGCAGCATATGTAGAGATATATGTATAACTAAAGGCTGAATATATTTACAGACAAAAACTTATTTGATACATGCATAAGTATAAGTAAAGATCGAAATATAGATAAAGATAACGCAATATATACATATTTCATTAGTATATATATATATGTGCATATCTTTACATAAGTGTGTAACTAAATATGCTTAAACAATTTGTGCTTCATTCGATTACTAAATGTTAGAGCCAACAGTATGGGGCTCCAATTTGCTTGATGTATTAGCGAGAATCGATATTGATTCAGACTGTAGCCACTTAGCACATTGGTAGATCTACTTGTAACATATTAGCATATAGACAATGCGCAAATGACACCAAATAGCGAGAGTTATATACAAAAAAGAAAAATATATGATGTAATAAATATAAATAGTTAAAAAATATATAAAATATATAAAAATATATGAATACTAATATAAAAATATTTATATTTATAAATAAATGAATATTTATAAATTAATATTTTTAAATAACATTTCATAAAATATAACAAAAAATACATAAAAAATGTTTTAATTTATTCAAGTTTTAAATATATATAATTAAATATTAAAAATATATATAAATTACTTAATAATAACTTTTTTTAGGCACTTTTGTACTTTTTTAATTTAAAAATATTTTTTTTTATAAAAAAAAAATTCATATAAAAAAATTTTAATTTATTCAAGCTTTAAATATAAATAATTATATATTAAAAAAAATATAAATGACTTAATAATAACTTTTTTTGGCACTTTTTTTTATTAAAAAAAATTTGTTATTAAAAAAATACATATAAAAAAAATTTTAATTATTCAAGCTTTATATATAAATAATTAAATTTTTAAAAAATATAAATTACTTAATAATAACTTTTTTTGCACTTTTTTACTTTTTTTAAAGTTTAAAAATATATTTTTTTATTAATTTATACATAGTTAATCTGACTTGTAAATGGCGATGTACAAGTTATTTAAGATCTGCTCATAATTCGATTTGCTTTTATTTATTTACATCATATTAAATTATATTTTTGTATATCATTCAACAAAATATATTTTCCATATCAAATGTTTAGCATTTACAATTTCAGCGTTATATTTTGTTGCTGGCCTTTGAAAATTATTTAGTTGCAATTAGCAACTTTTTTACGCTCTGAGCTTGTGCGTAAGTGTTAAAATTATAATATACAAATGATAAACAAAAAATAGTAGAACCAGAAGAAGAAAAAAACACACAAATTTAAGGGTGACGAAATTATTTGCTTTGTCATTCAAATGAAATTGTTGCAATAGCTGTTGAGTTGGTTCAAAATCGTGAACTCTCAATATTTGCGCAAATGTGCAGACCAAAAAAAAAAAAAAAATAGCTAAAAAATTTAGAATGTGTTTTGCGGCTGCCTGCAATAATAATTGAATTATATTCAAGTTAAATATACTTATGAATTTTCACACTTTTTATTTTGAAAGCTGATCAGAGCTCAGACACAAGATGCTCAAAAATTAACTTTTAGCTCGAACTATTTAGCAAACAAATAATATTTTATGAGTTTCATAGAATAGGGAATTTTTTCTATATTTTTATGGAGTTATATAATTTGAATGAAAATAAATATAAATAAATAAAAAATAATTTGTTTATGTTTCTATATATTTATTTATATATAACGGGGGCAAAGCAAATTAAATTTTAAATGAATTTTATGCCAATGATCACAAAAAGCTGAAGCTGCTGTGCTAATAGCTTTATAATAATTTATATAATTAGCTATATGCATATATATATATATATATTTTTTTTTTTTGCTCTCAAAATTTGTGTATTATATATCTCCAAAACGTATTCATAGCAGTTTTAAACAAAATTGATAATTTTTGTAAGCTGAAACCTTGCACAATTCAATTCACAATCAATTTCAATTGAAATGTCTTTCATGCCATTCGATTCAATTGCAATTTTATTGAGTCAATTGAAAAATCAATAAAATAAAATGAAAATAATTATTTATTTTTATATTAACATTATTACGCTTGGTTCAAGCTGCAGATGAGCTAAGCTAATTTATAAAATTAATTTAATGTTCTTAAAAAATTAATCTATTTAAAATAAATATAAAATTCTTTTGCCTACTCAATTCGCTGCAGACACTCGAAACTTGTCTATCAATTTTGCCCGTCGCAATGAAATCCACTTGGAAATCAGTCACGCATCGACTTTCAATTGGTTTTCAATTTAATGACTTTGCTTTTTAGCAAGAGGTCGACATACTCTAGAAGCTAAGCTTTAACTAAAAGCAGGCGTAGAAGATATCTTTAAATGACGAAGGCATAATTGAAATTGAGATTATTCAATTAAATCGAATTTTTAGCATTTAAAGAAGAGCTTGAGAGTGCCCAAAAGAAGTTGTTTGTTTGCTTATATATATATATATATTTTTTTTTTTTTTCTATAATATATATATAAAAATTTAATTATATATTCACACTCCTCTATACATTTTTAAAATTCCAGGGTATATCAATTTAAAGTTAGAATATAAGTAAATATAGTTAGTATATCTGATGTTATTTATCTGTGTGGCAAGTTTTATTTTCATATTCTTAAAATAGACCAAGCGCTAAGATAATTTAAGCATATATAGCTCAAATCAAACGAACACAAGCAAAGCGAGCCAGAGATCTATTATCTATTATGGCAGCTCGCACAGAAGCAAGATAATTCAAATTGCTTATGGCAAATATAACGAAGTCTTTTTATACAGAAGACCTTTCGGTAGTCTTTCGACTACCAAGAGAGATACATTCAAAACTATATCATTTAGTTTGGTAAGATTAATGAAACTTTTCCTGTTGCTAAGAAACCATTAACAATGGGCTTCATAAGTAGTTTGCAATTAAATGTTTCAGATAGCGAAATGTTTAAAAAAATTGTTAATAAAATAATAAAAATTATGGTGTGTTAATACAAGATAAAAAAAACAGCATGTAAGCGATTTGCTGTATCTTATATAGAGATTATTGTTGTTAGAGAAAGCGAGAAAGAAAGAGATAGAGAGAGAGAGAGAGAAAGCCTAAGAGAAGCGTATGAGCTGGCAATGAAGTCGAGAATTGAAGCAATTATTATAGAATAAATTCTCTAAGCTCAGAATTATTTTTAACGTAATTTAAATTTTAAAAATTAAATATAAAATCCAAATTTAATTCAACTTAATAACAATATGTATAAATACATTATTTATATTTAAATTTTATATTTTTTATAGATAAGCAAGGGCTATAATATTATATTTATTTTTTGTTAATAATTAAATATAATTATAATAATTAATTAAATATAATATATAATAATAAATTTAATATATTCTAATACACAAATTCATTGAAATTTTATAAGATTTGCTTGATTAAATATAATATTTAGTATATGAAATTCTGATTGATAAATTTTTAATAAATCTTGCAATTAACTGTAAGCATCAGAGCGTCCTTTAGATTGGCCTAAACACGATATACATATGTAAACAAATATATTTTTACAACTTTATCTCTCTTGTACTCTAGTTAAATACATGTAAAACAGCTATCACGATAAGCCGCATTTGACGCTGCTCTGCTTAGATAAACCAACAGAAAAAAATGTGAACAGTTTGATTTATGAAATTGTTAAATATTGACACGGGCACACAATCGAAAAGTTCACAGAGAATAACAGATTTTCATAATATTTGTATTTTATATTACGCATACACCGTGTAAACGCGCTCAGTTCACAATTTTTGTATACACACAAATATATATTTCTTTTTGTTTTTTAATTAATACCTGCCAAAAATAGCCAAGAGCAACAGAAGAGTAAATGCAAATGAATTTTCATTAATAAATGTGCTTGAATAGCTCATTGCCACACACTGAAATCACCGGAACAAGCTCAGGTACGTCGTAGTCGAAGCGAAACTCGTGTAAACTTTGCGATCGATGTTCAACAAATTGTACAACTCGCACATGACTTCTGTTTGGCTGCGCGAATTGCAACAGATTTGTCTATATGTCTATATAGATAACGGTATATTTCCATATGTTTAATACATGTTCTAAATCAGCCTAGGCCAGGTTGCGGTTTACTTTTTTTTTTTTTTTAATCACTATGCGGCATCCGTATCTCTTGCGCGGCCTGTGTGCTACTTTTCTCGCGTTTGAAGTTCAAATGAGGCGCAAATGCGAAACGCTGACATATTTCTTGTTTTTTTATTTTGTTTTTTTTTTTTTTTTTTTTTTTTTGCGGCATCACCGATCTCATCCATCAGCTGTTGGGAGACATCAGTGTGAGCCAAATGTGCGAGAGAGCGAGAGAGTTTTTATTGTTGCTATAAAATACGGTTGCTATCATAAGTAGCTGGAGCTGACTGAGCGAGCGAGTGTGTGCGTAAGAGTATATATGTATGTACATATATAGTACATATGTATATAGCCCATAGCAGCATCAATCAGCTGATTGCACATAGACAATTGTTTACTACCTACTATTAGCTATACGTAAATTTATTGACTACGACACACGCATACTAATTGCTCTAATTTTTAGTTTCGCTTTGCCAAAATAACAGCCTGTCTATAAAAGAGTTAAATTTATAACGTTTTTGTGATTGTGCATGGATCGACAATTGATGTCGATAACTTGCAAATGGACATCGCTGTGATCTAATCTGGTTTAGCTTAGGCAGTGGAACTTTGTTACATTTGTAGTTTTAGTTTATTGTTTATTTGTGCATTTTGTAGTCAACAGCGCATTTGTAATTCTAAAGCGAAATCAAAGATAACTAAGGAATAATAAGTTAACAAAAAACCATTTGAGCATACATCCAAATATTGTAGCCTACATTCAATTATCCCTATACACATCATATATATATATATATAGTGCAGTAAAGCTGCTGCCTCTCTATTTGTTAGTTTTTTTGTTTTGTTTTTTTTTTGGTATCGTAAGCTACTTAGATTTGTGTTAGTTTCTGATTTTTGTGCTTATTTGGACCATTTGAAATGCGTTGTTTAAATGTAGGTTTTACATTCTTATGACTATGACTTGAGAAATTTATAAGCTCGCATAACAATGTCTTATTGAGCTAATAGTTACAACTGTCAAATTTGGTATAACATTCACTAATAGTTCAATATATAGCTGTCATTTGTATCAACATATATTCTAAGATTCGACTTTCTCTGGAGATGTGACCTCAGCCTCCTTCACTAACTGTGGATTGATGTTCAATTGAACCTTCTCATTGGTCTCGGCTTGCTTTTGTCGCTCATAGATGCGCACATCCTCCAGTGTCATGCCATGCCACTCGTCCAGCCAAGCAAACGCCTGACGATGCCCCAACAGCAAAATCTCCCGAATGCCGCGCTGTATAAAGTCTTCCACTTTGGTTTGCAGGCCCCAGACCTCGAAGCTGGCATGCACTACCTTGTAGGAACACATAATAGGAGAATCTGTTTCACGCCAGCCCTCAATCAGTGGACCACGATCTGCAAGGGCGAAAATGATTAAAAGAATTAAAATATGCTTTAATTATATAGTTTGCATTCAGATCTTATGAATGACAACTAGCAGAGGCATAGAAATGGGGAAGATCAGCAGATTTAACTCATAAACTAACTTGTCTTTTCGGACTTGAAGAACTTTGGATCCTCTTCGCGTTTGTAATGCTTGCCCGATAGCTCATCAAAGGCAATATCCACGTGATCCACGATACGTACTTTCAACTCATCTTCGCTGAGATCCAGGCACTAAATAAAAATATAAATATATACATAAACAACAATTCCCTTTAAATTAAGCAGAAGCTACTCACATTCTCTGTGCTGCCATTGTTATTCTCATATTTAGTCTTGATTAGAACATTCAGTTTGGGTATGAAGGAACACTGTAAGAGAATTAAAGCAAATATTAAGATTTAGCTATAGTTCGATCAAAGTTCAGTTCAATTTAAATAATTACCGTGTATTCTGCCAATTGTTTAAAGTTTGTCGAGCACATACAAATACATAAATTGGGGAAGAAAAACAAAAAGCAATAAATGATATATATGTTGATTAGATCTATGTATGTTTATTTTTAGCTTAAGTTCTATAACAAGCGTAATTTACCGACAGGCAATTAAGTCTAGGAATTAATGAATTGCGGCGTGGGTGCGTATCGAAAATCTGTTTCAATTCATTGGAAATTTGTTGTATAAAAAAAAACACAGAAACAGAAACAGAACATAATGGGATCAATATCGATTTGTGGAATAAAAACAAATTATAAATCTATTTCTGTTTATTGATTGAAATTTTCTGCATTGTGTCGTATTTGGACTTAATTTAATATAAGATTATTTTTTAACTAAAAACTAAATAATTTTACTAATGCATATGATTATGATTAAGCAAAGGGATAACTTCTTCTTCTATATAATCTAAAATGATCTGAATAATATCCCCCTTTTAGTTTCCCGCTCTATTGCCAAGTATCCACAGCCCATAGTCATATCACTCAAATCAAAGCATGTGTTTAAAGAGAAACCCAAACTAAACAGAGTCTGCTTATAGCTCTCATGTTCCAGGGCTTATCACAAGTGCTTTGACGAATTGCTGACAATTGAGCAACAACTGGCTTAAAGCTGCATGCGAATTGCCACAGCTGTTAACAATTTTAGGCACCTCTGGCACTAAGGGCCTGGTTTCAGCTCAATTGAATTGGGCGCAGGGCGCAGCTCTAATCTCTATATGTAATCTATCTGCCTCACTCCCTCTCCCTCCCTCTCTCTCGCTATAAACATATATATATATTTGGTATATTTGGTCATGCTTACCAAATTTATGTTGTTATCAGACGTAATCAATGGCTGTGACTGTGACGTATCTGCTGTATGGCAAGTGCGATACGAGCACATGGATATGTACAGTAAAAACTATGTTCACGGACAGCTGAAAATGCCAGACTGACAACACACTACCATAGATTTTAATATATGTCTGTCTCAGTCATATTTTATATGCATTAATTAATAATATAAGTCATTCATTTCATTTCAAATTACTCTAAGATTATCAACTAAATAAAGCCTTAGTCATTCACTTAAAGCAAAGTTCACTGTACAGCAGACACATGCGATAGACGCATAAAACTAAATATATAAATGGAGAAACTTCTGAATTTATGTAAATTATTAAATTATTAATTGAATCTACTCTCTCTTTAAGTTAAGCAGTGGCCATTCACTCAAGACAGAGTTCACTTTATATCATTTTCAAAGGCCAAGGAAAAGGTCAAGACTCTGCCATATGGCACAAGGGACTAAAATGTCAGTGCTATAAATACGCGAACTTTGCTATAAAAATAAACACGCTGTATACATATATATAAAATCTCACCTGTTAGCGTATAAGGATAGTAGTTCCATGATTTTTCAGTCACATAGAAGACGCGCGGACATATGGCCTGAATCCAGTAGGGAAGCCGACTACAAAGAGCGAAAACAAAAGATGATTAGAGAAGATAATTTGGACACGGTGCACGGCTATCGCACTTGGACAGGTGTATGCGCTTCTCTGTGTACTGTCCCTTGCCGTGAACGGGATCTTCGCATGGCTTGTTGTCCATCACCTCGACGCCTTCGCCCTCATCCGATTGCTCCAGACTGTGGCGCGCAATCATATACAGCTGACCGATTTTGTACTGCGAGCGAATGCGAAATGCTGAATTGTTAATAATTTAATAAATACGGTATTTATTTACCTCCTCGACAGTGAGCGGCATGCAAACGCGATATTCTTTTATTAACACCATTTCGTAAGGTATTCAAACTTAAAAAAATGTTATACAAATGAATTTAACGTTACGAAAGAACGGCGAGACGAAACGCAACTGAAGCAACAACAAAATAAAATGTTCTACTAGCAGCTTGCCGATGTAGCTATCGATAGTGTAATCGATTCAATTGCTTGGAACTACGAACTTAATTTGTTTTAAGTCAATCTTTTTCATTTTTAAATAATTTTTTTATACAAACTTACTGTCGTTGTTATTTGTAATTCATTAATTTAAATATATAATTTGGTATACTTTCTTTCAGTTAACCAACTCATAATATTAATATATTCACACCGTACTGGCTCTGATGTTGTATCGATACAAACCACAATATTTGAGTATATCGATAATAAACCAACTAAAACTTGGCAAACGGTCACACAGGTTAATTGCTAGGGGTTTTTGCTAATAGCAAATCTAGGCGCTGCTTGTAAAAACGTCGAAACGCAACAAAATAAGTAATAAAAAGTGATTGTGGCTCCATAAAAATATATATCTGAGGTACGCGAACAAAATTGATATAAAATAAACGAAACAATCTTAAGATATCGTGCATAAATGTAGTGCGAATACAACGCAATCTACAGTGAAAAAGTGTCACAATAATAAATACACACAAACCAATACACATGCACAATATTACATAGATTTGCAAGTGGGTGTAAGTGGCTGAGTGTGTGCATGCGTGTATTTGTGCGATACATACTCATCAGTGAATTCGAATGCATTTAGTATAATTAATGCCTAACCACGCTCACTTTTCCCGTCTACAGTTCACTACGACGCGACACAGCCAGCATATCCGCCATCGGCTCGGCTGTGGTACGTGCAATGTTTAGGATCCGTGTCAAAATGGGTCCGCAACGCAACCACCACAACAACAACAATGGCAATGGCAACAGCAACAGCAACAGCCATGGCCGCATCAACAAGAAGTGGACCTGCTGCTTTGGCCTGCACGTACATACCGCTACGCTAATGATTGGCCTTTGGCATCTGGTAAGTAAAATTGCGACGCAATATCCTTGATCTTACTGCCTACGCATGACTGCAGCGAAACACACACACACACACACACACACATCGTAAGACAGATACACGCGCACGCATACACCCATTCGAGTTGACCCTGTTCAGTGTCACACACGAAAGGGAAAAATCAATTGTCGCTGCACCGAGTGACTCTCAAACTGTTGCCGACTCGATTCGACTTTGAAAGTTGCACGAGCCAGACGAAGGTTGCCAACTTTCGCCTCGCACAATTGTGACGTCAGACGAGCATTTGCGGCGGATTCATCAAGTTTTCTGTACGCGCTTCAGAAAGCAAACTCATTCGCATTGCCCAATTCGAGTCACCAAACCAAATCACCTGATTATGTTTAATTGAAACCATTTATAGTTGATATTCATACGCTTACGTCGTGGTTAAACGCAGCTCTTTACGTTTTATCGCAATTTTTTCTGATACGTCGCAGAGTGTCGAGTTTCAGTTTAGAATTTCATCAGAAAAATGTTTATGGCAACATTGCAGAGAACTCTTAGTTAAGTAACATGATTTATATATGTATACATAAGTATAGTAAAATTATATACATACTTTTAAAATGTATATAAATTTTATATACTTTTTTAGCCGCCATTCACGTTAACCTTGCGCATGCATAAATAATTAGCTAGAAGTTTTCCATTTCAATGCATTCCTGTTTTTCTAGCCCTCACTGTAAACATTCGCTTTGTTTTGTTTGCTTAACAATATCAGTACCGTTATCTCTGACAGACAAGTCCAACTCAGCTGAACTCAACTGAGTAAATTTTGGACCAACTTGAAGCAGTAAAATGAAAACAAAATCTGTTTTAGCTATGTATATACATATATTTATACATATATATATTTATATAGCTGTTTAGTAGCTGCTGGAAGTAAATAGTTTTTGCATAAATAATTTGTATATTCAGTCTAAGTAATTTCTGTTTTATCATATCAAATATCGTTTGGAGCAACTGCCATAATAGACAAGTTTTGAAAAGTGAACCCAATTAGCTGGAAATAAATTTTTCATGTATAATGTTTTCGGAACAAGAATTGGTGGTCATATGGTCACCGCTGCCAATCTCATGGGAATCACATGCGATTTCCGATCGATGCAGTCAGATGATGAACAGGAAGCGACAAAATCAATTGTCCAATATAATCCACTAAGCGAAGAGTCGGAGTGTGGCGAAAGCATTGACTGGGCGGCAGATATCGAGGCAAAGCCCGCTCTTTCCAGAAATTCTCTGTCCGAAGGGCCATTCAATAGCTTGGAAGATCGTACGCTGCACTCGTTGGGCTACGCGGCGCTCGATGAGTGGCCCACAATGGAGGGAACTCGACTGGAAGTTGATAAGACGCCGCTCTACGATTTGCTGTTGACGCTCGTGAGAAAGAATTTGAAGACAAATACCACGATTACAATGGGTGAGAGCTGCCTGCACGTTCACCTCATTGTGCTGCAGTGCTACTCGAGACTCTTCTGTGATATTGGAAGCGACACGGTGAACGTGGATTTACCTACTGATTGGGTGACGCCGCGTGCCTTTCGCCTCATATATGAGTGGATGATTGTTGATGCGCCGCTGTTATCGCGGCTTGGCCTGTTGGAGGTGCTACGTGCCGCCAGCTTTTTGCGAATCCCGCAACTGGAGAAGCAATGTGATTATTGCCTGGCACACGGCATCACCGAGGAGTCGGCGGTGATGCTATATCTAGAGGCGCGTCTATTGCGCATGGAACGTGCTCATCGCTCACAGCTGCAGCGCGTTGGTCGCTTTTTCCTGACTCTAGTCGCCTCACAGGAATTCCTGCAGCTGCCCGTGCGCGCCCTTTGGCTGCTGCTCAGGTCTAATCGTGTTTGTGTCAACTCCGAGCTGGAGATTTTCATGTCCGCCGTGCGCTGGCTCAACTTCAATTGGCCCAAACGTCAAATCAATGTCGTTCGGCTGCTTGCCTGCGTGCGCTTTGCTCTGGTGCCGCCCTGGCTACTCATCCGCCTGCACGATCGTCAGTCCAAGTGTATTGAGCTAAAGCGTATTATGTCGCTGCCGGAAGTGCTGCAGCGCATGCACGATGGCATTGGCTATACGACGACTCGTCTCTGCTACGGCACCGATCGTGAAGCCTTTATGCAGCATCTGGAGCGCACTGGGATGCAGCCGCCGGAGCAACGCAATTGGATCTATGACCGCATGTGCAGCTATCATCATCGACTGCACTGCCACATCGCCGAGGAGTTCACCTACGAGACTTTCCTCAGCTATCTCAGCTGGCTGCAGACGCAGCATAAGAACTATTGGCAAACATTCGAGCAAGTCGACGCCTCAGAGTTGTGTCTCAGTTGCCAAAAGGCAGCTGAGGAACAGACGAACAGCATTGCTAGTTAAGATATGGTTAATCTACTTTTGATTCCTGCATTGTAAATATAGAAAAAGATCTGTGCTCTGTAAAAAATGATTCTATAGCTCTTATAGTCGTATGATGTAAATGTCTTTCTGAAGAGATTTACTTCTGATAAACTCACTTCAATGAACTTTCATCTCCTTATCAATCCTCATCTTCTTATCTATTATATAGATTTACATTTTCTATTCATTTTGCATATAATTCACAGTTCTTAAATATTCTGGCGCTGAGCGTGCTGGCCGTCATTTGGCGCAATCCGGAAATGATGGATGAATTGGAAAGTGGCAGCCATGATTTTACCGTTGATCTGAATGCACCTGCATTGCCCACACCGTTGAGCAAAGTGGATCCCCCGTATGCCTATCGTGATCATTCCTTCAACTACCGTAAGCGTTACCGTAAGCAGTAAATTTTGAGCAGCTCTCTAAGCAATCAGTATTAAAATAACTATTTCATCTACACAGAGAACTTTGATATGGGCGGGCTGGTCTGCACCTGCATGATAGCCATAACCCTGATGATGATCTATGGAACTATCAAAGGCAAGCCGTCGCATCTGTTGCCCTTCTTCTGCTTGCAATTGTTTGACTTTGCCATAACTACGTGAGTGAATCGCAAATATATACAAATATTTTGATAAATTGTTTTTGCTTTGCTTGTAGTTTGACTGCTGCTGGTTACCTCTGCTATCTGCAAGCCATTCATCGTTTCATCGCCGACTCTCATCGGCTGCCGTGGCGTGAGAAGCTGCTGGAACTGCCCCCAGAGGAGCTCGTTGTGGTTGTGCTAGTGGTTTTCGTGTGCATCGTGTTCCTTAAGGCCTATTGCATTGGGATCGTCTGGCGTTGCTATAAGTACTTGACACTCCGGCAACAGCATCTGCGCAGCTTGCTGCCCTGCGTCCTGCCCGAGATGGCTGTGCGTGGCGGCATTGGTGGCGGTGGCTTTGGATCTGAGGAGCGTGCATATTCAACACTGCTGCCCAACTATGATGAGGCAATTGCTCAATACTTGAAGCAGGCACCACCGCCGTCCTATCAGGTGGCCATGTCCAACTATCAGAATGAGGACGAGCATGTTGCCGGTGAGGCACAGGCTCAGTCGGACGCTGGCGGCAATACTCCATTGTTTGTGGCACTGAATGCAGGCGCTGCCAATACGGCACCCAATATGGATGACAACCTGGACAACAACAACGATATGCCGAACAACAACAATACGGTTCATGTGAATGCCAACACGCCACCAATGCGACGCAGCGAGCAAGCGAATCATGGCGGCGACAACGTATCGGATGATGGCAACGAAGACGATGCTGATCTGGAGGTTATTGATGCTGGCATTGATGTAATCGAAGGCGCAGTTCCGCCACCGCCATACAACGATGTTGCCGCTGGTGCTGCTGCTACTGCCGCTGGTCATGTGCAAATGGGAGGATCGCAGTCGCCGCTTAGCCGCCAGGTGAACATACCCGGACAGGTGCCTGGACGCAACGAGAGTCAGGCCTAAGTTGTGATTTCTTTAAAATGTTTACATTATTATTGTGTTGTGAGCAGAGAACTTCGCCCACACGCTTCCCTCTCTAACTCCCCTCCCTCTTTTCTCTCTCCCTATCTTGCCCAGCCGTTAGCACAAAATATTGTATTTTATTTGCAATTTATTGCCCATTATTACCCCACTCCCATAGGGACAAATCTAAGCAGTTTAGTTTCTCCCACACTTGTTCTCATTCGTCTATTAATATTGTATACAAAAAGAAAAATGCAAAACAAAATATTGGCAATTGTTTTTTGAATATAGAAAATCATTATATTGTATACCTCTAGCCGTCGCGTATTGTTGTTAAACTTGAAAACGCATTAGACCTATCCGTATGAATAAATATTCTCTGAATTTTGCTCTTCAAGTTAAATGAATATAATAATATGTAAAGCACTGGTTTTCATTTAATTGTCATATAAATTTTACCTAGTTAAGTGCGAGTAGTTGTTACCAAAAAGAAAGGAATAGAAATGAGAGCCAAGCGGATGTTACACGAATCTAAATGGGAAATCTATGCGAACGCATATTCATTTTATGTTCTAAGCTAAACTGTAAGACTTTGTGCATATTATTAACACAGTATGTCAATTTCGATTTAAGTTTTTTGTCTATTTTGTTTTTTATTTCAATTACCACACACTTCAAAGACATCCAAAAAAAAAAAAAAGAAAACAAACAAATAACGAAAACTACAAAATATAACAATATTTTATGTATGTACAACATCTATATGTATACTGTATACTAAATATGCAAAGATATTCGAATAAATATTAGTTTAAAATGAAAAAAAAATTTATGAATTTTGTTATTTATTTTTAATGTTGTGCGAATGTGTGTAGCAGGCAGATCTAGGTCTGGCAAACATTATGGGAAGTATATATATATACATATATGTATGTATATTCATGATCTGAGTGTTGAGTAAATCTGATCTACTGTCGATCTCTCTATCAGTAAGTCTGTCTGTCTGTCTGCCTCTCTAACTTTCAGTGCATTCGTCTGCTTTTAACTCTCACTTTCATTCTGTCGGTCTACCGCTATGTGTGCCAGCCTCTATCTGCTTCTCTGTCTGGCTGCCTTGCTCTCTGATTGCCTTACTGTCTGTCTACCTATGATCTCGCTGTATGCCCCTTCGTCTTCCTCTCTCTCTCTCTCACTGTCACTGTCTGGCTGCCTCTCCTTCTGCGTGTCTTTGATTGGCTCTGTGTGTTCGTTCAACTCAAACTTCGGTACAGCAACACACGAAGCTGTTGAGTGGAGCAGAATTGAGGCCGAAGAAGAATAGCTCAGCTATATAGACTGCTGCTCATGCTCACACACACACACACACACACACACACAGCTTAACTATTCTGCTTTTCTCAGAGCAGAGCAAGGCTCAAAAGTTAAACTCGAACTCAAATTAGAGTTGGCAGTGCCGCCTCCAACATATATAAAGGCAAGCCTGCAGCAGCGCTCCTTCAGTTACTTCCCGGATCCTCCAGTGTTAAGTCGAGCAGTGCAGTAGGACCTTCACCTCATCTTCTTCTTCTTATGTGTATGGTAAGTATTTAAATATAGTTAATAATTCGAAGTATTTTAAGCACTACTATTATAATAATTATAATGAATAATAGAATAAAAAATAAATATATTTAATTATTATAATAATTATTAGAAATGATCATGATGTTTATTATAACTAATTTATAAATACTTATAAAGTTAATAATTATTATGATTATAGTCAATTAGATTATGAATCATAATAATTAGTATTCATTAATATAATAATCATTAAGAAATGTTGCTCATTCATATTATTGTAACTCTAAATTTATTATACAATTAAATATTTATTTATTATAATAATAAATGAACATAAATTATATATGTATAAAGTGGAGTAACTAATAAAATAATAAGACGCAAATTCCGTAATGATAATCATATGAAATTCATTTGATTATAATTACATATGATAGAAAAATTAAGACAGTCTAGAAGTCTTTAAGACTAGAAATATTTTTAAATTATTATTTATCAAAATGTACTATCTAGTTAATAATTACTATAATTCCAAATGATCTTCTAGAATTCGCGCTGCCACACGCCACATATAATATGGTTTCATTCACAAACACAATGGAATTATTATGAATTTATTAGACTAAATTCTGCGATAAGATTTCTTTCCATTGTGTTTACAATGCGGACAACTGAATATAGTAAATCATTCATTCAGCAAGTCAACATTAAATCAAACATCACGTGTTCCTTAAAGGGGCGATTGAGAAGTTTTCACCTGATAATTCGGAATACCCTGTATATCATAAATTTTCAATATATTTTTAATTACGTAGTAAAATAATTATAATTTATTATAAATATGCACATTGATATATTCCCTTTTGATCAAGTAACATTCATATATGCATGAATAGTCTCTATTATTCATTCCATTAACGTACAGGGTATTTTTTTAAAAGCAATTAAGTTTGATTTGTAAAATTTTGTTTTTGTAATATTTTTTTTTATTCATTTGTTTTTGTAATAAGCTGACTAATAAATGTATTATCAATTTACGTATTTGCGTGTAATCAAGTAAGAGTACTCTACGAGAGAGGAGTGTCCGACTAGACTTGATGATGACTTGAACAATGCTACTCGAATATTACACTTATTATATTTAAAAAGAAAAAAAAACTATTTTAATATACATTTTACATATATTCGTATGTTGAAGAATATTTATTTCTTTTTTTTTTTATATCCTATATTCATTTATTTATATATGTATATACAAAGATTGTTGGTCTGTAATCTTACAGATGTCCAAACCAATTTGAATATGTTTTACTTCACAATAATACTAAGGTACAAAATAGAATTTTCTTAAATTTATACAAACTAATATGCATATATGAAATATCTTGAATTATTACGTATTTCTATAGTTCTCCACATAATAAATTTAGGGTCTTTTGAGCTATGCCAGAAAAATAAACATAAAATATATATAGTCTTTACTAAGAATCAGAATCAGAGTCAATTTAATCTTACATTAAATGCTTTTAATAGACAGCTCTATTTTACAAATTTTCAACAAGCTCAAAGTATTTCAGTGTATAACATTGCAATAATATTTTAGAAAGTCTCTTGTGAAAAACAATGTTTTAAAAATAAATTATCTCACCTTCCACTGCCTGTATAAGGCGTGTGCCATAAATGTATCAAGTCCTATCTTTATTATAAATTAATTTAATAATTTTACTATTTATAAATTAGAAAAAAAAAACAAACAATGCCAAACTAGTGTTACCATCATTCGATAGATTACAAATTATTTAACAAATAGATATATCACAAACCTCATGAAGTATATAAACAATGGCGATCCTACAGTTGGCATCAGTTGAATTCTCGTAGTCAACAATTCACCATGGTTAGCAAGGTTATCATCGCTCTGGCTGTGCTCCTCTGCGCAGAGGCCGTCCTCGGCGTTGCTGTTGTCAGCAAGGCAGCTTGGGGTGCTCGCAATCCCAAGAGCAAGACCACCTTGGCCAGCTCCCTTAGCTATGCCGTCATCCACCACACCGCTGGCAACTATTGCAGCACCCGTGCTGCCTGCGCCCAGGAGCTGCGCAACATGCAGTCCTACCACATGGACACCCTGGGCTGGGCTGACATTGGCTACAACTTCCTGATCGGCGGTGATGGCGCTGTCTACGAGGGTCGCGGCTGGAACGTTTTGGGTGCCCATGCCACCAACTGGAACTCCAAGTCCATTGGCATCTCCTTCATGGGTAACTTCAACAACAACAAGCCCACCGCTGCCATGATCAGCGCTGCCAAGGGTATTCTCGCTGATGCCGTCTCCCGTGGCCAGATCAAGTCCGGCTACACTCTGTACGGTCATCGTCAGGTCGGTTCTACTGAATGCCCCGGCACCAACTTGTGGAACGAGATTCGCACCTGGGCCAACTGGAAGGCCTAAGAAATTCTCGAAAGAATTTTCAATATAAAAAAAAATTTGTAATGTTGCATAATAAAAATCTATAAAAATATAATTGCCGATACACAGTTATGATTTAAATTTTTTAAATGAATTTTTATAATCCATTAATTCAGTAATGTTATAAGTTCAAGCCAAGAGTCGAACTCTTATCGTATTTCTATTACACTTAGAGTGGTCTATAATACGAATTTCTTTCTAGAATCAAATCAATAATAGGCAATTATAATTAAACTTATCTCTAAGGGTTTAAAGATTGATTCGCTATATATTTACGAGTTTAAGGTATTCATAAATTAGACCAACCTGATTAAAGTGTTTGGCTATCTCCCGCATTAGGTCGTTTCGTTTAGAGCACTCCAAAGTCTTGTTTGTGATATTCATTCAATAATATAAACTTATCTGTAAGACGCATTATTTTTGCTTATCGGAATTATAGTTGATTAATGGCTTCCTTACATTAATCCATTGCTGTTAACATTGATTATTGTTGATATTGATCATGGTTAACATAATTTTTATTTCGCGCTAATGTTAATTTTAATTGAAAGCAAATTTATCTCTAACTATAACTCTCTATTTATCTATTCTCTCTAGCTCATTTTTTGATGATGAATGTATATATATTATACGAAAAATTATAATTATATTATTATATAGGTTTTAGATTTTTTTTCATATTCCCAAGCAATTATTTTAATAAATTATATGTATTTCTTAAACTAATTTTAATTGGCTAAAAGCTGAATATCTAGGTTTCCATATAAATTATAATAATTATATATTAATGATATAATGATTATCAAATTAAGAATTAATTTGTAATTTTTATAAATTTTATAAATGCTCTTTGAGCTAATATTTCAAATTCAAGCTTCCAAGATTTCAAAGTTTGAAGCCAATCTTTAATATAAAAATATATAAAGTTTTATATAAATATCAAAAGAAAAACAAAAAATCTTGACGCCAATAAAATAGTAAATTAAATGAAATTATTAAATAAATTAAAATTAAATAAAAATCATTTTATTAATAGTAAAACCTTTATTATTATTAAATCATTTCAAAAAATAAATAAATAAATAAATTTTAAATGATATTATTAAATAAATTAAAATTAAATAAAAATCATTTTAATAAAAGTAAAACATTTATTGTTAGTAATAAAACGTAAATCATTTAATTTAATAACGCATATACAAATAAAAAAATTTTTTTTAAAAATAATAATAATTTGAATAATAATACATATATAATTGAATTTAAATGCGTAAAACCCTTGAATACTTTTACTAATCAAACTTTCTCTAGCATTATCAGCAACCGCAACTTCTGATGTTTGGCACGAGGCATTAAAAGGTTTGCATGAACGCAGCAGCCATAAATTAGGCAAATCGCAATCTTCATTTAGAATTTATTGAATGCATTCACTGTGTTCTGGCTAAGTCTGCCAATATCAGGAATATATTTTGATAGCAGTTTATCAACTTATAGCTGAAACTGCCAACGCTTGGGTATATAAACACGAGCATCCCGTCAGTGGACATAGAATTCTTTTCGATTCGCAACCATGGTTAACAAGGCTATCATCGCTCTGGCCGTGCTGCTCTGCGCACAGGCCGTCGTCGGAGTCGCCGTTGTCTCCAAGGCATCTTGGGGCGGACGCAACCCCACCAGCAAGACCACCTTGGGCAACTACTTGGGCTATGCCGTCATCCACCACACCGCTGGCAACTACTGCAGCACCCGTGCTGCCTGCGCCCAGGAGCTGCGCAACATCCAGTCCTACCACATGGACAGCCTAGGCTGGCCCGATATTGGCTACAACTTCCTGATTGGCGGTGATGGCGCTGTCTACGAGGGTCGCGGCTGGAATGTTGTGGGTGCTCATGCCACCAACTGGAACTCCAAGTCCATTGGCATCTCCTTCCTGGGCAACTACAACAACAACAGACCCACCGCTGCCATGATCAGCGCTGCCAAGGGTATTCTCGCTGATGCCGTCTCCCGTGGCCAGATCACCTCCGGCTACACTCTGTACGGTCATCGTCAGGTGAGCGCCACTGAATGCCCCGGCACTAACCTGTGGAACGAGATTCGCACGTGGGCCAACTGGAGGGCCTAAGAAGCTATCGAAACGATTTCCTTTAGATTTCAAAATTTTCTATTTTCCAAATGCTGCATAATAAAAACTTATAACAAAAATTCAATAAACTTTACATATGTTGAGATGAGTCAACAATGGGAATTTCGATGCGAGATCTCTGGTACAAGGCTTGAGCTTTACTTGTTTATTAATTCAGCTGATAAGCCTCGTGTGTTAGGTCACAGCCAGACTTTGATACAATATCAATTGATCTAATCTGATCACTGATCTAATTGAACATCTATCTAGTCTAGCTTGAGATCAGTATTTAATATTATATTATATACTATCTTGTATAGTTTTAGATCAGTATTTATTCAGTATATTATATACTATCTAGCGTAGTTTTAGATCAGTATTTATTCAGTATATAATATACTATCTTGTATAGCTTTAGATCAGTATTTAATCAGTATATTATATACTATCTTGTATAGTTTTTGATCAGTATTTATTCAGTATATAATATACTATCTAGCCTAGTTTTAGATCAGTATTTATTCAGTATATTATATACTATCTAGTCTAGCTTTAGATCAGTATTTATTCAGTATATTATATACTATCTTGTCTAGTTTTACATCAGTATTTATTCAGTATATAATATAATTCTAGCTAATTAATTGTCTTGCTTCATTTCATTCATTTGAGCATTGTTTATAGCAAAATTTATTCCAAGTGTTCAATTTCTATATGTAAAAACCTACAACTATTGGGGAAGGCCTCCGAGAAATCCCCCAATTAAAAATAAATATACATTCAGCCTTTCGCATAAATATATTATATTTAAAAAGTTTTTATTTTGCAGCTTCAATTACGTCATCGTTAGTCCATTTAAGCCTTCCAGTTGGCCCAGGTGCGAATCTCGTTCCAGACATTGGTGCCAGGGCACTCAGTGGAGCCAACCTGACGATGGCCGTACAGAGTGTAGCCGGAAATGATCTGGCCACGGGAGACAGCATCGGCTAACAAACCCTTGGCCGCGGCGATCTGAGCCGAGGTAAGTCTGTCATTGTTGTAGTTGCCCAGGAAGGAGATGCCAATGGACTTGGCATTCCAGCTGGTGGCATGAGCACCCATAACGTTCCAACCGCGACCCTCATACACGTTGCCATCGCCGCCGATCAGGAAGTTGTAGCCAATGTCAGCCCAGCCCAGGCTGTCCATGTGATAGGACTGAATGTTGCGCAGCTGCTGCTCACAGGCGCTGCGGGTGGTGCAGTAGTTGCCAGCGGTGTGGTGGATCACAGCGTAGCTCAGTTTGCTAGCGAGCGTGGTTTTGCCATTGGGTGAGCGACCGCCCCACTGCGACTTGCTGATGATGTTCACAGCGAAAACGGCGTTGGCGCACAGGAGCACGGCCAGAGCGATGAGAGCTTTGTTTGCCATAATTCTCGATGGGATTTTGAGACTTGTGTAAAGGCCGAGCGAAGTGGCGCTACTTTTATAGCCCCACGGGAGGTGCGTTATCTCTCTCGAATGATTCGCCCAGCACACGACACTTGATGCGCCAATATATATACATATATATATATATATATATATATATATATATATTCATGAGAGTGTTGGGGGAATTTTGATCTGATACGAAGACAATCGAAAGAAGTCTCTGCACCAGCTGTGCTCGAATCAGTTTTTAATCAATCCAAGTGCAATTTAATTAATTTGTTCAAAATATACTCAACGAACTTCAAAAATAAAACAATTCATGTTGAGCAAATCTGCTATCTGTCATAGAGCTCGATTAGATTTAGATGTTGCATTTGTGTGTTGAAGCTACAAGAGTTTATTGGCTTTTTGAATAGAATTGTATATAGTATAAATATATTTGTAAATGAATGATAATAATAAACTTTAATAAATTCTTGATAACTCGATAGCCTTGCCATTCTATCTCTTTGTAGAAAGACCTCTTCAGACTTGCAATTCTCTGAAAGTCTGAAGAGATCTTTATAGAAAGAGATAGATGGATAGAAATATGGATAGATGGAGTTGGAGATGGAGATGGAGAAAATGAAGATGAATATGAAGATAAATGCAGATGGAGATGGAGATGGAGATGGAAATGGAAATGGAAATGGAAATGGAGTTGGAGATGGAGATGGAAATGGAGATAGAGATGGAGATAGAAATGCAGATGGAAATGGAAATGGAGATGGAGATGAAGATGGGAATGAAAATGAAGATGAATATGAAGATATATATATATCTATATATGTATATATATATATATATATATATATATATATATATATATATATATATATATATATATATATATATATATATATATATATATATATATATATATATATATATATATGTTCTCTTATATCATAAGCTAATTAAATCATTTTATTTGTATATACCATTTGTTAAATATCCCTCAACATCAATTCTGCTATTGAATTTATTCATTTCTCATTCCGAAAAACAAAGAGAGAGAGAGAGAGAGAGAGAGAGAGAGAGAAAGAGAAAGACATAGAGAGAGAGCTAGAAAGAGTTAGATCTTAAAATTCCGAGCTGATTGAGCAGTCATATGAACAAAATTATAATGAATTAATGAAAAACTAAAGAATAAAATCTATATCTCACATAATCAAATAATATTTAAAACTTAGCTACCTAATATGTTCCACCCAAAAAAAAAAAAAAAAAAGAACAAAATAAATTTTCATTTAATCATTTATTTATCAATTAGTGAAGACAGTGTGTGTGCTCTAAGCCCGCCAGTGGGACCAGCTGCGAATCTCGTTCCAGATGTGAGTGCCAGGGCATTCGGTGGCGCTCACCTGACGATGGCCATAGAGGATATAGCCAGAGGCTAACTGGCCACGATTGACGGCATCGTTGAGCAGTGCCTGAGCCGAAGCGATCATGTTTGGCTCCAGAGTGTCCCAGTTGAAGTTGCCCAGGAAGGAGATGCCAATGCTGACGGGATTCCATTCGGATGCATGAGCGCCCATCGAGTTCCAGCCACGACCCTCATAGACAGCGCCATCGCCGCCGATCAGGAAGTTGTAGCCAATATCGGGCCAGCCCAGGGTGTCCATGTGATAGCTCTGCACATTACGCATCTGCTGTGCGCAAGCAGCACGAGTCTCGCAATAGTTGCCCGCTGTGTGATGGATGATGGCATAGTTCAGGTAGTTGCCCAGGGCAACACGATAGGTGGGTGCACGGCCACCCCACTCGGCCTTGGAGACGATATAGACTCCCTGGACAGCGTACTGGCCGCAGACCAGCACAGCGAGAACTAGAGCGAATGCTGCTTTCGACACCATGGTTAAACTTTGCTAATTGTGATAAACCAAATCGACGTGCGGCTCTTATAAATGCAATTGCTTGGCTCTCAAGTTTGGCTTATCGAACTCTTGAAAAGATTAAGTCATGTTATGGCTGGCTTTTATGGAGCTTGTCTTCAAAATTTATAATATTTATAATATTTTAATTTATGGTAATGATTCTGCCGTGGGAAGTACAAATAGTTAAACAAACCAAAATACTCTATTGATTTACGCTCTCGCCTAGCCGTGGGGCCTTATCGCCAGATATGCATATATTATATATATATAATATATATATATAAAGCGAAAGCGTGGCTACACTATGTCTCGCTACTATCGGCTGACATATATGCGATTTGTGCTCTGATAACAATTACCTCTGGCATGAAAGCCTTATCAATTAAGCTAACTCACAAATTGTTTATGTCAAATGATCTCAGCTTCATTTTGCTATAAAAAATTTTAACATGGGAGTTGAGCAAAGTTTATGAAAAGAATATTATGAGAGTTCAGAAAAGTTTATGAAAATAACATGATTTTAATTTCTATTGCTAGTTATTTGTGTTTGTCAGTTAATCAGAATCTAAATCAATTATAACTAACTCTAATAGCGCCGAAAAATATTGCGTTCATCCGGGCAGCAAGACAAACATTGCACAAAGTCAATATACTCTTTTTCCTTTTGGGAACAGAGTATAAATATCCTAAGATAATTCCTCATATCTAATAACTATCAAATTTCAGTTAAATTATCTGGCATTTATATTGAATAAATTGTATAGTAATTTTCTATATTCAGATTTATTGATTTGGACTTCTGCCAACTCTCAAAAGGATTTCATCTCTAGCCTAAAATCTGAAGAAAACGTTCTTTAAGACGACTTTAACGATCAAGCTTTCAATTTGTATTCCATAAATAAGAATTTAGCATTGCTTCGCCAATAAACTCTTAGCATTTAGATTCTTATTATATTGTAGATTTATAAGATAAAATTCTACAAAACATTCATAATAAATTGTAATATTAAATGAGTGATATAAATAAATAAATATAAAAAATATCTAGCTACCTTCGATACATATAACACGTATTTATATATATTATATAGAACATTTAGCATATACAACATACATATATATTTATATTATATATATATCAATAATTAAATGTACATCAATTTAACCACTTGAACACACTGACACATAAAAGACATTCAAAATGAATGTAACTTTTGCAATTAATGAGATTTACAAATCGGTGAGTAGAGAGAGTTAGAAAATGAGAGAAAGAGAAGTAACATAATCAATTCTCAACAGATGCGCTGCAATAGTGTAATGTATGTGGAATTCTCGCATCGCTGCTTTCTGTCTGAAGCCATTAAGCATTGCAATCAGGTAATGCAATGTATTAACTACCTCAGAATCGCCTACTGTCAGCTGAATATCAAGACGCGAGGCACAGAGATAGCTTTACTCTGCTTATCCGTCGCCATCATGGTGCTGCTGATGATGATGGTGGCCCATTTGGTGGATAAATAGTAAGCTTGGCATTAGTTCTCTTTAGTAAGTAACTTTCGTAACTTGAGCGTATTGTTATCATTGTCTTTAGCCTTGCGCCATTGCTGAAAATCGTCTCGACCATGATGCATATGAACCAATATTTGGCTGGGATAACTCTGCTATGCTTTGGCAATCACTTGCCTGAGCTCATCATCAATCTGACGCCCGTCATGGAGGAATCGCCGCTATTCAGCATTACGCTGTCCAATGCAATTGCCGTAATTGTAATTAATAGCGGAGTTGTCTGCTATCTGAGGCCATTCAAGATCAATGGACATTGCGCTGTGCGCGATCTACTCTTCATGATGTTCTCCTGTGAGGTGGTGCAGTATGCGCTCTATAATGATTACAAAATAAGTCGATTTGAGGCATTAAGTAAGCGATATCAATATCAATCTCTGACTATTAATATTTATAGACAAATATTAAACGAGTCTATTGATCAGTGATCGATATGAATCGATATATAGCTGAAGCTCTCTCTCTGTCTTGATTGTTTCTTGACGCTTGCTCAATGCCTTCCAGCTATACGTATTTATTGATCATTGATCCTCAGTGCTAAAATTTTTTTGTATTTTGAGCAAAAATTCTTTCTTTCTTATTTATTTATTTGTATTTATTTATTTATCATTATTAATATTTGTATTTATTTATATATTATTATTTATTTAATTTAATTTATTTTTTCTTTTCATATTCATTTGATTTATATAATCAAATTATTTAATTTAACTTAAAGCAAAAATTCTTACTTTATCATTATTAATATTTTTATTTATTTATATATTATTATTATTTTTATTTATTTAATTTAATTATTTTTTCTTTTTTATTCATTTGATTTATATAATCAAATTATTTAATTTAACTTAAAGCAAAAATTCTTTCTTTATCATTATTAATATTTTTATTTATTTATATATAATTATTATTTTTATTTATTTAATTTAATTATTTTTTTCTTTTTATATTCATTTGCTTTATATAATCGAATTATTTCATTTAACTTAAAGCAAAAAATTCTTTCTTTATTTTTATTAAATTATTGATTTTTGTTAAATTATTTCTATTTATTTTTATTTAATTTTATTTCAGCTTTTATCTTTTTATATTCATTGCTTTTATTAATATTTTTTTATTATTATTATTCATATTCTTTTATTTCATTTAATTTTTTTTTTCTTTTTATTTTAATTTGCTTTATTTAATAAAATTATTTTATATAATTTAAAGCAAAAAATTCTTTCTTTACTTTTATTTATTTATTTATTTTTAAAATTGTTTTATTTATTTTTATTTAATTTAATTTTAGCTTTTATCTTTTTAACAAACGTGTATTAACTTTTTTATTTAACTTTAACTTTTATTTATTTATTTATTTTTAAATTTGTTTTATTTATTTTTATTTAATTTAATTTTAGCTTTTATCTTTTTATATTCATTTACTTAATATAATTTAATTATTTCATTTAACTTATTTTTAGTTCTTATCTTTTTATATTGCATTTATTTGATTATTAATATTGTTGATCTGAAGCTAATGCGAAATTCTCTCGAAGGTAAGCAACGCTTAGAATATATATATATATATATATATATATATATATATGAATATCTCGCTAGATCTACGCAAGAAAGTCGATCTTTTGAGCCGAAAGACCCGGCCCACGCTTAAAACAAAGAGCAAGCTACGTCACATGCAGAACAAGCTGGCTCACATGGAGCTGGATAGTAAGAATGTGGACAAATACAATCAAACTGAAGTATTCACCTCAGCCAAGCTCAAATCCTATTATGGCAGCAGGGGCACAGGTGACGAGGAAGATTCTAATGAGCAGTTGCGCACCCTTGAGGAATATGAGAGCATACGCGACAGTGATATCGATAGAGATAATGAAAATTATTTGCGCAATATCTTCTACAATCCACAGAATCCCAGAAATATATTTCTATTCCATGACTTTCGTGAGTCGATAAATCCGATCAATATAAAGCACTTCAAGAAAAGCAATCACTGTGTGCGCATGTATATTATAATGATCATACCCATATCGATCATCTGCAGCCTCTGCGTTCCCGTCGTCGACACCAGCTTGAACAGGCACGGCTGGAGTAAGCTGATCAATTGCATACAGATCGTGACGGCGCCCTTTATAATCATAACTCTAACGCATAGTTGGTCATAGTTGAACTCCTCCTACACACATACATATGTAATGCAATCATTATCATTTCAGCATTGATACATAATGAGTTCAATGGATCGTTGCTTGATTTATGCTTTAGCATTTCCCGATGGAGTTTCTGTGCCACCGTGCCGTTGGCAATATTTGTGTTCTGCATCACTCGAACCGATAAACCTCCACGTTTTCACAAGGTATACAGAAGTAGGGGAAATGGATTTATTTTTATTATGATTTCATTTGATTTGCATTCGCTCGCAGCTCTTCATGATACTCACGTTCAGCATGACTCTGGTTCTATTGAAAATCTTTGCCACTGAGATCGAGGTGCTCAGCTGTATAATTGGCATGGTTTCTCGCATGAGTGAGGATTTCGCAACCTGCAGTATACGAGCATTTTGCACAGGTCTTGGCGATACGATATTCAATGTTAGTTTGGCAGTCAAAGGCTATGGCGGCATGGCATTTGCTGCCGGCTTGGCTGGCCCATTTTTCAGTAAGTTTTCATTGGTCTTGCCTTATTTATTATTTATTATTAATTTAATTTAGAATTTTCAAGGTTTTACGATCGGTTTGGGTGTTTACTTTTTAACCAATCCAAGGGTGAGACAATTGGATTCTACTATCTGGCTGATTGGCGAGCAAGGCTCAAACTCTTACATTTTCTTTATGCTCATCACCGTGACAACGCTGCTATGGATACTCACCTTCAATTTTTTAGCTCGACGTTCAATTGCCATTTTCGATCTGATCATGTATATTGTCTATCTAATATATGCTGTCCTTGTTGAGTGGAGTGTTATTCATGCATTCGCACAAGATCCAAACTTCGATCCCATATGAATCAACTAGAGATTAAAGATGAACATTTATTTTTGCAGCCTTTAATAAAAAGAATACGTTATTTTAAAACAGAATAAATGTGATGTAGTTTATTTACAAGGAATAATAATTTAATATATTATTTAGCAATATTCTTCAATAAAAAAAAATTGTGTTTTATTTTTGTTTATTTATATTTTAAGTTTATTTTATTTTGTATTATTTTTAATATATTTTTTTTTATGTTGTATATATTTTTTGTTTATATTCGATTTTGTTAAAGTAAATACTTGAATTAATCTAATTACTATTGAATATAATAGTGTGCCACTTATTTCGGACACCACTGTCTCGCCAACATTATAAAAGCTTTGTCAACGCGCAACTGTTCCATTCGAAGCTCATTGATAACAGCCGTTCACAGAGCTTTTGCAGTTTTATATGAATTTCAATTGATTTACGTATAAAGCATTAAATATAAAATATATATAAAAAATACATATTATATTAATTTATTTTAGTTTTTTTCTCCCTCCATCTGTCTCTATCTCTCTCTTTACATTGGATTTTTATAAGCCATATGTGCAACTCATAAAGTAAACTATACACAAATTGATTTAAGTTACTTAGATAAAAAATAATTTGAGAACTGCCACAAAAAAAATGGAAACTAGCCTTACAATCAGTGCAGTGCGCTGATTTGAATTTGCAGCAAATGCAAAATCATCTGAAACATTACCATTACATTTAAGTGCAAAATGCATAAACATAAACAAGTGCAGCGCCCACCCGCATGCAAAAGAAGCAAAAAAAAAAAAAAAAAAGATAAAACAAAAAAAAAATGGAAATAGTGGAGGAAAAACACGAGAGGAAGCCAAATGCAAGGATTCAACTTCAAAGCGAAATGTCCTCAGAATTCCGGCAGCAATAAAAGCACTCAACTCCCATAGACTTCCTGCTGCTGTCTGCGCACTTAATGTGACATGTTTTTGCAACAGTTTTTGGTTTTGCTCTGTTCCTCTTCCATTCTTCAGGGCCAGCCCTAACTCAGTGTATGCTATTACTTCTAATAGAGTTTGATAAACTAGAACATGCTCTGCTCAGACACGAACTGCAACAGATTGTGCGTGAATATTTATGTTAACAGCTGGTCAGAGGTAAAACCTTTCAGCTGTAGTTGAAATTAAAGTATATTTGACTTGGCTTTGTATCAAATCAATTCAATTTTCAACTATTTCCTTAAATGGAAAACAGCAGCTGCTATTTATTCCTTTGCTCTGTTTGAGTTTTAATGCATTTTAGTTGTCATTTCAATGTATTTTTTATTTTTTATTATACCCTGAACCCATTGAAAATGGGAATTCAGGGTATAATGTTTTTGTGAAAATGTATGTAACAGGCAGAAGGAGACGTCGCAGACCCCATAAAGTATATATATTCTTGATCAGCACAAAAAAATAAGTTGATATAGCCCTGTCCGTCTGTCCGTCCGTCCGTCCGTCCGTCCGTCCGTCCGTCCGTCCGTCCGTCCGTCCGTCCGTCCGTATGAACGTCGAGATTTCGGAAACTACAAAAGCTAGAGAGCTGAAATTTTACATGAACACTCGTATCTTAGTTACGCAGTACAAGTTTATTTTGTTTTTTCGATAACTCATCCCATTCCTTAATTATCGATAAAAAATCGAAAATTCGTTTACGTTTTTTAGGTTTTTCGAGCATAACTTCTACACCGTTTTAGCTAGAGACTTGAAATTTGTATATTTAGATAGATATTATGGATACGCAAATTTTGCAATTTTCACATTTTGGATGCCACGCCCCCTTCGCCCCCAATTTGAAAAAAACGCATTTCAAATACTAGAGACTTGTAATTTGGCAAATAGACAGATTTGAATGCTATTAATATATTCTGAAAGTTTCATGAAGATAGTCCATCTAGAAATGGAGTTATAAGCGTTCAAAGTACAGCCCATCCCACCCCCATCCGCCGGCAGCAACTGCGCGGTTAGCAGAGCGCGCGCTGATACGTGCGGTAAGAAGAAGAATATTTTTTTTGGCAGGGTTCAGGGTATCTCGTAGTCGAGCCGTCTCGACTAGAGCCTTCTTACTTGTTTTATTTTTTATTTCTTCAATGTTGCTTGAAAATTCATGTTGTGCTATCAAATATTTAATATGAGTACATACATGTATAAAATGTTATGCTTGTTTAAAAATGAAAAGCATACACAATATCAAAGATATGAAACAAAATTAGTTTAAATAAGTAAATATATATAAAGTAAAAACAAAAAATTATTTAAAATAAAATAATAATAATTAAATAAAAAATAATAATAAAATAAATAATAAATACATATAAAATTATTTCATATAAATATATATGAGATAATTATGTATTTATAATTAATTCTGCATTTATTTATGTATTTGTTATTATTAGTAAATATTTATCTATTTTAAAGAATTTATAAACCGACTTTTCTTAATGAATTATTATTTATTATTATTAAATAATTATATTAATTTAGATGTGTACTCTAAAAGAAGCCACTACATTTTTTATTTATTTATTTATTTATTTTTTTTTTTTTTTTGTAAATAAATTTTTGTCATATTTTTATATATATATTTATTTAAACTAATTTTATTTTATACTTTCTTACACTAATATTTTATTCAACTACATATAGATTTATTTAGTTAAATAATATATATTTAAAGCAGAGGCAATTATAAGCCATAATTATTTAATATAATCTAATAATTGTCAACGAGAACATTTTCTTATACAAAGCCTTATTGTAAAGCCTTAGTTTCCAGCCGATAAACAGATGCTTAGCAACATAACTCAATTACCAGAGAAAGAGACAGAGAGAAAGCGAGAGAGAGAGAGTGAGTCTGTTGGCTTTGTCTATGCGCCACGTTGGTCACCGGATGCAGGTTGCAGCAGCAACATTTAGAGAAAACATTTACAGTTCGTGTAAATTATGCAACTCTTAATTAATGAGAGCTCGGCTCGGCGGCAATGGAAATATTGTTGTACTCTGTTTTACTTCAATGTCTCTAGCCTTGGCACTCTCGTCCCGCTTGCCCACTTTCGATTTGCATATCATTTGCCCGCGCTGAACATCTCTCTCGCTCTCTCTCTCTCTCTCTCTGTCTCTCTATCTTGTGTACGAGTCAGTTGGCTAATGAATCAGCATTTGGTGCATTGGGAACACAAGCACTGTCTGTGGCTTGGCTGCAATTAGCTCAGACTGCACTCGACGTCACTTAACTCTGCCCACCTAAGCTAAGTAACTTCTATTGAATTGGTGTGAAAACATTTATACCCTATATATAAATTGTGTTAAGCTTAAGGGTATATACAGCTATAGATTTATATATTTTTTAAAATTATTTTTAATTAAATATATTAAATAACTATTTTCAACTCAGCTTTTCTATTCTTACCAACTAAAAGTAATTTTCATGTCATATTTACTTTGAAATAAATAAAAAAAAAAACATTTGCCAAAATTTAAACTATTTTTATGAATATACCAAAAAATACACAATTGTTATTTAAATTCGATTTAAGAAGATAATTGCATCGATTACTTTTAGATAATTCCGACTTACTTGTCAAGTTTTAGTTTGATTAATTTGAAAATAGTGTCAGGCTATAAAATGAATTTCCACTTAATACCAGTTCAATCGAAAAATTTAGTAATTGGCACTTACACATATGTAACAAATTTCCGCGTAATGTAACATTGTTTTTTTTTCTATTCGTATCACTTCCAAGGTACTTTAATATTCGACACGTTCGATGCGCAAAAATGATGCTGGAGCTTCCGGAGCAGCCCAAATCCTCGTTGTCGCCCATCAATAACGAATCGAACAGCTCCAAGGTGCCCGCTACGGAAGAGTCGCCAGATGAACTCGAGATTATTGTATCCGAAACGGCCAGCTCCTCGCTAGCGAGCTGTGAAAATATTCAGCCACGCTGGACTGACTGGTTATCCCGTATATTAAGTTGGACAGACGAGCTGGGACAGTACATGCGACAATTTATCGCATTTGTGGCGTCGAAATTCCGTTCAGTATTCTTTACGAATGATACCATATATCAGGAGACACCGTTATCGAATGAAAGTAGAATCCGATTGGAGACATTGCCTCGCAAGACACTGATATTGGATCTAGATGAAACTCTGGTACATTCCTGCTACCAGGACCCGGAAACTAACGATGTGGTTGGCTGTACTTTCGTGCCCGAAACAGCCGTGCCCGATTACATATTAAACATACAAATTCTAGCCGGTCTAAGCCCCATTGAATTCCAGGTGTTCAAGCGGCCATATGTTGATCTATTCTTAGACCTGGTCAGCAAATGGTATGACGTGGTCATCTACACGGCCAGCCTGCAAGCGTATGCCACCATTGTGATCGATAAACTGGACGCAGGCCGTGGCATCCTGCAGCGGCGCTTCTATCGTCAGCACTGTGTCAACACGGCGTCTTTGGTTAGCAAGAATCTATTTGTGGTCAATCAGGATTTGAATAGCGTTCTCATCATTGATAACTCACCCAGTGCGTATCGTGATTTTCCAGAGAACGCTGTGCCCATTAAAAGCTACATCTACGATCCGAACGACAAGGAGCTGCTCAATTTACTCCCCTTTCTGGACGCGCTTCGTTTTACGAAAGATGTTCGATCGATTCTCAGGCGACGTGAACTCGCTGAACTGATCAACTCAGAATAACACACAAATACAAATACAAATACATACAATACAAATACACATACAAATACAATACAAACTACATATATTGTTACACCTACTAAACTGCCATCAAATGGCCCGGGCTAACTGCGCTAAATGCATCAATCAATTCGCTCGGGATTGGCAATACATATGGATCATTTAAATTTCGGTTCAGAACAAATAAAAAAATAAAACACTTTTTGTTGTCTACATAAAATGTTTTCAATTATTTCAATACTTGCAATTGCAAACTTTTGTTAATTTTACTTAAGCTAAAGCAACTTAAGCAACTCAATATTCAAAATTTTGCATCTGTGGTCTAAAAAGTAATATGTACTAATAATAGTAGTATCAATTGCGCTAGAGAGTCATAGACAATAAGCTAATAAAATAATAAAATTAAAAATAAATACAATTTTAAAAATAATATACATTAAAAAATATATACATTAATATACATACCTCAGTGCAATAATTATTTTGTTTTACTTAAATAATAATTTTTTTGTTAATAAATATTTGCCTATTGTAAGGTAGTTGTTAATTAGTAGTTATAGAGCTTCAAGTTAAAATAATTATATGTGCCTTAAATCGCTTAAAAATAAATAAAGAAGTTATTATCAGAAATGTGAATGCACATATACTTATTGCCCTGAGCTACAATATATTATTAATAATTTAGATGTCGATGTTAAGTTCTTAAGACATTATATTTTTTTTCTGTCATAATTTTAAAGAAAGAAAAATGTATATTAAGTAATATTAGAATTATATGATATTATTTAATATACATTTAAAATAAATTTAATCTAATTTTTTTAATTTAATCTAATTATTATTAATTTTAATTTAAATTAATTTTGATATAAATTTAATATTAAAGAATGTATATTTAAATAAATATAATTGTGATACAAATTTGATATTAAAAAATTTTTATCAAAATTATATTAAATTTATTTTAGACATTTATTCACTATATATATTATTATACTAATAAATTATTATAAACTATTATATATATATTTTTTTTTTTAAGCTTTATTTCATATTAAAAAAATTTATTTTAGACATTTATTCAACTTATATATTAGTGTACTTATAAATTATTATTAAACTAATATATATTTTTTATTGTGCTTTATTTGATATTAAAAAATTTGATAGTAAACAATTTATATTTAAATTATGTTAAATTTATTTTAGACATTTCTTCAACTTATATATTATTATACTTATAAATTATTATCAAACTAATATATATTTTTTTGTGCTTTAATTCCCTTAAACATTTTTATCAATCATAGAAATTTATTTAATTTGTAATAATAATTGTGCATATCTATATATATATACATAAATGTGCTCTAATACCATGAAATTCCAGCTTAAATAAATTCAGAATTCAACACTATGAAAAAATCATCAAACTGCAGCAGCAAAAATATGCAAGTTAAATAAAGGCGAATAAAAGTCATAAGCCAGATATTGAGCACTCTGTCAGCGCTAACAGAGAGAGAGAGAGAGAGAGAGAGAGAGAGAGGGAGAGTGAGAGAAATGAACCGAGTTGATTTCGCTAGCTCCTCCATCAGCCAGTTACACCTGATGAATCGCCGCTGATGTCGAACATTTAAGCACAATTGACTTCAGCTCGACACACGGATGCAAGGCTGCAAATTTATGGCGGCACAGGTGAAAGTTGTGCGTTCTCTTTACCTTGCACTGCCTCCCTCTCTGCCCTCTCCCTCTCCAGCCCTTGGTCCACGTGGCTGCTGTCACTGCTGCCGTAGCTGCAGTTAAGGCAACTGCTTTCGAAATTTATTGAAGTTGTGCAAGGCTTAAGCCAGTGACTGGATGTAAATGCTTCGCATATGAGTCACATTTAGCCTCAACTTCAACTTTAACTCTTTTTATGACAATTTGTCAGTTTGAGCTTAGAATGCATGGCTAATTGTCAGAGTATCTCGCATAAAAAGCATTGCAAGCAATCAGCAGATTGCTGTGATTCGAGTTGACTTTAGTTTGATTTGTTTATTTATTTTTTTTGCAGTGAAAAAAACTAAATTGAAGCTGCTTATTTTTCGCTGCTCTTAATTAAGGATGGATAAAAGAGTAAAAGTTAACTCTGAAATAAAATATCAACTTTTTTAATAACCAAACCGAACTTGTATAAATTCATATTGCCCTACTACATAAATCCCATTATTAAATAGAATTCTAAATTTCATAGACTTATGCTTCTTCTAGTTTAATATTAATTTTCATCGCCTGCTCATCGATCCAGCTCCTGAGATGCGGCACATTTGTATAGGCAGATGGAATATCTTTGTCGGCGCACTCGATGCCCCAGGAGACGATGCCGGCAAGCTGATAGCGTTTATTTTGCCCAGCTATGCTGCAGAACAAAGGTGATCCTCCGTCGCCCTTGCAGGTATCTTTGCCCTCAACGCCGCCAGCGCAAATGAAGCTCGGATGCAAATTGTAACGTAGCCCGAGCACTGTTTTACGTAATAGCCTCTGACAATACTCATGTTGCAGCACGGGCAGATCAATACGTTTCAGTATGTGCTCCATATCGGGGGCAGAGAAATTGCGATGACCCCAGCCAGTGGCAAAGCATTCCGCCTCCTGCAGATCCTTCTGCAGTAATGTATTCTCCGCTGGCGGCAGGCACAGCGGCTGCACGTGCGGCGCCAGCTGAAAGGGCTGCTCCAGCACCAGCATGGCGATATCATTGCGAAAGTTGAGATTATTGAACTGCTCGTGGCGCCAGAGATTGCTAATGCGACGACTCTGATGGGCATAGGGCTCCTCATTGCTATTCAAATCGTATTCACCGGCACGAGCCAGCAACGATTCAGCGCTATGATTGGCCACATTATGGGCGCTGGTCAGCACCAGCTGCGGATGGATCAATGTGCCGCCACATACATATTTCCCTTGCATATCCATCACGGCCACCATCCAAGGGAACTCAGCAAAGCGCGCCTCATGATCGTTGTAGCCAACCAGGGCGTAGTAGAGACCCGTGGGATTACTATAGCCACAGCCCTTGTACTTGAAATCGTTTAGCTGGCGTCGCACTGGATTATCCATTTCATCTAGCTGCAATGAATGAATGAATATTGAATTTAAATTGAATTAAATTATTTTATTTTCTTTTTTATAGTGCTCACCTGATCGGCAAGCGGACAACAGCTCTCGAATATGCCACAACCGGAATTGCTGGCATTATCGATGCGTGGCTTCAATATAAATCGGCCATCCTCATTGACTGTGCCCGTGCGGCATAGATGCCTCGGCACACACAGACTCTTCACATCACAGCTCTTGTAGTCCAGCTTCGAGTCAACATCAATGGGCTGCTGTGGCATTATTGTCATCTGCTTCGATGTGCGCGTCGCCATGCTGGCCTCGTAGCTCTCCAGCTGGACTTTGTCACAGCAAACGAGTCCCAGGCCACAGCTGCGTGCTAGTATACGTGGTCCAAAGATTCCACTGCCCGAATCATCTGTCTCATTACAGCGTTGCTCAGTAATGCAAATCTGATCGCTCTTACACACGCTCAACAGCGCGCAGGCATCGGCCAGAATCAGCAGCACAAACAACTTCAATAAACGCTCCATGTTCCAGCACTTTGAATGTGTAAAAGAAAAAATTTCTTAATAATAGAAGAAAATATTTAAATTTAAAATTAAATAAAATTCAGGTTATTCAATTTGAATAAATTGATAAAGATAAAGATAAATAGTAGTAGTAAAAAAATAAATAAACTATAATAAATAATAAATAAAAAACAAAACATGAATACAATATAATTCAATTAAAATTTAAAATTATTTTAAATAAAGTAAATAATAGTAGAAAAAGGGAAAATAAAATATATTTAAAAAAGAATTAAATTAAAATGAAAAATACAAAAATATAAAATAAATATAATTAAATCAAAAGTCACAATAAAATAGAAATAAATTGTATACAAATAGTTAAATTTAAATATAAAATAAAACAAAAATAAATTGTATAAAAATAATTAAATTAACATGTAAAATCAAAAACTAAATTGTAAATATTACAAATAATTTAAAATTCACAATAAAATAGAAATAAATTGTATAAAAATAATTAAATTTAAATATAAAATAAAACAGAAATAAATTGTATAAAAATAATTAAATTAATATTTGAAATAAAACCGAAATAAATATAATTTAATTAAAATGAAAAATAAAATATAAATAAATTCTATAAAAATAATTAAATTTAAAAAAGAAACAGAAATAAATTGTAAAAAAATGATTAAATTAAAATGAAAAATAAAATACAAAATTGTCAGTATTACAAATAATTTATTTATAATTAAAATTCAAATAATAAAAAAATTTTAGTATAAAATAAAAAAAAAAAACATTAACAAAAATATATAATATAATATATAATATATAGTATAAACAAACAAAAGAAAAAAATATATATTTCTGATTATAATTTAAAAATAAATGTTATATACAAAAAAGATTTAAAAGGAAATACGTAAATTAATATAAAAAAAAAGTAAATAGAACTGACACAAATTAATTCGATTTATACTTATATATATATATTATTATATATACTTTTTAAGCATGCCTTGTATAAAGATGCACATGTATGTAATAAATATATATATATATAAATATATAATCAATACGAGTCTCTGATTGACTGACGCATTGCACACACCTCGACTGCATATAAATAATTGCTCCAATTTTTTTATATTTCGTGTGAGAAAATCGATGGAAATTTGAATTATAATTGATTAAATTAAAATGTTACAAAGCATTTTTAAACTTTTTTAAGAACTGGTTTAGTTGTTGATTTTTTGCCAATAGAAAATGTATTTTTTATTGAATTACAATATAGAGATAACCGGTGAATGAGAGAATAACATGTATATACGATTATATAATCGATTTGAAATTGATTTAATATTAATTTTTATTCACATTTTATTACATATTTCAGCTGCGACAATAGTTTAAGACGCGACTCCCGCTGTTCTGTTCAATGAGATGCTGAGTATCGACTAATTGCGCCAATCTCTTAGAAATCTATTTTATAAGCACTCTGAGAGCACAAATTATAAATATTTATAATCTCAATCAATGTGTGTCAGCAGCAGAAGAATATCACTTTACTTGGTTTTAAAAACTCTCTTACGCTCTCCCACACTCTCTTGCCCTATCTTTCATTGTCTCTCTCTCTCTCTCTCTATTTAGTATTTATTGCGCCTTTGTTTCATACTCAACTCGACTCAGCTTTGCTCAGCTCAATGCTGTCAAGATTGTTTTCAAGCCGGTTCTATAAGATACGCGAATTCTAATTCAAGTCAATCAGTTGAAATTGAACGCGAATCGAATTGTGTCTATAAATTGAGCTACGACAGAATCATAAAAATATTATGTATGTTGCTTGTATACTAAATAAAAAAATATTTGAAATACTTATAGAAAGTGAAAAATAAACAAAAATCAATAAATATCAACTCTGGCTGACAGTGACTGACTAAAGATACCCTGTGTTAAGCGTCTGGCTAACTGCGCACTTTTGTATTTCCCATTTGCCTCTCTCTTTCACATCTCTCGAGGTCTTTATTGCCGGATATTCAATAAAGTCTCTAGCAATGATCATAAATAATCAAAAAGTGAAAAAATCTAAAAAGTTTATACAAATTAATTCTAAATGTCTGCGGCATATATAATATAATTTAATTTATAAAACGTTAATTCTGCCATTTATAAATGCTTTCATATCAACAAGTGTATATACTTATAATATATTCATTTCACATTGTAATTTCTCTATGAAAAAAAATATGGTTTATTGTTTTCTTTTGAAAAGTGCTATAAAATAATCTCAAGAAAAACTATTCAGCGTTTTTATTAATTTTTTATTTTGTATAACATTTTAAATTAAACTATTTTTTTATTAAGATTCATACTTAATGTTTTAAACTTTTTAATAAAAAAAAATATATTTTTTTTGTTATCTTTATTATTTACCTTAAAATAATGATTTTGTTTTAATCTATTTTTATAATCTGAACCAATTGAAAATTGAAAATGATTTTGTTTTTATTTGTTTTTTTTTTTTTTTAATTATTTATTAATATATGTTATTATATGCAATTGAAAACTGAAAATGATTTTTTTTTATTTTTTTTGTTTGTTTGTTTTTTTTTTTTTTTTTTTTTTTGTTAATTATTTATTAATATATGTTATTATATAAAAATTATTGCTATTTTTATTTTATTTTATTTTATTTTTATTATTATTATTCTTATAGAAATTCTGTTGCCTTATCTATATTATTCACAGCTCATGAAAATATAGATAAGACATTTATATTTCAAATATATTAATTGATACTCTCAATAAAACGTTTAACAAATATAGCACTATATAAATACAATCAGTTTATTAATCAATGCATTATTATTTATACTTATTTTATTAAAACAATTAAATGAATTAATAAAGTAAATCTTTAAATGTATGTAGATTGATAACCCAAACTGATTAAGCGTCAGGCTTTGTTTGCATTGATAAGAGTTTTCTTATCACACTGAACAAATGGAAAATGAAATTATAAAGAATAAAGCAGCTGTGAGAGGCAGCTGAGAGAAGGTGCGAAGAGCATAAATTTAATGTGATTAGGTCAGACAACTTGGACCGGCTTGGTCTCTCTCTCTCTCTCTATATATATATTATATAAATATATAAATATATTATAAAAATGAAATATGCATATACATATATTATTATTATATTACATATAAGGGAATATTTTAATGATATCAACGAATAGGCTAAGAGCAAACCCCTGGAAACTCCTACAAATACAATACATATTATTTTTATTAATTTTATTATTGAATATTGCTCAACTTTATAAATTTCTTGCATTCTTTGACAGCTGAATGAATTTCGCCTGGTGCTACTGCCCACTGTGGCTGGCCAGCGTTTTCCTGCTGACGAATGGACAACAAGCCGCAAAGTCGTCCTCGCCCTGTGGCGCACGGGAGTTGTGCGTCACGGAGCAGCGCTGCAATGAGTCAGATGATTCGGGTCACAATATCATTGGGCCACGCATGGCACGCACCTGTGGCCAGGGACTCGTCTGCTGTGATCAGGAGCAGCTCGAGAGCTGGGAGGCCATGCAAGTGACGACAACGGCAAAGGCAAAGGCAACTGCAACGACAACTGACATTGCAACAGCCCGAGCAGGCTCGAAAACGATGACGGAGGAGGGCGTGGAGAGCAAGTATGAATCGTGCGGTATGAATATGGAATGTGTGCCGCGCAAGCTGTGCCGCGACAATAGAATCATCGATGATGGTCGCTTCATTTTGAATCCACGCATCGGCGACACAACATGTCCCCGAGCCCTGCAACGCTGCTGTGCGGTGGATCAAAAGGTGAGTTTGCGAACTGGATCAACTGATAATCTCTCTACTCCCGACCGCAGGTGGAGGCCAATGAAAGCCCATACCTTGCCAAGCTGAATGAGTTCAAGTACCAGGGCTGCGGCTACAGCAATGAGAACGGTCTCATACCCGATGAGGATAACTACGAGTATCAGAATGATGTGGCGCACTTTGCACAGTTTCCCTGGATGGTGGCACTGATGACCGGTCGCCAGCAGTATCTCTGTGGCGGCACACTGATCCATCCACAATTGGTGCTCACCAGCGCTCACAATATAAGGAATCAGACAGTGAACACACTGTTGGCCCGCTTTGGTGAATGGGATTTGAATAGCTTCGATGAGCCATACGATCATCAGGCACGACGCATTAAGCAGATTATCATGCACGAGGATTTCGATCCGAATGGCTTCTTCAATGACATTGCACTGCTGGAGCTGGAGCAGCCCGTTGACATACAGCCGCACATTCAGCCACTTTGCCTGCCGCCGCCAGAGACAGCCAAGCTGCAGGCAGAGCTGCGCTCGGCTCTCTGCTTTGCCACCGGCTGGGGCGGCCGTCAGCCGGATAGCAAGACATACGAGCGATTGCTAAAGCGCATCGAATTGCCCGTGATCAGCAGCGGTGAGTGTCAGGGCCAATTGCGTCTCACCCGCCTGGACAAACGCTTTCGCCTGCGACCCAGTTTCATCTGCGCTGGCGGCATCTTGGGCAAGGATACGTGCAAAGGTGATGGCGGCTCGCCGCTCTTCTGCACAATACCTGGTCAGGTGAATCGCTATCAACTGGCGGGCATTGTATCGTGGGGCATCGATTGTGGCGAACAAGATGTGCCCGCAGTCTATGCAAATGTGCCCTATCTACGCGGCTGGATCGATGAGAAGATCAAGTCCTTGGGCTACAAATTGCAGGCGAATTAGAGTTAATATCTCATTAAAAATACAACTAGAATTTATATAAAATGCATATGAATATAATATGATTCATTACAAATTCAAATCTCCATCCATTTGCCACATACAAAAGTAATTAAAATAATTCAGAAAGTATAAAATCCATTTACATTTCATCAGAATCTTCAAGTTTCGATTGATGACATTTCTTTAGCTTATTTAAAATATTGATAAATTCCAACATAATTCATTCTAATAGAAGTGAACTTTGAAAAGTTCTACTCCAAACCAGATTTATTGCCACAATTAATGTTGCTAAGTGAAACCAAACAAAAAGTAGAAGAAGCAAATGACGAAAATGAAAATGAAAATGAAAATGAAAAAGTAAAAGAAAAAGCAAATTATCGTTGTGCATTGAACTTTAAATAGAAATGGCTAAGTCGCAGCATATTGTGCCAATCCCACCCCTGAAAACCCTAACGTACAAGTCTCAATATTGCCATGGCTCTAAATTAAGTGGGTTTTGTTGCACGAGCACAACAGCAACAACAGCAACAACAGCAGCAACAACAGCCAGCAGTAGAAGACGAAGAATAAGCAGCAGAAAACAAAACAATGAAGCCAAGAGGCAACAACAATCTGCCTTGGACAGCGAACCAAAAAATTGAGAAATTACATGCTGCGAAAATAGCTAGGGAATTGATTTTGGTGGTGGCTCATTCAACTCTGCCGTTGACGTTGCCTGCTGCCTGCTGCCTGCTGCCAGACCAATGGTTGGTAATGATGGTATTGGTGGTCTTCGATTTGATGCGCCTGCTGTGGCCATGCTCATTGCTGTTGCTGCTGTTGTTGTAGATGTTGCTGTTGTTGTTGCAATGACTAGTGCTGCTGGCTGATGTTGCTGTAGTTGCTGCTGTTGCAGCTATAGTTATGGCTATTGTCGCAGTTGCTGTTAGAAGAGCTCTGACTACTGCTGTTGTTGTTGTTGATACTGTTTCTAGAGTTTCTGGCTTCTGCTCTGCTGCTGTTGGTAGTGCTGTTATTGCTGTTGTTGCTGCTGTTGTTGCTGTTGTTGTTTCTGTTGCTGTTGTTGTTGTTGTTGTTGCTATTGTTGCTGTTGTTGCTGCTGTTGCTGCTGTTGCAACTATAGCCATAGCTGCTGCTACTGCTATTGCTGTTGCTGTTAGAAGGGCTCTGGCTGCTGTTGTTGTTGTTGCTGCTGCTGTTGCTAAAGTTGCTGCTCTTGCTTTTTGTTAGTATTGCTGTTGCAGCTGTTGTTGCTATTGCCATTGCTTGTGTTATGGTTTATGTTGCTCTGCTGCTGTTGGTAATGCTGTTACTGCTGTTGCTATTGCTATTGTAATTGCCATAGCTAAGGCTGTTGCTGTTGCATTTACTATTGCAGCTGTTGTTGCAGTTTTTAATATTACTGCTGGTATTGCTGTTGCTGTTGCTGTTGCATTTACTATTGCTGTTGTTGTTGCAGTTTTTAATATTACTGCTGGCATTGTTGTTGCTGTTGTCTTTGTTTCTTCTGTTGCAGTTGTTATTGCTGTTCCAGTATTGTCTTTGTTGTTGCTGTTCCTATTGCTGTTAATATTGCTTCTGTTAATTTTTGATTTTGTTGTTGCTATTGTCATTGCTGTACGTATTACTGTTGTTGTTAATATTGCTGTTGCAGTTGGTGTTGGAATTGTTGTTGCTGTTGCTGTTGCAATGTCAGCAATGCTGGCTGTTGTTTCTTCTGCTGTTGCTGTTGCTATTCGTAGTACTAATGTTGTTACTACCGCATGGCTGCTGCTGTTGCTGCTGTTTCCTTTACTGTTGCTGCTGTTGCTGCTGTTGGTGCTGCTTTTGTTGCTTGTGCTCTTGCTGCTGTTGTTGTCTTTACAACCTTTGTTGTTGTTGTTACTATAGTTGCTGTTGCTACTTCTGTTGCCTTTGCCTTTCCCTTTCCTATTTCTATTGCTGTAGCTGCTGCTGCTGTTGCTGTTGCTGTTGCTGTTGCTAGCACAGTCTGTGTGCTAAAAACCCATTTCTCAAGTAAATTGCTAAGAAATGTTATTTATTGGCGTTTTTCATGCACATGCACAAGCACAAGCACTTGCACGGCTTGGCTTGGCTTGTCTTCACTGTAGGTTTATTGATTTTGCCAAAGCAAATATTCGCCTCGATTTTGGAGTATTTGCATTTTGAGAGCCTGCGGGCAATGCTCCTGCTCCTGCTCCTTCTCCTTATCCTTCTCCTGCTCGTGCTCCTGCTCCTGCTCCTGCTGCTGCTCCTGCTGCTGCTCCTGCTCCTGCTCCTGCTTCTGCTGCTGCTCCTGCTCGTGCTGTGTGCCATAATCACGCCTGATTAGTTTTCATTTCTTGGTCTGGGCTATCAAATATTTACCAAATTGATTATCATTTAATTATAATAAAACATAATGTGCAATGCAATTGTAATTGCAATTGCCTGTCATCTGTGCGGACAGCAGCTGTGTGTAGAGTATCAATGTCGCCATCTTTCTCTCTCGCTCTCTCTCTGTCTCTCTCACACTCTGTGTGTGCGTGTGTGCGTGCAATTATGATGGCTGGCCCTGGCCGCAATTGTGTTGCATACTTTGAGGCACATTTCCTTGCCGGCAGCCTCCACACTCTCTGTGTGCACATGGCATCAAATTACAAATGATGTCGTGCCCGAGGGAGCGAAGGGATGCCGCATAGCCGCTTGACAGCATGCCTCTTGCTCTGTGGCCAACCAACGGAAGTAGAAACAGATGCAAATGGCAGTTAGGAATGAGTGTATATTCATGTAGTTATCTCTACGTGCGAGTGTATGTGTGTGTGTGTGTGTGTGTGTGTGTGTGTGTGTGTGACCATGCCTGGCAACATGAAAAACAAAACATGCCACTAATGCTGTACACAGCCCATTCACACATACATATACAATAGGAGAGCCACCAGCCACCAGACACATGAACAATTGACACTGGCTAATTGCAGTGGAAAATTCGCTAAATGCAAGCATAACCATTTCGCTCTTCATTGCATTCACTGCACGTGATTTGTATGGCAAAGAACAAGTTTCTGTCTTTATCGAGTTTGCATATTAACAACTTGAACTATTTGAATTATTTTGATAACTCATTGCGCGACAAGCTAATTAACAACAATTCGAGAGTAAATTAGAAACATGCATTTTCAAAAAATGCAACAGCCACAGGAACAGTCACAGCCATTGCCTTTTGCTGTGCTGCAAAACAATTAAATGCATTCCATGCCATGTTTGCCACACAACATGGCGTATACGCAACGCATTAAGCATGCGTCCCGTGTACCGGTGACAGCGACATGTTGTCAACGTTTTAGAAAATTTGTTATGCAAATTGCTTATTAACTTTATGGCTCGTCCGTTCCATTGTCGCTGCGGCAAACGTACAGCATTTTCAATTGTCAATTAGCTCTGATGCCATAACGAGCAAAATCTCGCTGGAGTATCCAATAAATTGCATTCTCCGTTTCTATTTAAACAGACAGAGAGAGAGAGAGAGAGGGTAGAGAGAGAGAGAGAGCACAGCCCGCTGGACTTGAATTAAATGCACATAAAATCGAACTTCGATTTTAATTTATGTGACATCATGAGCGCTAGCTACCTGTGCTCCACTCTCCCTCCCTCTCTCTCTGCCTCTCTCTCTCTGGTTTGGGCCTGCTAATGACATTACCACTATCAGCCATGGCCTTTAGTTTAATTGAAAAATTTTCGTTTTGTGTTAGCTAATGGCAGCTGTGTAATTTATGACGCCTGCACCTGCCAGGGCCGGGCTCATGGAACATTTGTTACAGCCTCACTCGATGCCATTTGCTGCACTCGTCGCTATTCTGTGCTTTGTGCTTTGTGCCTATAGATTTCGTTTCATTTGTACCAACTTCAATTATGTTTGATTATAGCTATATGGTGTAGATTTCAAATTCAAAAGCCAAGCGTTTGCATTATAAACTCATTTTCATTTCCTTCTAATATAAGTAGCAAATCTATTCAATTCTATTTTGTCTATTTGTTAAAGTTTAAATTAAATAAGATAGAGTAAGAATGTTTTAATGTTATTTTTGTATATTATAGTTTCAATATTAAAATAATTTAGTTTCATAAAAAATGGATAAAGATATAGAAATGCAATTTTTAAAATTTAAATGAAGACATAAAGCTTTATTTAATAATAATTAAAAATAATTTGTAAATAAATATATATAAAAAAAAGAAAACTTTAAAATTTAAATAAAATTTTATTTTATATTAAAAAAGATATTCATTTATCATATATCAAGATAAAAAGATTTATTACTAATATATATCATATATCAAGGTAAACAGATTTATTATTAATAAGTCTTATTTAATATCAATATTTACCATTATTTTTTATTTTATTTTTATTTTATTCTTTCAGTCTTAAAAATTTTCTTTTTTTTAGTATAACTCATATATTTTCATAAATTGTATATTCTGATTACCTTTATTTTTTATTTCTGACCTTGATTCATAAATTTATGTATTTATAAATCTTTTTAAGAGAATGGATTTTGAAATATTATTTATTTAATATGCATATCTTATAACATATTAAAATATGTCTGTACAAGTTTCTTAAATGTTGTGTTAACAAACAGCAATTGATATACAAAATTAATACAAAAAATTTTAAATTTACAAAAAAATAAATATAAATAATAAAGAAATAAATAATGTTTTCATAAATATTTATTATAAATGTTGATTACGAAACGAAAATTGAAATACAAAATTAACAAATAAATTTTAAATTTATATTTATGAATTTAAAATGTATTTATTAATAAATAAATTTTGAATTTATAAATTTATATTTATGAATTCAAAATGTATTTATTAATTTTTTATTTCAATTTCAATATATTTTTAAATATAAATATACATATTAATATAATATTAATGTAAATTACCATCAATGATGTAAATAAATATATAAATATAAATAATAATAAAATAAGTAATATATTTTTAAATATTTAAAATTTAATATTTAAATAAATATTTATTGAAATATTAATATATATGTAAATTACAATCAATAATGTAAATAAATATATAAATATAAATAATAATAAAATAAGTAATATATTTTTATATATTTACTATAAATATAAATATTGAAATATTAATATATATGTAAATATATAAATGGAAATGGAAAGAATATAAACATATTCTCAAGCTGCTAAGCGCTTCAAATGGAAACTTTAATTGTCATCTGCTCAATTTCATAAACATTCACAAGAACTCTATTCAAGTTTTACTACACATACATATATATGTATGTATGTATGTATGTATATATGTATGTATGTATGTGTATACTGCAGTAATAAGATCAAGAATTTCAATTACTATAAAACACAACAAAACTGTGCAGAGCTGCAGCCATTGCTTTGTTTCGTTGATGTTGTGACTCCAGTTACTGGCGGCGGTCAGCGATGGCGCTGCGCTCTTGACGTCGTTGATCCAAGTCGGATTTTAATTAAACTGGAGCTGCCGTAACATGTGAAAATGAAAATGGAAATGGAAATGTGGCAATACAAATACACTTGAACTAAGGAGAACTCTGTTTGATGACTTTCCATTGCGCCATTGCACGCTTGCATAATTCGCATATCCTTTGTTTTGTTTGACTTTGACTGTAGTTGCTGCTGCTGCTGCTGCTGCTGCTGCTGCAATTTTATAGTCAGTGCATCATTTGATAAGCAAATATTTTAAACTCTCGCTGTATTTAACAAAGGTAAAACACCTTTGGGCCAGTCGCATAGCCAATTTTCATTTACCTCAATGAAAACACGAAGCTGAAATATTTTGAATAAAATTATATTTGCATGTTTTGCTTTCATTAAATTGCGAATCGTGCAGCACGTGTTATTGTGCAGCCAGTTAGCATTTTGGCCTGCTAATCGGCAGCCGAGTTCTTAGTCTGAAAGTTCTTAACAGCTAAAGGGAGAAGAGACCAAGAGAGAGAGAGAGAGAGAGAGAGACGGCACGTTGCACCTGCTGTGGCATGCCTTTAAAATGGCAACGAAATTTTTCTCTGGCATGTTGTCGACATTTTTATGGGTCTCTCTCTCTCTCTGCCTCTCTCTTTCTCTCTCTCTCTCTGCCTCTGTCTCTCTTTCTCTCTTTCTGTCTTGCCAGCCAGAGTCAGCGGCAGAGCCAGCCACTTGGTTGCCCAATTAAAAGTTTTAGCACATTTTCACTCGAAATTAATTGTCGGTAAACGTAATTCATGTCCGAGACACGAATTCGCAAGCAGCCAGCACCCAAGTGACAGCGCAACTACAGTAAACACCAACAACAACAAGATGGACCACATTTTTGTACGTGTATGTGTGTGTGTGTGTGTGTGCTTGCTTGCAAAGAGACCCTCAGCGAGTGCATCTGCCACACACACACACACACACACACACACAGTATGCGCTGCATACTGATGTGCACCAATGTGTCGGCACCTTTCAATATTGCACCACAAATGCAGCAAATGACTTCAATTTTAACCAAAGAAAGTCATTTTAATATAAATATTTAATATTTTTAATATATTTATATATATATATTATATATAATAATATTTCATACTATATAGAAATTAATTTGAAATATAAATAAATATTAGCATACATAAAACTATATATAAAATATCATGTATTTATATAAAAATTATGTTTTTCAAAAGAATTCGTTTTATATTTTATATAATTTTTATAAAAATACTTCTCATCTACAAAAATGTGCTTTTTATAAAAATTAATATTAATATAAATAAAATTGTAGAAGAAATGTATTTTTTATAAATTGAATATATATTGAGCTGAACTTTAGACTTTATATTAATGTTTATAATTGGTATTAAATTAAATTTAAGTTTTTAGAGATTTGTGAAAACATTTCTTATAAGTTTCTCTATAGTAGCCTCATTTGCAGATTATGCTTATTAGCATATGAGCTTTAGTTAATTTCTTTCCATATTCTCTTTTATCTAATATGTTAAAATAAATATAGCTTTAAATAGTTTTTAAAATAACTTCCGTTTAGAATAGGTTGCCTAAAAGATAGCATTACGTTAAGCTGTAAATAAACATTTAACTTTTTAATAAAAAAAAATATAATAAAAAAATAAAAAAAACATATTTTCTTTATTCATTTAATCTTATATATTTTACATAAAAAAAAAAAATAATAAAAAAAACTGCTATATTTACTCATATTTCTAGCTAGCTAAATATACCAAAAACTTCTGCCTTTAATTACAAAGAAATCAAATTCAGATATTAATTTATTTTACTCAATTCAACTAGAAAATTTCATAGAAAACTTTTGGTTTTTATACCCTGAACCCATTGAAAATGGGAAATCAGGGTATAATGGTTTTGTTAAATGTATGTAACAGGGAGAAGGAGGCGTGGCAGACCCCATAAAGTATATATATTCTTGATCAGGGTGACGAGAAAAGTTGATATAGCCATGTCCGTCTGTCCGTCTGTCCGTCTGTCCGTCTGTCCGTCCGTCCGTCTGTCCGTCTGTCCGTCTGTCCGTATGTTTGAACGCAAGGATATCCGAAGATACAAAAGCTAGAGACTTCATTCTTTTTGTGTTAGGTTCGTATATTGCACGCGCAGTACGAGTTTGTTTCAGAAATTCGATAACTCTTATATTTCCAGAGTTATCGATATATCAATTTATCGAGAATCAGTTATAAAATTATATCTCGCTCATCTTTAGAGTTAGAGTCTCCAAGTCTTCTACATTTATATAGATATTAATTTAATACAATTTCGGTTTTTGGCAGATTTTGGATTCCGGTCCCCAATTCATCTCCACACCCCCAAATGTGTAAAAAATGTATTTCAAATACTAGAGACATACAGTTTGGTTTGGCATATAGATATGATTGTCATGATCATAATCTGAACGTGTGATTACAAATGTCCATCTAGAAACAGAGTTATTAAGCATAGAAGTTGTCGCAACGCAACCCACGTGGCAGAGCAAGCTAGGCAGCACGTCAGCAAGACGCCTGCAATGCGTACATACATACATATACATATGTATGTATGTATACGTGCAAGCGTAGATCAGCGTGTGGCTGCGTGCGCATTTGTACATTTGTATGTAAAGCTAATTGTAAGCGTTGAGATTTCTAAAAAATCGTAAAATGTTCAATAGAATATCTAGATCATATGCTGAAACTTTTAATACAATTCCTTAAATACGTTCATATTTATTAAACAAAATGAATCAATTAAAATAGCAATGCAAATGCAAGCAACGTTGGCAACGCAAAGCAATTTTCCTATGCGTGTGCACATATACACACAAAACAGCTTGGGCTGTTTTCTATGTTGCCATCCATGCAGATTCTTAGAATCAGAATTGTCTTTGAATTGTGTTTAGCATTGTCTTTGAATTGTATTTGTATTTTCAGCCTCTGCTTTAGTTTTTGTTTTGTTTCGTATATGACGCATAGCACTGAATTTCATTCGTTTTCGCTATTGCGAGTTTAAGATGTGCCGTGGTGTAGATGGCTAGACTGTTGCATGTAATGTTAGATCATCGCGAGTTCTACAACACCGATGTTAAGTCTTATGTCCATTGACAAGTTCTAAGCCCATAATAATTTTTATTTTTTTTTATATAGATATACATAGATACTAATTTAATACAATATCGATTTTTGTCAGATTTTGGATCCCGGTCCCCAATTCACCTCAAAATGTGTTAAAACACTTATTTTAAAGTCATACAGTTTGGTTTGACATATAGACCTGACAGTTTGATTACGAAACAGAATTATGAATCAAATAAGTTTTCGCAGCTTAACAAACGTGACAGAGCAAGCGAGACAGCGAGTCAGCAAGACGCCTGCAATGCATACACACATGCATGCGTACAAGCGTAGATCAGCGTGTGTATGCATGTGTACTTTGCTATGCGTGCAGAAACGAATCGAATAATTCTTAGAATATTATTCTTTCCAAGAGGGGTTCGGGGGATTTCGTAGTCGAGCAGTCTCGACTACAGCTTTCTTACTTGTTATATATACATTTTTATACCCTGAACCCATTGAAAATGGGAAATCAGGGTATAATGGTTTTGTTAAATGTATGTAACAGGGAGAAGGAGGCGTGGCAGACCCCATAAAGTATATATATTCTTGATCAGGGTGACGAGAAAAGTTGATATAGCCATGTCCGTCTGTCCGTCTGTCCGTCTGTCCGTCTGTCCGTCTGTCCGTCCGTCCGTCTGTCCGTCTGTCCGTCTGTCCGTATGTTTGAACGCAAGGATATCCGAAGATACAAAAGCTAGAGACTTCATTCTTTTTGTGTTAGGTTCGTATATTGCACGCGCAGTACGAGTTTGTTTCAGAAATTCGATAACTCTTATATTTCCAGAGTTATCGATATATCAATTTATCGAGAATCAGTTATAAAATTATATCTCGCTCATCTTTAGAGTTAGAGTCTCCAAGTCTTCTACATTTATATAGATATTAATTTAATACAATTTCGGTTTTTGGCAGATTTTGGATTCCGGTCCCCAATTCATCTCCACACCCCCAAATGTGTAAAAAATGTATTTCAAATACTAGAGACATACAGTTTGGTTTGGCATATAGATATGATTGTCATGATCATAATCTGAACGTGTGATTACAAATGTCCATCTAGAAACAGAGTTATTAAGCATAGAAGTTGTCGCAACGCAACCCACGTGGCAGAGCAAGCTAGGCAGCACGTCAGCAAGACGCCTGCAATGCGTACATACATACATATACATATGTATGTATGTATACGTGCAAGCGTAGATCAGCGTGTGGCTGCGTGCGCATTTGTACATTTGTATGTAAAGCTAATTGTAAGCGTTGAGATTTCTAAAAAATCGTAAAATGTTCAATAGAATATCTAGATCATATGCTGAAACTTTTAATACAATTCCTTAAATACGTTCATATTTATTAAACAAAATGAATCAATTAAAATAGCAATGCAAATGCAAGCAACGTTGGCAACGCAAAGCAATTTTCCTATGCGTGTGCACATATACACACAAAACAGCTTGGGCTGTTTTCTATGTTGCCATCCATGCAGATTCTTAGAATCAGAATTGTCTTTGAATTGTGTTTAGCATTGTCTTTGAATTGTATTTGTATTTTCAGCCTCTGCTTTAGTTTTTGTTTTGTTTCGTATATGACGCATAGCACTGAATTTCATTCGTTTTCGCTATTGCGAGTTTAAGATGTGCCGTGGTGTAGATGGCTAGACTGTTGCATGTAATGTTAGATCATCGCGAGTTCTACAACACCGATGTTAAGTCTTATGTCCATTGACAAGTTCTAAGCCCATAATAATTTTTATTTTTTTTTATATAGATATACATAGATACTAATTTAATACAATATCGATTTTTGTCAGATTTTGGATCCCGGTCCCCAATTCACCTCAAAATGTGTTAAAACACTTATTTTAAAGTCATACAGTTTGGTTTGACATATAGACCTGACAGTTTGATTACGAAACAGAATTATGAATCAAATAAGTTTTCGCAGCTTAACAAACGTGACAGAGCAAGCGAGACAGCGAGTCAGCAAGACGCCTGCAATGCATACACACATGCATGCGTACAAGCGTAGATCAGCGTGTGTATGCATGTGTACTTTGCTATGCGTGCAGAAACGAATCGAATAATTCTTAGAATATTATTCTTTCCAAGAGGGGTTCGGGGGATTTCGTAGTCGAGCAGTCTCGACTACAGCTTTCTTACTTGTTTTTATTATGATATTCTTTTTATTTTTTTATACTTACCTCCAGTTCAATATAAATAAGTTAAAAAAGAGCCTTTAAGTCTTTGTCCCATTTACATATTTATTTACTTATTATTTACTGTCCCAGCGAGCAGCGCTTTGTGTTTTCAAAGCGAGACATTGAAACCTTACAAATTTTCTAAAAATAAATATTCATATTATAAACAAATAAATTTATTGTTTACCTCTTATAATCAGAGTCCATTTAGAATCAATCCATTTAATAATTGGAATCCAATTAAAATTAGAAGCCATTTAAAATTATAATTCAGAATAAAATGGTTTTCTTTTTAAATAATATTCGTTGGCAATTTAAATGCCTTTGCCGCTATTAAACAATTTTCTTCTACCAAAACTTAACATTTAAGCCAAGTTAACAAGTTAGTTTGCAAATAGTTCGCATAGAAAATTGAAGCGAATGCAAAATGCAATTAGACAGCCCCAAAACAATGCAAATTGGCATTGAGCTGCACCAGTTATGCAACAACAACATATTTACTAAACAAATAAATAAATGAAAGAAAAACCAACAACAAGAGCTAGTGGAGTAGGCTTTCCGCTACTTCTGCACTTGGCTTAATTCAAATAGAACAAAACTGGGCAGACACAATCAACAAAACTGCAAGCTAAACAAACGTCAAGCTCTGCTCTGGCTCTGGCTCTGGCCACGCCCACAAAGTTTTTAGCTGAAGACAGACCAGGCCAAAGCCTTTTTGTTATCATAAGATGGCTGGGCCGACTGAGGGCGCACTCAGTCGTTGTTTATGTTGAATGGCATTAGACTGCCTTAATCTATATGCAAATTACTAAGCTCAAGTGTGTGAGTGACTAAGTATGTGTGTGTTTGTGTGTAAGTGACTGTATGTGTGTGTGTGCACATGCAAATGTTGCATGAATACAAACCTGAATCGATAGCCAAGTCGTGGCGCTGTCAAAGCCGCAGTTTGTTATATGCAGCTCCAACTTATTAGTTCTGCTGACTTCTGACCCTTGACCAGGTTCAAACTTAAGCCTGACACAAACACTCACACACACACGCACACACACGCACACACACGCACCTATTCAGGCCCACACTTGAGCTGGTTGCACTGCCAAGGCAACTCGAGGGGCTTATGTTAATGTCAGCATTAAAGTATGCAACTAAACAGCGCTGGGCTAATTGCAATGCTCAACAATGTTGTCAGAATGTTAGCGAAACTTCTATGGAATGAGAGAATTCAAATGTAGCAGCCTCTTTAAGGCTGACTTTTAAATATAGAAATTTATAAACTAGAATTTTATGAGTTATTTTTATTATTTATGGAAATAGGTACAATATTTATATATTTTTGAAATAAAATTTGTGTAAATATTAAACTGCAAATGGGACGCGTATTAATTTATTATATAAAATTATTAATTATTAAATGTGTTAAAATAGCAACTAAATTTATTATACTTAAATATACAAATTAAATATTTAAGATAAATGATTAATATTATATTCTGTTATATGAATCTCAAATAATCATATGAAATATAAAAAAAACTTTATATATTTTTATACAATATTTTAAATTTTTATATAAAATATTTTGATTTACATAAAATATTTTATATTTCAATTTATATAAAATAAATATTAAATTTTAATAATATAATATATTTGCATATATATTTATTTACATATTTCATATTTTTATTTATATAAAATATTTTATATTTTTTTCTGTAATGTTAAAAATAAACAATAGATGCAAATTTTAATGAGCGCTTAATAAAAATATTAAATATAGTGTTTTGTTTTCGTAAATTTATATAATGCAGCTTATTGCCATTAAATGTAGTAGATAAATTATTCATTTTTATTTATTTATTATTTTTTTTTGTGAGTATAAGATAAGATTTAACTAAGTAATGAATAAATTTATAATTCTACTGCTATTCACAATAAATTGTAATCTTAAACAGAGTGAAATAAATAAAACAAATAAAATAATATTAAAAAATAAATTAAAAAAAAAAAAAAAAAATATATATATATATATATATATATATATATATATATATTTAAAATGCACTTTTAAAACCTAAACTGAAAAGAGTTTTTTTATAAAACTTGTCTAATATGCCACAGATAAAATCTAGTAATATTTTTATCATTAAATATATAGCTATAGAAATTATATAGCTTATTATATACTAAGCAATTTCTGACTGCTCTAGCAAACCCATCCAAATAGACTCATCTGCAGTGCTCATTGTGCCACTTGTCGCCTGTGACATGGAGTAAAAACAAAACACTTCAGAGTGCTTCAATGAGCAACAAACAGCGCTGAGACACATGTGCAACCTAATCTAATGGCAAATGCCTCGCAAGTCAGCTAATTATGTCAATTGCGAAAAGCTTGGCCTGACACTTGTCACTGGCAACAGTTGCCACACTTGCCACTTGCCTCCTGCAATTGCCACTTTAAGTTTTTGCACTGGAAGAGAGATAGCTCAGCTGGAAGCTGCTAAAAAGGCATTTCGCACATGGCTCAGTGCATGTCAAAGAGCTAAAGCAACAATTGCCAAGTAGTTCAAGGAAATTGTGTGACATGTTGCATGTGGCATTGTTGCACGTTGCCCGTTACCCGTTGTCAAATGTTTGACGAGTTGCAACAATTGAAATTAATACATTGCATATACATACATATATACATGCATGGCTATGAAGGCTATGCCAGCTGTGCCTGCTAAATGCAAATATATTCAATTCAATTCGAATATAACTTTGACATTTCTAGTTGACTGATGACGTGCACACACACACACACACACACACACACACACACGCAGACTCAGTTTGTAGGTCAGGGCCGCCTAAAAGCGAGCTACAGTTTTCACTGGCGCTGCAGCCACTTAGCCAAACCACACGCGAGCCATTTACTGACCTATAGAAAGCTACACACACACACACACACACACACACATACACAGTGGCACACATAGATACAAATATTATAAGCTATGCTACACTTACAAATCTTTTTTGGCAGCCACGTGCAGAAGACAAACAAGTCCAAGACTCGAAAATCAACTCACGTAGAGCTCGTTATTTATTCAAGTCAATGGAACTGACATACACACATACACACACGCACACACACACACACACACGCTGCGAGTGAGAGTGAGCAAGGCAGTCATATATGAAGAAGAAATTTGCTACTATTTGGCCTAAATGTGCATTTGGCCAAATGGCCAACATAGTAGCCACAAAAATAACGTATATTGGCAGCAGCAACATCAGCAACAACATCAGCAACATCAGCAACAACAACAACAACAATAATAATAGAAAGCCAACAGCTACAACATCTACAGTCAAATAACAATAACAATTCAATCAAATTGAGCGCGTGTTCGTCTATGGAAATCAACGTCTAACAACAATGAATGCGACATTGTTGTAGATGAGTTAGGGAATTCACAGCATGGCAAAGGTTACGGTTTCGGTTTCGGGCTGTTGGCAAAACGACAGCTCGAAATGTTTTGATAGCAATGCGACTGAATTGATGACGAAAGCTTTGCGAGAAAGCTTTTGCATATGGCAGAGCTTAAATGGAACATTCTTGCTCTCTCCCTCTCTCTCTCTCAATCTTAGTAAGCCTCTCAGTGCATCTGCGCTTTGCTAATGTGCCAATTTAACCGTTAGTTATCTTTATCTGTAAAGCTCTTCGTAGGAATTGCTTCAGTTAGAACTCATGGCACGTGCGATGTTTTCTTTCGATATTGAGGGGTAAAGGAAACTGGGGAAATTTAGTCCTCGAAATAATTCAATTGTTTAAAATGAATTAAGTTTTATTATTAGGCAAGGCAAATTTTGATGAAAAAAAAACGTTATAATTAACATTAAACAATTTATTAATATTTAAGCAATAAAATATAATTTAAAACATATTTTCTTAATAAATAATAAGCAAACACAAGGAAAATCTCAGCTTTTTGTTTTGAGAGTTGAGTTTTTGGGAGAGTCTATAAATAAGTATATATTTTAGTCAACATATATACTTATTACTACTAAAGTCAACATATTTTAAGGACAGACAGACACACAAATGAAAAAAGATATTTTATGACATCTGCTAAAAAGACTTTGTTGTCTATAAAATAGCTAAATCTTAAATTAAATATAATTTCCAAGAAGATCTTGTAATATATGAAATATTTTATACACTTTCCTTCAGTTACTAAGAAATACTTTTTATTAGTAGAGCTCAAATCTAGAGCATATACATTATAAATTGTGGACATAAAAAAGTTCCAATAATAAAACCATATTCCAAAAATAAAAACTTGAATCTAACTTGCTTAATAAGTTAATACATTAACTTTCTACATTTCATTCATATATATTTATACTCAATATATGAACTAACTTAAATAAAAATTAAAAATAAATAAAAATTTAAAATAATAAATAAATTATAAAATATGAAATATAAAATTTGAAGTAATCTAGTTAATAATTCTACAAATTTGACTGATTTTTGCTAAACAGAAATTTAATATAATTAATTTCTAGACCTTGCTAAATCTTAAAATCTTTTTAAATGGCAATAGAAATTTTATTACATTATTTTTATTTACATTAAAAAAAACACTAATTTACTTTAATTTATTATTTTTATTTTTATTTATTTATTTTTTTTTTTATAATATATTTAATCTCGTATAAATTTATTTTATATAAAATATATTTTATAGAAATTTTGTCTCTAATTAATTTTAATTATTTGACAAATTTCATAGAATAAAATGAAAATTTTTCACAATCTCAATGACCCCAGTTCGATTAGTAAATCATAGCTAAAACAATTTTTAGACCTATTTTGGAAATTGTGCTAGAGCCAAATAAGTTTTTCGAGTGTGCACTTGGTCTGTGTGCGCTGCACAGCTTTCTCGATAGCCCTGCAGGTGTAGCTGCTGCAGGTGCAGGTGGGTATTGAATAGTTGTTACTATATTGCAGTCAGCGCTCTGCTCTGCGGCGCCCGTTTGCATTTTCACAGCCATTTGAACTTGGCAAAACTGGCAAAATGTGCAGCATAGCGTTAAGGAATCGTGTTAAGCGCTGCTGTTAGCTCTCGAAGCGTCAGTCGCCAGAAAAACTTCGCTTCAATTTGCATAAAGACACGCGTATGTGACTATCCAGATACATATTCATATCCATCCATACAATTACAAGTTTGTGTGTATGTGTGTATATACATATATATATATATATATATATATATATATCTGTATATATATATATATATATATATATATATATATATCTGATATATATATATATATATATATATATATATATATACTCTTTGCCTAGCGCGCTTCACGCACTTGCTATATGCTTCGTTGTGCAATCACTTGCAATCGATTAACAATGATGCCGATGCAAATATTGTGAACACTTTTGAAGCGATTCGCTGCGAGTTTAGAAAAACCACGAATATGTGACTAGCTAGAGTTGAAAAGAGCTAAATTGAAATTGAATAAAATACATTTTTTTTAAATCATAAAAATCTTAAACATTTTTAACAAAGATATTTTAAAAAAAAAAAAATTTAATTTTTAAAATCAGAAAAACACAATTCCTGAAGCCATTTAATTATTTACTTTTTATTATTATTATAAAAATTTATTTTATCATAATACCCCAAAAATTATTTGCTCATTAACCTGATAGTTTGCCGTATGTAAAGATTAAGCTAATTAATAATTTTTTAATATTTTTTATTATCAAAATTAATTATAATATTTATATTTATTATTATAAATATTTTTTTATCAGCATTCCCCAAAAATTATTTGCTCATGAAGCTGATAGTTTGACGTAAAAAATTAACCTAATTAATAATTTTTAAATATTTGTTATTATCAAAATTAATTATAATATTTATATTATTATAAATATTTTTTATCAGCATATCCCAAAAATTATTTGCTCATGAAGCTGATAGTTTGACGTATTTAAAAATTAAGCTAATTAATAATTTTTTAATATTTTTTATTATCAACATTAATTTTATCATAATACACTAAAACTTCTTTGTTCATTAAGCTAATAGTTTGACGTATGCTAATATTAAATGTGAAATTATTACAATTATTATTTTATTCTTATTATAATTATTATTATTATATTAAATTATTACAATTATTATTTTTTATTAATTTTTTTTATTTATTTATTTAATTTTTATTATTATTATTTTTTTTTCATTTGTTAATTAGTTGTTAATACTATTAAACTGTACAACAAAAATCATATTACAAAAATCATTTACTTATAGATTCCACATCTGTAAATGCTAATTCTTAGCAACTTCTTCACAATTATGGTAAATATAATAATTAAAATTGGCCAAATTAAAGCTATAAAATATTTATTTATTTATTTATTTTATTTTTAATTTAATTCTAAATAAAATAACAACAGTTAGTTATAAGTTATGTATATATTTGAAAATATTAAACACAAAATGCAGAATAAGAGATGAAGAGAGACGACATAAGATAGGATTAGAAAATATGTATGCATCGCACCTACCTATAAATAATATTTAATGCTATTAAAGGCAGCAGAGTTCACTTTTTAGCTATCTGTATATTATGAATGGATTTCGCTTCTTTTGCTTTTAGGGTAGTTAAAGCTTTAACTAATCATATATATAACTACAAAAAGTTTTAAGTTAGTCTTTGCTTATTTGCATATATTCTCTTTAACTATTTTAGCTTAATAAATATTTATACAATTTTTGGAATCTGATAAGCTAAGCTCTGTTCCCTAAGGTACTTATAGTCACTAAGTACGTTGACTATCCTATATGGATTATCAATCAATTTTTTTTTTTTTTTATAAATTTGCAAAGCTCAACTTTAGTCCTTTGGAAACATTCAGTAAAAGTTTTTCAACTATATGCATAGAAATGCAGCTCAGTTCTGCAAACACAGTTAGTTCATGTATCAATAGTTATGAGTATATATGTATATATGTGTATGTATGTATATATATATATGTGTATATTTTACTATCAATCTATCATCTACGCAGTTTTGGATCATTTGGCTACATTCAAGTTAGATCTTTATCCGTATCTATATCTGTTTCCAATTGCAACATTTTATGTTACTGACTAGCCAAAAACTTTATTAAGTGAATTCAGAGCAGGGTGTTGGATTTGTTGATGTTGTTGTTGTTGCTGCTGCTGCTGTTGCTGTTGTTATTGTTAGTTTTGTTGTCGTTGCTGCTGCTGCTGCTGCTGTTATTGTTGTCTGTTTACATTTGCATTTTTAGTGCAAATGCGAAATCGATTGCATGTTTTGCCAAGTGAATCGTTCGACTCGAGTTACACTCAGATACACAAACACAAATACACACACACACACACACACACACACACATTGCCACATTTTATATCTATTTAGAGCAGTCAACCAATAGCCAAGAAAAACATATAAAAATGGCTATGATGCGTTTTATTGGCCGTCTGCATTGTTGTGCGTCACTGTTGACAATCTCTCTCGTTTCTCGCTTCTCACTTCTCGTTTCATCTACGCTGGCTAAGTCCCTCGTAGCGTATGCGCAATATTTACCTGGCACCCAGACTATCCATGCCCATATAATAGCCACGGCTTCAATGTCAGCATCGTTGTCAATGTCAGTTTGTACGCCCTGGCTGTTGTTAACATTTAATTCAATGTTCGAATGCTGCCACTGCCGCTGCCTCTGCTGCCCCTGCTGCTGCTACTTGTTGTTTTTGCAATGTTCACTTACGTTTCATTTCCGTCCGGTCCTGTCGAGCATATCCGTTTGATATGGCATCTGATTTCCTACGTATGCTTCAGCGAACTGCGAACTGTCGCTGAGATTGACAGCATGTCCCATATATATATCTGTATGTGTGTGTGTGTGTGTGTGCATCTATCAGAGCAAAGGGTCCATGCGACATCTTTCGTGTCCTTCAAAGTGAAAGTTTTCCCTTTCGACTTTGAGCACAACTTTAACCCATGCCCGCTGCCGCTGCCGTTGCCGTTGCCGCTGCCCATCACCTTAGCAACTTTTCTCTTTTATTTGTTTCGCTTGACATTGAAGTCACAATCTGTATATTATTATATATACACTGCTGTCTATTGTCTCCGACTGCGAATGCGTTTGACATTTCAATTTGCCAAAAAAAAAAAAACACACTTTAATTGAATTTTAAATGCAACGAAAATTTTCTTGCATTTGATTGATGCTAAGAATTAATTCTGTTTTCATTTGCTATCTGCAAAATTGCTGTAAAGAAATTTCTCTTATAAATGCACATCACTTTGATTATTTGGTTATTTTGTAATTAAAATTTGAAATTTATTTAAATAAATTATTATCAACATCGATGAGCTGAAATGGAAATATATGTATGTATATATTACATAAATATATTTATAACATGTGATTGGGATACTCTTGGAGCTTGAAGCCAAACTTTCCCTCATGTGAATGAAAAGCTATGGCGTTTAAAGAACAACATATTTAAAGTACATAAAAGTTTTTTATATATATTTGTAATCATTAAAATAAATCTTTACATTTTAGATTTAGATTTTTGCTTAATTAGCTTAGATTTCTACTAATCAATCAAGGCTCAATTTTATGTTTGGGCTTTTACGAAAATTTTTAAAAATTGTCCACAACTTTTTACAAATATTTGTATGTGTATATGTACTACTTGTATATTGTAAAATGTATTTTAACAATTTATTATATATTTAAATAGAAAAAAAAAGAAAAAAAGAAGTATCGCCCGAGCAGGGACTTGAACCCTGGACCCTTGGATTAAAAGTCCAATGCTCTACCGACTGAGCTACCCGGGCATCTTTTCTATCTGCCTCCGTGTTCGTTGAGCATTAATTTCTATAGGAACTTTTTAATTTGCTAATGAATAATACATTAAATTATTTTTATTGATTTTCAATAAATACATATATATTTTTGTATTTGTATATGTTTTATTAATTATATATAAAATGTTAAATTAAAATAATATTAAAATATTTAGTTGGAATATTCAGTAAAGAGTAAATCAGATTAGCTGCCTTATAAGTCTATATGTGATAACAGTCTGAATATATTAGCTTTGTATATATGCAATGGTCTCTAATGAAAATTAAATAAATAAATAAAAATTAAACAAATATATGTTTCTTTTGAAGATTTCAATTGAGATGCTGCTCAGTTTTCTATAAATTTTTTAAAGTTGAATTTCCATTAAAATTGCATTTAATTCAAATATGTATATATCTGCAGAGCTCAACTGGAATTTAATTAAATTTTTATTAGAGCTCAATCTAAACACTTATTTTTGGGTAATTGACATTCAGTTCTGAATAAAAACTGTTGCCAGCCTTGCAGATCGAGCCTATATTTATGACTTCTACTGTATGTAGTCTGCCTTAGTCAATCGCCTGGCTACTCGATTTTTTCTCCACTTTTTACGACGCTCATCGAATCATTTATTGTCACAAACAAAAAAAAAAAAACAAAAAATGAAAAAGGAAAATGAACAGATACAATAAAATAGTAGCAGCCTTGCAATTCAGATGAGTTATGCGAACGTATTTGTACACATCATAAAATTCTTTATCCTGCCATGCCCAGTGCCGCAGCAGAACAGAAAAGTAATGCGTCTGTTGACCCAATCCCATTTAATGCCACCATTTTGCACGACCCAAATGTTGACGTTTTTAGCCATGAAGCTGGTCTAGCCCACTTCCATAGCATCCCGCCCAACTCCTAAGTGAGTGTCTGTCATCCAAAATCCATTGAGCGTTACGTATGGAAGCAGGAAATTCTTAACATTTCATTTCAAACTCTCTGACTCCACTAGCATGTCCTACTCCAGGCCATTGTGTGTGTGTGTGTGTGTGGCTGTGTGTGTGACTTTTATAGTCTATTAATTTTATTAGTGTCATTGCAGTCAGGCGTATTCAAGCTGTATATATGTATATGTGTCTAAGACTGGCGCATTAGCCTGATAAATAGTTTTTTTTTTTTTCTTTTTCTCTTTATCTTTTTTAGTGCAGCTTTTGCTTAGTGCGTCCCCAACGACTCGTATCTCGTCTTAATATGCTCAGCAGGCTGTTGAGCTAATTATCCAGGCACATATCAGGTGTTAAAGGAAAATTTAATTAACCAAGCTGCAAATACTCTGCTGCCGCGACTGGACTAATTAAGTGATGAATGAAGAGATGAATGAAGAGAAATCTTGCGACGTGTTAAGGATGTTTGAGGAAGTTGGCCATAAAGCGGATGTGCTGCTAATTAAAAGATTTATTTTTATCAGCCTAAAATTATTTTTTTTCTCTCACTCTCTTTCACTCTGTAAGAATGCTCCAATAGAGCCTATAACTTTTATACCTAACTTAGATTAAAGATAAATATCAACAAAAAATGTTTTTAAATTTTCTTGTGAAGAAATATATACAGATTCATATTTTATACTTATTTTTATATAATAGTCATATCATATATATAGTTAAATGACTTCATTTTTCACTCTAACAACTTTTCCATGCTGTTAAACACGTTGTAAGTTTCATCGTTTATCCATTTCCAACTGCGTTTGGCTAATAGCAGTAAAAAACAAAAAAAAAAAAAACAAACTGGAATAAAAGCAAGTTAAATTCTCGACTCGTTTGGACTTTTTCTTCGCTTTAGCCCAGTTGAGAGACATTTTTCATGATTTATTTGTTGCATTAGTGGACGCTAGTGGACCTACTTGGCACTAGCCGCACTTCAGGTGACTTCAGGTGAGCCCAAAGGTATGCAGCGCTCTTTTTTTTTGCTGCAGCTGCCACAGCCAGACGGCATTATAAATGGCCGACTGGGTGCTCAAGCTCAAGCAAAACATTAACAATTTTAAATGCCATAAAAATGCAGAACAGAGCAGAGCAGAGCAGAGCACAGCAGAGTGCTACAGTAAATACTGCACACGGTGACTGCAGTCGAGCGTGTAAATTGTGTCATTCCATTACAGCATGAACAAACATGAATCGCAACAAAAACAAGCCTCAAAAGCCAATGAGACCTCATGCGAATATATTTACACACTGCAAATTAATGGCAACTGTTTAAGAGAGAAATACAAAGAGAATATGAGAGCGTTACAGAGAGAGGGCGTAAGAGAGAGGGAGAGAGAGAGAGAGATAGAGATTAAAATGATTCTTAAATCATTGCATTGAGCTGGTAAAATGAAAAAATGAAATGCTTGGAAAGTATTACACTTGTGAACAACTTGAGGCATGGGTTCCTTAACTCACAGACCATTTACAAAGTATTAAACACATAGATTTATCTAAATATACATGCATATATATGACATAAAATAATCCATGTCATTAATTCATTATTCAGTCTAAAAATATTTAATAATAAGATTATCAAATGAATTCATCTCTGACGAATAGGTAAAAAATCTATAAATATAATAAATGTATAATTATAACTATAAGTATAAGTATATTTATAAAAGTATTTTTTCTGTTGACTAGCGAGAAATTAGCCTTTTTTTGTAGTCTATTTTTATTAAAAATTCCCATGGTTTCTATATGTATTGTCAAATGAACAAATAGGAATATTTTCAACTTAAAAGTAGCAAAATTTTGCTTTAAAACAAAGTATTATTTAATTTTGTATTCATTAAAAAATTTAAAAAAAAATCTTTGTCAGAAGTGGGATTCGAACCCACGCCTACAGAGTAGACTGCGACCTGAACGCAGCGCCTTAGACCACTCGGCCATCCTGACATATTGGCTGCGACAAACCAAAAAGCTTTGACGTTTGAAGAGTTAATAAAAGATACAAAATCTGAATTTTATGGATTGCTCAAGAGTACAGAATACTGTACACGTTTTATGAATTGAAAAAAAGACAAAAATATATACATATATATATATATATATATATATATATATTAATAGATTTAAATATGTTTATTAATCATTCTCATTATTTATACACCCAAATATACAATAATGTAATTTGCTTAATGTACGACTTTCGTTTTTTGTATGTAACTCATTCTAATAAAACTAGGAAATAAAATATGCTATCTAAAATATGCATAATAGTATGTAAATACTTAGCACACGAAATTAATTCCGATATTTGAAATATGCATTACCTTCGTACACTAGAATTTATCGTAACGTTTCGTTTCATTTAGGCAACTAAAAATATGACTAATATTTATAATCGAATTATTTGCACTTAATCCAAGGTTGAATTTTCCTTTAGCACTAAGTCTTTCTTTTGCTGATTATGAATTTCGAATTGCAATTGTTGCTCTTACATTTAGTATACCTAGAAAAAATACATACATTTACAATCGTTTCGTGTTACCTTTCTGTGCACATGGAGGGTTCTTAGTAGTTGGTGTTCCCAGCATAGAGTAAAGAAATACATTTGTCTTATGTAATTTGTGTTTTTGCATTTTGCATTTTAATTCAGAACATGTTGTTTTGTGTGTTTAATATTTGCTACAATTCATTACTTCAGTATTTGCCATTTATTAAACTAAATTTAAAGAAGTACGCTCTATGTGTATAATCAAATCTACGATTAGATTTTGATATATACGCGATTGTGTGTATATGTAAATATGTACATAATTATTAGGCAACCACTTAAGCTTAGTTTTTTTTTTTCATTTTGTTTTATATATATAAAAAAATGTATTATTAATTTTTTTACGCAATTTTCCACTTGTCACAAAAGTGTACTAAAAACCAAAAACTGTACATCAATCGTAACCGCTTTTATCAAATCTATTCCATTATTCATTGTCATTCATTTGTAATCATCATAATCATTATCATTATCATTATCATCAACATCAACAGCATGGTACAAAACAAAGGTAACCAAACCAAGCTACATATATCTAAAAACTCGATACATAGTTTTATTTATATTAATATAGAAAAGCAAAGAATAGCACATAAAATCAACCAATTTCTTAATACAAATTTTTTCTTTACAGGCGAAGCTGTTGATGTGTGCCTATTTGGTTTTTAGATCTTTTAGTACTTAAGCTAGTTTGGTTTTTAAATAACGCATGTTTCCTTTTGAGCTATACTAAAACAAGTGTTATATTTAGTACACAATTAGCTTCACTGCTGCTCCTGATCCTCAGTACATTGACTTTCATGAAGCGTACATGCGATTTATGTCGTGCTGATATTTGTCCTGTATGTCCTTGCGCTTCAGTTTAAAAGCAGCCGTCACTAAACCCATATCCGGCGACCAAACTTCCTTGCACAGCGTAATTGCAGCGGGCACCTCGTATTTCTGCAATTTGCCTGCATAAAAAAAAAGAGAGTTTAAAAATCGTTAAATTGATCAAGCTGAATCATGGATTATCATTTTGATATTACATTTCCTCGCATGTTCGCTTATTTCCTTGAGTATGGCCTTCTCCATGATTGGCGATGAGCACAACTCCTCGAACGTTTTGTTTTTAAGTCCATTCCGTTCAGCCAACTCTTCTAGATGTTTCTGATTCGGCACGACCAGCGCGACGGTAAATTGTTTTGTTGGATCGCCATAAACGCAGATATTCTCAATAATGCCACACGTCTTTAACTCTGATTCCACTTTACCCAGGGAGACATATTCACCAGCCTGCAGCTTAACCAAATCCTTCTTACGATCTGTTGATATTAAGAGCAAGTTTAGCACAGATCTTAATTATGAATTATCTAGAATTGCACATACCAATAATCTTAAGTACGCCATCGGTGTGCACTTCGCCAATGTCGCCAGTTTTGAACCAACGGCGTCCATCTTCCTCGAAAAAGTCTTCATTCGTTTTTCCAGGCAGTTTATAGTAACCTTGTGACACACAATCTCCACCAATCACAACTTCGCCCTGTGGATAGGGTTTGTTGGTAACGCGGTAATTGCCCTCTTCCCAGTTGACCAACCGAATGTCGCAAACAGTCAAGGGTCCTCCCGTGCGACCATAGGTCATGTCCCGGGCTACAAGCAATTTAATACATCTTTAACACAATATTCACTTGACTTAATTTGTCAGCTCACTCACCATCCATCACTGTTGCTCCAGATGTTGTCTCCGTGAGTCCATAGCCTTGGATTAGATCAACGCACAGACACGTCTTGATCTGCTCGTGTGTGTCGGACGAAAGCGGCGCACCGCCGGACATAATTATGCGCACCTTGCCGCCCATTAGCTTAGCCACTTTCTCGAAGACCAATCTATTGAAACAATAGAGAGCAAATGTTATAAATTGCTTATTAAACAATCCTCAATGCATTGCATACTTGTCAATTAGCGGCGTCTGATATCCGCGCTGTACCCATTTGACTTTGTACTGATAGAGGAATTTAAAGAGCGCCTTCCTGAATGCTGAGCCAGAGTTGACCTTGTCGTTGATGCCCTTGGAGATGCGATCGAGTATCAACGGCACTGATGTCATGCATGTGGGCTTCAACACCGAAGCGTCACCCTTGCAGCCACGCTTAATCTTGCTACTTGTGTCGATGAGCGTCAGCGGTGTGGAGTAACCAATGGAGATACCCGTCATCAGGCAAACGCTCTCAGCCACCAATTCGAAAACGTGCGCCAGCGGCAAAAAGCCAATCAGAACGTCTTCCGGATAAATGGTAACCATGTCGCAGAAGCCCTTCATTGTTGCAATGCAATTCTTGTGCGACAGCAGAACACCCTTTGGGGTGCCCGTCGAGCCGGAAGTGTACATAATGATGGCAGTGTCCTCGGCCTTTGGTGGCACATTCTCTGTAAATAGACAGTTAAAGTTAATTGATGCCTTCTTTGAACTCCCTTCAAGACATACCAAATTTACTGTCGTTTCCAATTTTAACAACTTGAGCGAACGGCAGTATTTTAACTCCCTCCTTAAAGCCAGTTGTTTCGGTTTTATGCAATTGATCCTCCATATAGATGATAGTATTCACTTTGGGGCATTTGTCCAGCAGTGTCTTGAACTTTGGTAACAGATCGTGCGAGGTGATAACAGTTGTAACTTCAGTTTCACTGATGCCTACAATGCGATTTAAATAAAATTAGTTAACTAATTAAGTGCTTCTGCTTTCAATTTCACTTACAGTGAGCCACACCGTCATCGCCCAGCGTAGCATAGACGGTAACGATGGACATGGCCTGCTTAAAGCATCCATGGGCGGCTATTAACCATTCGGCGCGTGTCTCAGCAAAGATAACGATATTTTCCCGTGGTGCCTGGCCCAGCTCACGAAGTCCACGTCCAAAGCTCGCCGCCATACGCTCCGCCTCGATGAAGTTTTTCCATTTATAGTCGCCCATGTTGTACTTCTTGAAGACGCGTCCGTTTGGCTGAGTTTCGTCTTCTTCGCTGAGTATCTGACGTGTGCCCAGGCAACGTTTGGTCGAGTGTGTCTTGGCCACATAGTTGAATACCTTCTCAAGCGTATCAATATTCTCCTGCAGCATCTTCACATGCACCTCGCGCGGCGGCTCCGTGGTGCGGTACGTCAACTCAGTTTCATCGCTCTTGATAATCTTTGCCTGCAAGGGATGAACAAATATTAAGTTAGAAACAATGCGAAAAGTTTAATATTAGTTCAAAAGTTTCCTTCAAGAACAATGCCAATGGGAATACCAAGCATGTGTATGACAAAACGTGAGTGGCTTTTGGATTGAAATTGGAATATTGGAATGGATGGGCAGGTATTAAAATAAGCTTTACAATAAAACTGAAACCCATTTGAATTGCAAGTGAAATTAATAAGGATACCAATATGTACATATATATATATATAATATATCTATATGTTTCAACAACCCATATATTGACTGTGAGTGTGCATTGGTGGACATGGACTTGGATGTGGGAAATCGAACTGTAGATTAACAAAGACACCAAAAATTTTGTGTGTTTTTTTTTATTTGAGAAAAAAAAATAGACCCATTTATCAAATTTAAAAGAACACGTATGGAAATTAAAACCTCAATATCATCCGCGGCGTATTTGGAGGGCTCATCGACCAACGTTTTCTTGTTTATGAGCGTGGCCTGCGAGTTGGAAGGAGGGTTAAAAATACCAATTAGCTATATATAGCATAATAACAACAGTGCATTTTATTACGTATGTATATAGACTCGCGCGATTGCATTTCAATATGCCTATTAAATTTATAGTCCGTATCGTTTTCTTTCATTTATCCTTATCAGCTTTCAAATGGTCGATAACTCTTAACGTTGTTATCAAGGGGTGACTATATAATTAGTTCACATGAAAACTCGCATGCAATAAATCACATACATATAATATGTTAAATTATTAAGAACTTAAGAATGAATGCCATCATAAAAATAATTAATGAAATGACTAACCAAATATATGATTCTCAAAGGTTTTATACAATTTATTGATAATTATTCAATTGTAAAACAAAAACCATATATCAACGATTATTAAACCAGTTAGCAACTAAAGTCTATCTAAAACATTATCAAGCACATTAACCTCAATCTATTAAATCTATTATCAATATAACAACTGTCAAACAGTAAGGGAATCGCATGTCAAGCAGTTTAAATTCCATCTCAAGTCTAATCTAACTGATTAACTGAATAATTGCTGGAATTTGCTTAAAACTTCTCAAATATACCAAAAATTGTACAGGTTTAAGTACTATAAACTGTATTTAAATCATTTTGTATGGATCAGAAATAAATGTATTGCTAAATATTTTTTATAATATAGTAAACTAATATCAACTGATTCCTTCTTTACTTCTGTGTATTTATTATTATTATTTTATTTTATTTAAATTTAAATTTTTATGTATTTTTTTTTTTTCAAAATAAACCACATATATATATATATATATATATATATATATATATATATATATATATATATATATATATATATATATATATATATATATATATATATATATATATATATATATATATATATATATATATATATATATATATATATATATATATATATATATTATTTTTTTTTTTTTTTTTTTTTGCTTAAAAAATATATTCCCTCTTTACTTCCGTGTAGTTATTTTTTTTATTTTAATTAAATTTAATTATTTGTGTATTTTGTACTTTTAAAAACAATATATATTTTTCTTAAATATAAAAGTGCATTACATTTATAAACAAAAATAAACAAAAAGAAAAATAAATATACGCTTTACAGTTTTACTTTAAACACAACTGTTATTAAGCTAATACTACTAGGCTATTCCAATATATATATCGACAATTAGCTAAACAAATTTGAGCTAAAAGCAAAAGCAATGCAATTTCAAAAGCTGAAACTAAAATGACTTTGTATGACGTAAATATTAATTGAAACACTGAGAAGCTGCACAATTTACTAAATAATAGAGCTAAATGTAGACACATCAACTTAAAACTAATTGGTAAAAGTAAGCATGCGATTTAGAAGCTCAAAGCTGCAACTAATAATAATAAAAAACAAAAAAACAAAATATACTAAAATAAACAACTTAAGCAGGTTTTTTGCCACACTATAAAATAAATCTTGCGACTGTCAGATTTAGATTGGATTAGTGTTCAAATATTCACATTCAACTTACCTTGACACGCCGTGAGTCCTGTCGACGTTTCCATGGTGCCTGCATTACCAAATAGACCGGCAGCGTTATTATATCATAGACGAACGCCAGCGCCTTGATGGCGCCCAATGCGCTCTGCACCCAGAAGCTATCCATTCTGGGGGTAAAAGAAAAAAAACACAAAGCAAAACAAATGAAAATTAGTTACACATACATATATATTTTATATTTGTATAATATTTGTATATATTTATATATATATATATGTGCTTCTATTACAAAATCTAGCTAGAGTAAAGTCACTTGGTTAGTTCTAGTGCCGTTGTCAGTTGAAAGCTAACTGATTTCAGTTGGCAAATCTTTCCGGCCTCAATACTAAAAAAAAAAAAAAGGGTTGCCAATCGCTCACTCAATTGTTGTTGCTTCTGCTACTGCTGCCGCTACTTAAGCGATAAGACGCTGATAAGAGGTAAAGTTAGCGTGAGCGTGAGCATTGTAGCGCAGCCCTTAAAGCAGAGCCCTGAGTAGAGGTGATATTAGATCGAGCTGCACTCTCCTCTCTGCTTATATAGTGCGCTCTCTCTCTCTCTCTCTCTCTACTTTTCGTATTTCCTAGAAATATTTAATCTATTATCAAAATATAAATGTATAAATGAAATAAAGTCTTAGTAAATCGATGTGTCCAAGTCCACTGACTTTCTCTCTGTCTCTCACTAACTGTCTCTGAAATATTGTATTTTATACAGATATATATATGCAGACCTCTTTAATGGATCTACTGACAGATATACTGACAGAATATGCTCTCTTCTTCTCTCTATGTTAATAGTTCTCTCTCAATCTCTACTGCTCTCTCTAGCTCACGCTCTTCATATCTCCCGCCATCTATTAGAAATCTTATCAAATACAAATATGCTCAACTTCAATCAATTCTCCCAGACTAATTTAGATTTTCCATCACCTGAAATCACTTGCACAATTGTTAAGTGTTGCTGGGCCCTAATAAACGTTTGTACTCTGCTTATTTAAGTCTGCCACAAATTTCAGATTAAAAACAAGTAAAAAGTGATTTATGATGCGAGCATAAAATTATGTTACCCCAATTATTACTCTAAAATTAAAAATGAAATTCCTTCGTTTAAGCCTTAAGACGATTTGCATTGTACTATTTAGGTTCAGGCCTAATCGAATTAAAAGCTATAAATAGAAAATAAGTGACTCAACTAAAAGGTAAATTTTGTTGGTGTAATTTAATTTTGGGCTATTAGCCTAGGTCTAAAAGGAATTTCGCATTTTGTGCGTGTGAAAACTATTTGGGCATTTAAGCGAATTAAAAGTTGTACAACTTTTTTGCTGATTATATTAACTTGAAGCAAGACGAGTTGAGAATTTGTGTAGGGAAGAGTTGTATTTCTTTCTTTGTCAAACTTAATTTGTGAATCTGACTCATCGAACTTAATAATTTTATTCTTAATTTAACGCCCTGACTTAGGCTTGTAAGTAAATAATATAAATACACTTAAAATAAATACAAATAAATAATAAAAATTATGTAGCTTGATAACTCGCCAGTAGTATGAATCTATATAAATCTTAATTGGTATAAAAATGATTTCGCCTTTAATTTATTTAGATATTCAAAAACCGGACTTAACCGAATATTAAATTAGTTCAATTAAAATGATATTATATGACATAATCTACCCATGTAATTATTATATAATATAAAATTGATATAATAAGTATTTCATAAAAATAATTTTGTAATTATATAATTAGATAATAATATATTCAATAATTAATAATTAATAAATTTAAAATTAGCTATATGTGTATCATAATTTATTTAAAAATTATATATTTTATTAATTGTTACAATTTCTTTATAAAATATTTTATTAGGCCAAAAATAATTTTATATAAATATTTTCATATTCAAATTTTTTTGCAATCTATATATATAGATATTTGCTGACAATATATTTATAAAGTTTACATAATTTATACTGTTCTATATTTCTAAAAAAAAAATATATATATATATATATATTTATTTATTTGATTACCAATTCAGTCTCTCTAACTAGCACCTCAACAAGCTGAAGGTTATTTATATATATATATATATATTTTTTTTAAGTTTAAGCCACTATCACCATAGCAGCCAAACACCTGTAGGCAATCAGCGGCACATATGTACATCTATATACACTTATATATAGTTTAGATAGTAATGTGGCCTAGGAGCTTGTGAAAATAACATGCTAATCAGCAGCTGTATGTGAACTCAATTATCAACCTTTGCACTGACGTTCCAGTACGTTATCAATAATACGGTAAGCGAATAATTAAAGTTTAAAGTCTCAAGTAGCGTGATTTATAATATATATATATATTTTTGCCTATCTAAACTATCATTGGTACACACAATTCTAGTAAAATCAAGTTATAATTAATAGTAGATCTAAATATAGATATCGGCTAAGAATGTTAGATATTTTCAGGTTTGACAAGATATCAAAGACTATTTCCTCGATATGCCGAATTATCAAATGTTTGCAATTTTTTTTTTTTTTTTACTCGCAATCTCAGTGCTTAATGTATGTATATGGAAAACCTATTGATAACGTGCGTTCCACTTGATAAGCAAAACGTAACGACGTCACGTCCCTGAACTTGAACGTGGATTACGACATTGCGTGGCAGCAGCAGCAGCAGAAGAAGAAGAAACGCATCTATATATGTCGGACGACAACAGATGAGAGAGTTACGCATGGATTAATATAATTATAGCTGCTGATTGTTGTTCACTTCATATGCCATTCAATCAATCAAAGTAGCGTGCTTACCCCACACTAAACAATTGCATACCAATTATTTCTAATTAATTAATAATTCGAATTAATTATCAATTCGAGTATGCCAATAATACATTCAATTCATTAGATAACTGCTAACAAAATTAGATATCATTTTCTAGGCTGATAATGTTATATATTATAAATTAAAAAATCCTTTCTTACTTGCATATTAATTGTTTAAACTTTCTTTCTGTAAAATTGTCTCTTACTGTGTTTCTTTAATCTCGTTTCATAATCATTTACTCAGCTAGCAAAATTTGTTAATCTATTAAAATATCTACTCTCTTATCACTTATTTAGACTTAACTTATTCATATTTATAATTAATATTTTTTTAATATATTTCCCAAAAAGCTTTTAATAGAAAACTTTTTATCAATTTCAAATTCCCCAAAATAATGCATATCTTTATTATAATTATATATTATTAAAAAAAAAAAAAAAAAAATTGTACAATATTTAAAAAAATTGTTTTTAAATATGGGTTTATTAAAAGATACTAATAAATAAATTTAATTGATTTTTGCAAATGAAATTGACATTGATTGAGTTGATATAATTGATCTGATATAATTAAATGACCTAAACACAAAGCAAATGAAAATATGGAATATATTAATTACTTAAAATTCAATAAAGCGAAAGCAGCTGGCATGACTGAACTTGATATCAGAATCAAGAGAATTTAGTTGAGCATAATTAAAAGCAGAGTTTAAATATTCCTTTACTGAAATTTGATTTAGTTTCATAAAACTTTATAGTTTTATTTTATTATTTCTATTATATTATTATAGGCAAAACAAAACATAACTTAAATATAAAACTTATACCACACATATGCGATGACAACTCCTTTTCCTTAATTTGTAGCACAGATAACATATATATATATATATATATGTATGTATATAGGATAGATAGATCAAGTTTGAATGAAATGGTACTCACTGCGCATCATCTTCGATGAACATGTTGCCAAGCTCTACTGTGGCAAGCCAAGCGGTTGAGAAACGGAGCGATACAGTTAGGTATGCACACACACCGCCACCTAAGCCTATACCTACACACACTCACACACCCAAACACACACACACACACACGCACACACTCGCGCGCACACACACACACACACAGAGAGAAAGATACAGTGAAACGCAGTTAGCGATGAGCGGGTGGGTGAGAAATTTTAGATGTCAGTTTCTCAATTGAATATGTCCTTGTGGCCAATCCAAGCGGTACAGTTGCTGTCTTGATGTCAATGCTCGGGATGCGTGATGCGTATGCGGATGTTCTACGTAGTTAGCTATAAAGAACAAACAAAGAGTTGTGGACAAACAAATGCAACATTTAGTCGATGATGTCACAGTTCTGGCAGTTGTAATCGATGTTTTTTCATTTACCTACAAATGAGACAGAGAGAGAGAGAGAGAGAGAAAGAGAAGAGATGCATTTATGTAATGAGTCAATAGGGACAATGAATAGGCAACAAATATAAATAGATATAATATATAAAAAAATATATATATATATATATGTTAAAGTAAAAAACCTTCACCAAATGTCTTAAAATGTAAATAATTCCATTCAAAAACAAAACATTTAAAATTTATGGCAAAGATAAGCGAGAAATGCGTTAAAATAAACATAAGCACAAATTTGTATTTTCTTTTTTCAGAAATTTGAATATGATTCAAATAGAAAAACAAGTTCTTTGGTATTGACTTGCAGAGACTTGGTCTTTAGCCAAAATGTGATAATAGGCGCAAAGAAAGAAAGAAATAAAGATAGATAGACGGAAAGACTAGAATACAGATACAGATACATTCAGAGCAAAAGATACAGATACAAATATGCTCATTTAAATATACGTAAAATGCGTGAGTGTATGAGATTTATATATAAATATAGACAGCACAGAAATTAAATTTAGACAATCGAAATTCGCATTGCGTAAGAAACGAACAAATCGAGCGAACGAGCGAGTCAGCAATATGTCAAAGAGAAAGAGAAGAGAAAACATTTGATGCGTGTAAAATTCGCATTTTTTTTTTTCTTTTTTTTTTGTGGTAGTTTGTCTAGCGAAAATATTGACATAGGTCATGCCCGATGAATGGATTCACCGACGAAATCGTTTATTTTTCTTTACAAAAAACACGTCAACAACTTTTATTTATGCTGAGAACATAAGACTAGGACAACAAAGAACAAGTTATAAACAATTTTCAGCATGGCCAAGACAAAGTCTCCAAGTAATTCCCATTGATTAATTTCATAATAAATAAGCTCAAACAATTAATTGGCTGGCGCTTTACTAAACAAAATTCTGAAGCTGACCAAAGTCCAGAATTATGAAATGATCAAGTTATAACACAAGCATTAATTAATACAAAACACGCTTAAATCTAATAGAATCACTTCCAACAGGGAGTGCTCGACTGGCCGATGACCGCCAAGACAAGACATAAAAAACATTTGCAAAGTAAAATAGATTAAATATGTTTTACTATATTTATGGGAATTAAATAGCTACGGCTAAGCCGGAATATTACATTTAATATAAAAAAAAAAAACTCTAGTATATTAACTAGAAGCATCATATACATTTAAATTTTGATCATCACAGCTCATGCCACGAAATTAAAATTGATTGGAATGTCAGACTTAACACTTCTCCACATTTTTCATATTGACTGACAATGTGTACAAAAGCGAACGTTGAACCTTTTGCGTACATTAAATAAAGATACAAGAAAACAATAATAACAATAACAAGAGAAACATTTTTGCAACGTGTTCTGTATACAAAATAAAAAGAATTTCAGAAATAACTGATTATTTGAGAGATAAACAATATTTAACAATACAAAATATATATAACTAAAAATTTAAAATTACAAAAAAGTGATACAGAAACAACAAAAAATAATAAATAAAAAATAACTTACAAATTATATATGTAAGTCAAAATTATTCTTTTTTTGTATATATATATAATATATAAAAATCTTCTTTATAAAGATAAATTTTCAAATATTTTTCTTTACACACATAATTTCATGTTTAACTTTTAAAACTAACTTTAAAATTTTTGTATACTTATAAAATATAAAATAAAAAATATATATATATATTATCAAGTAATATTCAAATGATAGCTTTATCAGTTAAACATTTAAGCAGCCTAAATTGCAAATTAATTTGTGCCATAGGAATAATCAATTGCAGCCAATTGCACTAATCAAATTGTTAATGTTAATGCATGAAAATTGTATTCAAACAGATAGACAGATAGAGATAGATAGAGAGAGATAGAGAGATAAGAGAGAGAGAGAGAGAGAGAGAGAGAGAGAGAGAGAGAGAGAGAGAGAGAGAGAGAGAGAAAGAGATAAGCAACTTTTTGCATAGATACTTTTATAAGCATTCACAATTGTAGCCGTATGTCTGAGCTGTGAACTTTGAACGAAATTTATGAACGACAACGACAACGATCGTGACCCTGATCAAAGTTAAATTGCAAACAGACAGCAACTAAGTGGAACCATAAGAACCAAAGGTTTCTTATGCACGTTTACAGAGTGCAAAAGGGCATATAGGTGCTCAAGGAACAAAAAATAAAAAATAAAAAAAAATAAAACAATAAAAATAGTTGAAATTCTAAACTCCATATACCACATAGATATAAATATATCAAAAGTATATAAATAAATTATGTATATATGGGCATGATAGATCATTTCCAACTAGATCTTTTGATTTATTGAACTAATAAATCTGTTACTCTTCAACTTCTCTTAATATCAGTATCATATAATTAAAGTCTTATAATCGGTTTAACAAGCTACAATCAAGAAGCTTTGCTTTCAGTATTGCCTTACTGTACAAATAGCTCTATATATTATATATGCCACATACAAAAAGCGTAAAGTTTTTTGAACCGTGAACAAGTATTATGCAGTCAATTGCTCAGATTGCAAAATTCTTACTAATTTTTTTAGACGACGACGACACCGATCTTCTCGCTAAACAGCAATGCAAACACACATAAACTCACTCACGCACACACACATAGATAGTAATCTGGATTAAGACAATCAGGAAATGAGACACACGTATCACTTGATTAGCGTCAAACATGTTTTTAGAGCACTTTTATAACAACAACAACAACAACAACAACAACAACAACAACAACAACAACAACAACAACAATAGCAACAACAGCTGCAACAATCGTTAGTCCGACCCCATATCTAAATTATGAGACAAGTGAATAAACGAGCGAAAACTGATTTAATCAATTCGATTTAGTTAAAATTGTTTATTTATGCTTTTACTTCAAGCTCTCACCATCACATAATGTCAATTGTCATTATGTTAATAAAAAGCATTTAATTGTAGTTTAACGTTAGAGTTAGCCATAAATGATCATTAGCTTATCATATCAGTCTTATCAAATGCTACAAATTTAGATTCTCGCTTTTCATTACAAAGTTCAGGTTTCAATTCACATTCAATTGAGTGAGTGAAACTATTTAATTGTTTTGATTTCAAAACAATTGCAGGCGTTGCATTAATTATACACAGTGCATATGCAACAGTTATAAATATATACATATATAAATATATATTTGTATACAGATATATATATATATATATATATATATATATATATATATATATATATATATATATATAAATTATTGCATTTGAATTTTGTAGTGAAATTGTCGATGTCATATATAGCTATATGATATATATACATACATATATATTTATTTATATATATATTTATTGTCTTGTCTACCCCATCTATTTAAAAAAAGTTACTATGCATAAATCAAGTTTTATAATATTATAATTTAAATATATAGTAATAAATTAATTGACTGATTTTTAAATCGTTAAAATGTCGAGTTTTCGTCCAAGTCGGATATCTTTTTTTCTTTTTTCCTTTTTTTTTTCAATAAAAATGTACAATAATTTTTGAGAGACTTTTTAATTTATTATAGTTCCAAGACAAATTTTTAAATATTTTTTAATATTTATCGAAATTGTCATTGAAAGAGTTAATTTTATTTTTCTCTTTTAGTTGCAATTATAAATCATTTTTTTCTTTTTTTTTAAAGATCTTTTTCGAATCAGCACAAAATAATATTAAAGTGATAATTATATTGATGTTATTAGACCTAGGACCTAGGTTTTCATAATCGACAATCTAATTTGTGTCCTATCTTCATTTTGTGTATTTTAGTTTTCCACATTTTTTTTTTTACAATTTTCAGCGCATGGCAAAAATAATAGCAACAACAACAAACATATTTAAAATAAACTACAATTTATGGAAATCATTGAGCCAAAGGCGGGCTTAACGTCACGCTCGACTAACTGGAAATGAAACTGAGAGATAAACAACAACGATAATAACAACTACTAAATCAACAACGACAACAACAACAACAACAAATGTAATAATAATTACAACAGCAACTGGCTGAACAACCTCGAACTTGAAAATGCAATTGTGCATATTGACGACGTTTTCATTTCGATTTCACTGACATCAGCTAAAAAACGGAAAAAGACAACGCAATATATATATATATACATATATAAATATTAGAGACAGAGCAAGAGTCGAAAAGGTTCTTTAAACGGCAATCAGGCAAGGCAATTGGCATGGCTGCACAAAGTCCAATTTGAGGTACAAAGTCCCCCAGGCAGGTAATCGAGTAATTGAAATAGTAGAACCTAATACCACAACATAAATATTTAGATCCATGATTATGTGAACTATTCGAAGCCATATGAAGTTGCCAATGGAAACGACCGTTAGAATAAACGAGGCAAAAGAAATGACGTCGATTATTGAACTTCTAGCGAATGATAGATAGTCAAATGAAATGCAATCCTTTTTGTTTAGTTGAATGAATTCGGTTTCTCTTTACTTTAGCAGCTAATTAGTGAGTACAGTTAAATGCATTAAAATTAGCTCGTCGTCAATTAGTAAAATTTGTTTAATCAATTAAGTATTTAATAGATTTATTTAGTCACAGCAATTTGATGCAGAAATTCGATTGAAAATCTGGTTCAATTAGCTTTTCCAATAAACTGTTAAATCAACTGAAATATATATATTATTTTTATAAATTATTTTTTGTTATATTATTATTTTAAAATATAAAATATAATTGTGATTTGAAATTGTTGCTCACATATTAAATTGACTCAATTACGAAAATTTGACATTGAAAGCTTAATTAATTATCATTTACCTAAATGAAATTACACCTTGTTCAGCCAACAAGTTAATTTACTCGCATTGCGCTACAGCCACTTGAACTTTGACATTCGAGCGACCATAAACAATGCTACAAGGTGCTTAAATCAAATTGGCGCATAACGGTATGCGTTAATCATCAACATATATCGATGACATGCGAGTTGCCTTGACATTGACGTGTGCAAGGCGGGAGAGGGCGCCTGTCAATGCTTCCTCATATATACACAAACATACACACAAATGCACACTCATACGCACACACACACTTGCATACATGCTTGTATGTGTAAGTAGTTGCATTGCAAATTACAAGAGCGCATGACATTATTTACAACTGACCTATGATCAAAATACTTGTCGATTGAGTGTGTGAGTGAGAGAGAGAAAGAGCAATTATTCCGTTGTCATTGTCTCTATGTCTCCTTTATCTCACGCTCTCTCTCTCTCTCTCTCTCTCTCGGACGCACACACATGTCTCATTTACTCAAATGGGGTAACAAAATCATCGTATGACTATGTCAAAGTCCAAAATAAAAATAATTTTCAGTAGTTTTTTTTTTTATTTTGTTGGCGCTTGTGTGTGTTTGCTGCTTATTGAGCGCACATAAAATGAGAAAAAGCTCGGTAAGAAGATTTAAATGAAACAATAACAACAACAACAAAAGTAGCAACTCATATTCCATTAAATAAAAGAAAGAACCAGTGAAAGGGAGAGAGTAACAAAGCATGCAAAACAAACAAACTTAATATACATACATAGATTGTGTGGGAGATTTTTAAATAGATTTGATTACAGTAAACTGCAGCCAAGTGAAGAGCGTGAGCATAGCAGAACGAAAGAGCAGCGAGAGCGGAGAGAGCGGCAAAGCAAGTAAATGCGCATACAAAACACATTTGTACTCACTCTCACGCACACAAGCATAAACAGATAAGTAGCCAGACAGATTTTCGCTCTTTTGCACTCGCTCATTTCGCCTGCGCCCGCAAGACAACTACTACCGATCTTATGTGCAAGTGTGAGTGGGAAAGTAATGTGGCACTGACGTTGACGTTGACGTTGACGTTGACGTCCACTCTCTGCTCATACATACATACATACGCATGCATGCATACACATGCATTCGAGTGACCTAGACAAGCATGTCTGTAGTTATCTTTAGAGTGACCATCACAACAGCTTTCCCAGCACAGCACGTGCGATGCAAAGTGAAAATTTTCCACAAGATAAACTCTTTGGCCATGATCATGATTACCAACTGAGCGCATGTCGCAAAAGGCCGGTTTAATGATTTTTCAACACAAGACAAAAATAATACGGCCAATTCAATGCTTCATGCCGTTGGTAAAACCGGTTAGAAAATCTTTTCGCATAAATTTCAACTTCGTGACTAAAGCAAACATTGTTTGCAACGAGTGTAGGTGTGCAGGTGTGTGTGTGTGTGTGTGCTTTATTGTTTATCGTGGTAGAAGCAAACGTGTTTAGTGCCGCATGCCAAACTTAGAACGTATTGAAGCCACCCACAAAGAGAGGAGAAAGAGTCAGAGAGGGAGAGAGATATATTCATCTTAAATACATGTTTATATGTATGTATCTATGTAAACATTAAACAGTAATCATAATTATCGCATATACTGCGTATATTCATATATTCTTCTCATATGTAAATGGCACCTAACTTAGATAACATATTACAGTTTCAAGGAAATTATCAAAGTCAAATTTAAGAGAGAAAAATACTTCCTATGCCAAATTTTTACTTAGGTACTAAAGTCATAATCACTATATATTCTTTTTTAGGACTTTAAACTAGCGTAAATATAAACTTTAAATAAAAAGAATCTATATGATTTTTTATTCAAAGTATTATAATTCTAATAAACAAAGCAAGTTCTTATAAAATCTTAAATACACATCATATCAATACTATATATACATATATAACACCTCTAGCTATCTACATCGATAAAGCTTTATGAAATTGCAACACTTTTCTACTTAAGCGAAATATATAATCATAAACATGGTCACCCCGCGAACAAAGTCGAATAAACAAGCACAAGGTAATCTTTACAATTGTTTTTGGCTTTTACAATCTAAGTAAGATTATCAAATATAATTATATGATAAGCGAGGAGCGACAACAAAATTTAGAATAGACGCACGCCATATGGACATAGTTATTATACATGATGAGGTAACTTTATACATATTAAGGCATTTGTCATCAAAAAGCCCTAGCTCAAATGTCTGACAGATACTACTCCTGCCGCCATTGATAAATGGCAAAATATTCGTCATTATGATAATGTAAGTACTGAGTAATGTATGTACATATTGGGAAACTAATTGAAATCTTACAAGAATTTATCCGTCTTGAGGATATAATGTTCTTTCAACCAATTCCTAGATATCTACATAAATTATATAATAAATTATTTAGGGATTGATTGATCAGGAGAACATTAAATCTATAAATTGTTTATCTTAAAAAAAAGTATTGGCTACATTTAAAAATAGTAGGTCAAAAATTAAGCCCAAGCATTGCTTTGAAACAATAAACAAAGTTGTCAACAGTATCGGAGCACACCTGAAGTTATCTACTTCGGAACTCTATAATCATATATATGACATATTGAAGAGTTTATCTTAAAAATAAGATTGCTCATGATAAAGACATATTATCTAAGCTAGTTCAGAACTCAATCTAAAAAAGTTTAATGGCTTTCCGGAATCTGACAAGTTTATCTGCTGATATACAATATGACTCTTTGCAAAAAAAAAAAAAGATTTACGTTCCATTAAAAAGGCCAAAGGTATAAACGTAGATACATATCTGTATATAGACATATATATATAAGCCCAAGAATCGCGTGACTTTCTGGCATGGTCTCAACTGCAACAGCGGAAAAGGAAAAGCGCCAGACATACAACAACTGGGCGCAGGAAAACTGGTCGAGGGTTGGTGGTGTGGCAACATGCCGTGGCACGTTTTTTTTTTTTTTTTCATTTTCTTTTTCTATGGTCTTCTTTGGCCTTTGGATATACCAGCTGAAAATCGTATGAGTTTCAGGGGAAATGTTGCGCAGCAACAAAGCACATCAAAAGTGCGGCGAAGAGAACGAATAAGGCGAACAGGGCGAACAAGGCGAAAAGGGCGACATGGGGCGAATAACATACCAATAAATTGCAACGCGTGTGACGTCGGCGTCAACTGTACAAGAGCGCGGTGTGAAGGCAAAGAGAGCGCATATGCTCACTGACGCTGATGTTAAGCAAGGCGCGGGGCCAAAAGGTCAAAGAGCACATTGTTTACAACGTTGCATACTCTCCGTACTCCTTGGCCCCTATGCTGACGGCTGCTGCTACTGCTGCTGCGCTGTTGCTGCTATTAGCAAATTGGGTTTGGCCATGAATGAAAGCTGCGGCCGGCAAAATACATACACACACGCACATGTTACATGTATGTATGTATGTATGTAAGAGCGAATACATTTTAATAACTGTATTGCGAGGAAGTGGAAAATATATTGAAAGATGCGGGTCTAAAGAGATCAAATCAAAAGATAAAAATTAAATTACAATTAAATAAAAAATAAATAAATTTAAATATAAAAATATCTTCAATTTACATTTAAGAGAAAATAAATTAAAGACATTTAATTTTTTAATTTATTTATTTCATTATATTTTAATTTGTATCGTTCGATTTTCTCTCCGATATGTACCAGAAGAGAAATAAAAATTGAGTTACTTTTAATTTCAGTTTGCTTTCGTCTAATTTATTTCATTTAGTGGAGATAACCTCAACTACAAAAATTCACATTTAAATTAAATTTTAATTTTAATTTAATATAATATTAAACAAAACTTCAACTTTTTTTCTCTCTCAAAAAAAAACCATTAAATTTGAAAAGCGCATAAACTTCAACTACAACTTACATTTATAACCATGCAACGAACGTTAAAAATGAAAAACCGCAGTTAATAAACGTGACTGATGGCCAGCTGCCGTGTTTGATAAAAGACTGCAAGGGCACATATGCTTCCGGGCCGCACCCGAGAAATCAGTTCGCCGAAGCTAGATTGAAAATGCATCCACATTTTCATAGGCCATCATCAGCTTGGCTCAGCTGGGCAGTTACAGCGCCTTCGCCTACGTCGATGCGATGACAACAACATAAACAGATGACACATCGCAATCACACACACACACACACACACACACACACACACACACACACACGCACGGAAACACACTCACACGCACACGAACAGATGACCCCGAAGCAGACTCCCGCCTCGTGACCCTCAAAGTCCAGAACAGCACAGAACTCGCATGATTTTCAGTTGGTATATACTAAAGCAAGCAGCAGACACAGTCGAGTGGGTGTAAAAACAGAGCGACTGAGTCAGCCAGAGCTCAAGAGCAAGCAACAGAAAGAGAAAGAGAGAGAGAGAGAGAAATAGAGAGAGTGGGTGAGTGGGAGCGAGGCGACCCTGGAAGAGAGCGTGCGCGTATTTTTACAAGAAAGCACTTGATGCACGTGCTAAGAGGGGAAGTAGCCAAACGGCAGAAAGAGAGAAACAACGGCAAAAAGAGAAATGATGAAACACATTCATAAATTGCCGAATTATTCTATTATTATTGCATTAAATATTATTTAAATGATTTTTAAATGTGATCAAATGATAGACAAAATTGCCTTTATTAAAAATATAATAAAACATTTAATACAAATCATTGAACAAATAAACAAATCATTTGTTTAATTTGTTCTCCGTTGCCATTGACAACAGATTGCATAATGCAAATATTGCGTAGCGCTCACTGCAATTGCTCTCCTGAAAATTGAAAACTAGGTCAACGCGCGTTGTTTACCACAATTACAAATTGTTAAAATTTCAACTTATACAGCAGGCGAGAGTAGAAGTAACGTGGTATAAGACCAGCTGCATTTGTATTTTTGACACGGACCATTGGATCAGGTGGCGTGATATTTGAGCCGCCACGCCGGCAAAGGGAAAACAAACGGGTGTGAGTGAGAGAGGAGAGCAAATGCACGCCTATCTCTATGCAATTGTGTTAGTGTATGTGCGTGTGACCTGCGTCAGCTGAGCGACAGACAGGCAAGAAGAGTCTAACTACATATGTAACTAATTATATACGTTAGAAAAGAATATAAGCATAAGAGTATAATTTAAATTTTAATATTGCTTACCTGCTGTATGTCCACAATATTGTTGTAGTTTCCAGTGCATTTGCGTTGTTGTATTTGAAATGCCGTTATTTGCATTGACATACGATTTAATGACCGAGCGAGAGAGGCACCGAGAGAGACGGAGATAGCAAAGAGCGAAGAGCGCGCACATGTAATAAACACCAATAATAAATTTAATATTAAACATAGATTAGTAAACAATTTAAATACAAACATAACATTTTAGCTACAAACGAAGCAAACACACACACACACACAAATATTTAGCTATGACGATTTAACTACATTGTCCGGCGTAATCCCATCAGAATTATAGTGGCTCAACGTTCATTGGACTGACTCTGTCTGTTCTTTGAAATGAAACTTTCACCAAATTACACACTTATGCACATTTTTTCTTCGTAGCTGCGCTTTTGCCAATTTGGTGGCATGTTCACACACAAACAAACAAACAAACACACACACATACAGAAATACAAAATATATATATATAAGCAATCAGCTCGTCGTTCGCAACCGGACGAAAGGCGAACAACAATTTCTTACTTACACAAAGCTTTAAAGTTAACGACGTTGTGCTTTCAATTGCGTTTTAAAAATTTTAGTATACGTCTTAATTTCGCGCCCGCATCTACATACGTACTTTTATTTGTATGTATGTACGTATATGATCACTCAAACTTCTTATGTTTGTATGTATGCGTATGAAGATATTTGTACATATATATAAGTATATGTATATACGATAGCCACAACGCGTCCAGTACAACGTTCTCAAAACACGTTGAGTTTGCTTCTGATACGTGTATAAAATGTCGCCGTCGCTTTTGCTTTTGCCACGATTATTTTCACCGTCTGATTCGGACCACTCACTCACTCACTCACTCACGCACACAGGCGAAACAGTTTGCAGTTACTCTCTCACTTTTGCGGTTCAGTTGCTTTATTTTTGCTTGCTTCTGCAGAGCATGCAGTTGAACTTGATTCCTTCCGTGATTGAATAAGTTAATAATATTATGTACTGTCATAAATATTCTATTCAGAAGATGCAGCGGTTTTTACTGTTACTCACACGCGGCGCGCTTCCAATTGTTGTTTTTTTTTCTTTTACCTATTTCTTGTTGATGTTTATATCGTATTAAAGTATCGATAGATCGAAAAGAAAATACAATAATTTTTCAAATTCTTAGGCTATCGATAGTTGAATTGTCACTATGCTGCAGTATTCAGAGCTCACAATTGATTCAAATACCATAATAACAAAGAATTTCTCATTTACAGAAAATTTTTACTTAAAAAATAAGTCAGAACTCAAAAAAAATATAGTAACAAATTTTTCGATATTTCGCTACCACAAAAAGCATCGGTAATTTCATGCGATATTTCCATACTTATGCTATTATTTTTGTATTTTTTTCGGCTTACCTTCGTCATTATTGACTTTGCAATGACAGAGTGCATGTCACGTGTTTTTAGCGTTGCCACGCAGTTAACGAAATAGCTTAACCAGTTTTCTGATTTAACGAATCATCAAAGCCTACCACCATCAGCGTGGCCACCTATAGCACAGACACGAACCCCCTATTAAATATACCCTCAACTTTGCCAGCTCTAAAATAGACCACTATTTTGTTGAGAATCAAAAAAGCGCAGAATTTACCGTTGAAAATATAAGACAGAATTTTGATTGTACAGAAATAAAAAATGATACATTTGTTTCATGGGTAAAGTTGTGATAGACACAGAAAAATTTAACAACATTTTGACTTTAATATTCAACCTGGGTGGAGAGAACCTGGGGGCCAGAGAATCTAAGAACAATAATAAGAAGAACTTAATACTACCACAGTGAAGCTGCTGAAGAAAAGAGAAAGAGACAACAAACTTATAAGAACGTAAGTATATGAATGTAAGTATAAGTAACGGTAAGTATGAGAACACAAAAGTAAGCAAAGAGATTGTTGCTTCCCAAAGCAAAGAGCACTTGAAAAAAAAAATAGAACATATAGAAATACTCTTGAGTGGTTTCTATAATGCTATGGTTTCGCTCTTATATTGATTTGAATATGAGCAAGCAATTACTAATGTTTACATTTATGATCTGGCTTATATTTATGATCTGAAAGCCTCAGCCTCTGCTACTGATTCTACTTATGCCGCTGCCTCTGCCTCTGCCTTAAGTTTGGGCGCAAGCTCAGCCTCAGCTTCAGTCTCTGCTTCTGCCATTGGCAGAGGCTTGAACGCAGACTCAGCTTCTGCCTCTGCTTCTGCCATTGGCAGAGGCTTGAACGCAGACTCAGCTTCTGCCTCTGCTGCGGCCTCTGCTGCTGCCTCTGAATCTCAGCTTTTGCCTCTGCTGCTACCTCTGAATCTGCCTCTGAATCTGCCTCTGCTTCTGCCTCTGCTTCTGCCTCTGCTTCTGCCTCTGCTTCTGCCATTGGCAGAGGCTTGAACGCAGACTTAGTTTCTGCCTCTGCTGCTGCCTCTGATTCTGCCTCTGAATCTGCCTCTGCCTCTGCTTCTGCCTCTGAATCTGCCTCTGGTTCTGCCTCTGCTTCTGCCATTGGCATAGGCTTGAACGCAGACTCAGCTTCTGCCTCTGCTGCTGCCTCTGCTTCTGCTATTGTCTTTGACTTGAGCTCAGACTAAGCTTTTGCCTCTGTTCCTATCGCTGCCTTAAGCTTGGACTCATCCACTGCATCTGCTCATCCTCTGCCTCTGCCTCTGCCTCTGCTTCTGCTTTTGCTTCTGCTGAGTTATTAAACTAAAGAGACAGAGGTAGAAAGCAAGCTTCTGAATGCCTTTAATACTCTTATACTACGTACTTAGTAAGTAGGAAAGAGTTTGATAGCTATGCAAATTTAATATAAGTATAATTCAGCATAAGACATACAATTAAAAATATAATAATAATTGAAGAGAACTCAAAAATTATAGCAATTCAAAGTAGGCATCATTAGTAAACTCGTGCACCAGATCCAATTCAGCTGCGATCGTATAGATTAAAAACAAGAGATATAAAATCCATGAGAATATTCCAACCGATCGTCGCGAATGGAAATTGAGAGTTAGGCACCAGCCCAGCTGGCTCCATATGGCCAACATGATAAATATATAACAGTTATCGCCGTATTCCCCATAAAGCCAATGCGATGAGTCCTTTTTACGGACGTACGAATTGAACAGAAAGGGAATACCCAAGCCTACAACAATACCTGAGAGATATATAAATATAGTGAGTAAATAAAAAACATAGATTTATATATATATATATATATATATATATATATCTGTAATAGAGTTTACTTACTGAAAAATGGACCCGCACAGATGGCGGCAAAAACCATTTTCTCGTAACCCTGAAAGGCCAGCTTGTAGCTGGCAATCAGATCGATGAGGGCATTGGATAGGGCACCAAATGTAATATCCACAAAGGTTTCGCTCAGATTGACGGCCACGCCCACAATGGAGGTGAGTATCTCAATCTCGCCCACGCACACAACGATCAGGAGCAGACAGCTGGAAGCGCTCATTGTGATAAAGAGCTGCAAGCGATTACAAGTTATCGAATATCGATAGATCTGTGAAGACTTACGATATGATATCGTGGCGGCATATCGGTGCGCGAATTGAAGAAGACAAAGAGAGCCAAAGGCACAGTCAGGCAAAAGGACCAAATCGAATAATTAATTTTGAAGTCAATGTACCAAGACTTGTAGACGCTGGCAAACTTGGCTAGAGATATAGAAGAATATCAGCTTAGATTAGGTTTATTCAAATAGATTCAAGCTCCACGAATTGCCCTTACAGTGCACCACAGTTATGATAATGAACGGATTCGTGATGATCTGTGTGCAGTTGAGCAATTTACTCCAGCCATGCTTAAATTTTTCATAGTTCACGACGGGCACAAACAACGTGATGAGCAGCAGCATCGGCATCTTCAGGATCATCACCATACGCCAGAAATGGTTGCCCACCTTCCATTCCAGGACACTGTACGGATTAATCGAGTGCCAGAAATCGCCAAATAACAAACGATTCTTAGAGTTATTGGGCGAGTAGAGGATTTCGCGATATGTCCGATAATCGTCGTCACTCGAACCATCAGTGGATTCGCCATCTGTGTTATGGATCTTATGTTTCACGAAATTGATCACATCGTTCTCTTCCAAATTTTTTAACAATGCCAACTTCCTTTTCTGTTCAAAATCTTTAGTTTGAGCATATTGTGGACCCTTTAACTCCAAGCGTAATGCTTAGATTTATAAATAGAGAAAGAGAGAGAGAGAGGGAGAGATGAGATAAAGATGGAAATATTGATAGAGAGAGAGAGATGAGATACGGATGGAAATATTGATAGAGAGATAGAGAAAGATAGAGAGAGAGAGAGAGAGAGAGAGAGAGACAGAAAGAGAGATGAGATACGGATGGAAATATTGATAGAGAGAGAGACAGATGAGATACAGATGGAAATATTGATAGAGAGAGAGAGAGAGATGAGATACGGATGGAAATATTGATAGAGAGAGAGAGAGAGAGAGAGAGAGATGAGATACAGATGGAAATATTGATAGAGAGAGAGAGAGAGATATAGATGGAAATATTGATAGAGAGAGATAGAGAAAGAGAGAGAGAGAGACAGAAAGAAAGATGAGATACGGATGGAAATATTGATAGAGAGAGAGAGAGAGAGAGACAGATGAGATACAGATGGAAATATTGATAGAGAGAGAGAGAGAGAGAGAGAGAGAGAGAGAGAGAGAGAGAGAGAGAGAAAGAGAGATGAGATACAGATGGAAATATTGATAGATAAGTAGATAGATATATACAGATATAACATAATAGATAAATATACAAATTAAAAAATAAAATAAAATAAAATAAAATAAAATAAATATATAGATAAAGATAAAGAGATAACCAGATATCTAGTCTTATATGCATACATTGACTCATATATGATTGATTGATATTTACATTACTTACACATATATAAATCGGGTTAGATCTGGTACTTACTTCTTATGGTATATTTGATGAGTACAAGATCTACTACATTGATAATCAGAAAGATGACATAAAAGCATAATAAGACTGCAATACAAGAAAAAAGCAAATAGAAAATGATAAACAACTATAATATTATTAAAATACCATGATATATACATATATATATATATATAGATCTCTTACTTCCACACTCAGCCCTACTCACGTTATCCTCACTGAATATTAGAAACTGCAACAGATGTATGGCTAGAACGAGGAAGAGCAAGTTCTGGGTAGTGCTGTGTCCATCGATCTTGAAGGGTTTCAGAAAGCAAATCATTCCGCCGCCAACGAGCAGAATTGTTAGACTTTTGCCAATGACACAGGTGAAGAGGGCGCCACGCTTCTTGATGGGCATCAAATTGGCCACGAGATCGGGCGAGGAATTGGCAAAGGCCAAGAAAGTGACGCCAGTGAAATATTCATTGAGACGTAAATTCACGGCCAAGATCTTGACAGTGGGCGTTAAGCTAGTTATGTAGAATAGATAGAATGCATATAGATCGGTTTCTCTTTATAGAGAGAGTATAGAGATCATGCTCTCTATGAAGAGAGTGATCTCTATAGAGTGATCTCTATGGATATCATTCTCTCCATAGAGAAAGTGATCTCTATACTCTCTCTATAAAGAGAAACCGATCTATATGCATCACTCTCTCTATCGAGATCACTCTCTCTATAGAAATCACTCTCTCTATAGAGATCACTCTCTCTATAGAGATCACTCTCTCTATAGAGATCACTCTCTCCATAGAGATCACTCTCTCCATAGAGATCATTCTCTCTATAGATATCATTCTCTCTATAGAGATCACTCTCTCTATAGAGATCACTCTCTCCATAGAGATCACTCTCTCTATAGAGTTCATTCTCTCTATAGAGATCACTCTCTCTATAGAGATCATTCTCTCTATAGAGATCACTCTCTCTATAGAGATCACTTGCTCTATAGATATCACTCTCTCTATAGAGATCACTCTCTCTATAGAAATCACTCTATAGAGATCACTCTCTCTATAGAGATCACTCTCTCCATAGAGATCACTCCCCGTCGGGCTCACTCACAATTGATCGACGACAATCGACATTAGCAACAAATATGCAGCGGCTGAGATCAGTAGCAGAAAGAATGCTATATACTCCATGAAGACATCGTGTATGCGTAGATAGCAATACATCAATTCAAAGTAGTTAAAGAAGTTGATTATCTCGTGACAGTCCTCTAGTTTCCGGGACATCGAGCAGCGATACTTATACGAGACGTGCAACAAACTGTGGCAACTGATCTGTGTGGCGAGCATTAAATTGATTGACTGATTGATTGATTGACTGACTGATTGTTATGCATCCACATACATTTGACATAAAGTACTTGAAATCATCTCTCAACATTGACATCTTGATTCACACTTATCGTTCCAGACTAGCTACAGCTATAGGCATATTACGTATATTCCAATTAATTAGTGTTCAAGATCGAAAAAAAAAAAACTTTAGAATATAGTTTTGAAGTTTATAACTTAGAGATTGAGATGAGAGAGAAGAAAAAAGAAAAGGGAAAATGTAAGTGAAAAAGAGAAGAGAGAAAAAAGATAATGGATAATAATATAAGAAGGTAGAAGGGAGGATAACAACAAATAAAATAAGATTAAATAATTCATAAATAAATTAGAGAGAAAATTGCAGAGCAAAGAGAGGAATGTAACGAAAAGGGAAAAAGAGAATACAATGAAGAAAGAAGAGCAGAGAAGAAAGAAAGAGATCAATAAAAAAGAGACAGGGAACAAAAGAGAAGACAAAAGGACGAGAAAGCTGAGAGACGAGAAAAAAAAAGACGACAATAAGGCGTAAAAAGATGAGAAAAGAGAACAAAGAAAAAAGTGTGTGAGAGAGAGAGAGAGAGAGAGAGAGAGTGAGTTTGAAGAAAAATAGTGAGGAGAAACAAGAGAACAAAGACAATGGAATAGTAGAGAATTTGAGTACGTTTTATCCAATAAACCGTAAGTCTACAAATCTTCTGCTTTCTGAGAATTCTCAATTTTGCTAGAAGTTGAGTAATATACTCAAGGCGGCCAGACTTTATACAGAAGAAGCAAACTATCCTTTTTAATATTAATCAAACTGATGCAGCATTACTCCAAATCTCAATAAAACTAATATTCTATTAATATTCCATAGACCAAAAAATAAAACTTTCAAATATTTCGCTTTACAAATTGTTTTGATTTTATTTAAATGCTTTCACTTTTCAAGAACTGCATAATGAGTGTGTGAGTTATTTTATTTGGATACCAGAAATACAGTCCATTAACATATAGCTATATGTATACGTATATATATATATATATTAGTATATATATATATATATATATATTTATTAATTTTGGTTGTAAGTACCTACGGGAGGGATTCATCTCATACGTTTTTTTTTTATAATTATTATATACTTTTTTTCTTTTTTTTTTTTGTATGTTGAGTAAATATCTCGGGTTCGTTTTTAGTTTCTCTTACTTAAATTCATTGTGTTTGTGTTTTTTTGTTTTGTTTTTTAAGCGATACTATTTTGGTTCAAGTCCTTGTGTTTTATGTACATATTTAAACTAAATTAAATGCTATAAATTACTAGTGTGTGTGGGTTGGTTATCGATATTTGAATCTCGGGCCATGGAAATGCCTCAAATATAAGTACATAGCTCTTTTCGTGTGTGTGTGTGTGTGTCGGTGTGTGTGTGTGTTACAATAAATAACTCTATGTATAAGAATGCCTTAGATGCTAGAATACATACATACAATGCTGCTAGGCATGCGCGAATGAGGCGTAGCAGCTGCTATATATACTACACACATATATGATATATCGTATGATTTATAGATATACATATATCTATTATATATATATGTTCTATATGGAGATTAACTAACATGCATACACATATACAGATTACAGTTAAACAGCTAACAGTTAACAGTTAAGAGTTTACAGTTAAACAGCTAACAGTTAAGAGTTTACAGTTTACAGTTTACAGTTTACAGTTAACAGTTAACAGTTAATGGCTACAGGAACTAGTGCCAGGGCTAACTCGTAAAGTTGTAGCTGCGCACCGCTCGTCCGGGCGTAACCAGCTCCACTTTGATATTCGCCGTGGCCGTCACCTTGGTGGTGTTGCTATCCGAATGTGTCGTCTCAACGGTCACCTCCGGCTGTACGACAATGCTCTGCAGCTCGGGCGGCGCATATCCGCCCATAACTGGCTGCGAGACCTTGTGATACGATGGCGGTGGCCCCGAATTACAGCTATAATTGGAGCCATTCCCATTGCCATTGCCATTGCCTGGGCCGGAGTTCGAGCTCGAGCCGTGCATTGGTTCACGTTCACGTTCGCGCTGTTGATAGTTGTTAATGTTGTTCATATAATGATTGTTCAGATGATTGTGTGAGTTGTGATTGTGATTGTGATTGTGGTTGGAGTTGTGGTTGTGCGTGGGCGTTGGCGGTGCACTCCAATCGTTGTGCATTTGTATTGATGAATTGCTAGACTTCCACGATTGCGGCTCCTCGGTAATGGTGGTCAGCGATGGATCATTGATGTTGACATCTTTGTGATAGTGATGCGCCTTGTGACAATTGTTGGAGCCAGAGTTGCGCGATGAACCGCGTGAGCCATTCACAATGAACGATTTATTGGAGCGCTTGCTGCTGCGCATGGGCACTGGCGATGGGGTCGATATGCGATCCGGATGCTCCAGTGGCACCAGCTCCGCCTCCGGTCCCAACATGCTCAATAGAATTGGAAACACAACAAGACTATTGCAAGCGCCCACACAAAGCACGACCAACAGGAGCCAGCAAAAGTGTCGAATGACAAACTCAAATGGCGATGTGGAGAGCATGAATACGGCCATGCCAGAGGTAAGAATGCCATGGATCAGGGGACCCAGCGATAGCTGCATGGCCAGATGCACGCGACGCTGACGATTGCCCACCGAAGTCATAAAGCCCTATAAAAAAATATATATATATAAAGCGTGAGTGAATAAAATAAGCCTAGGCATATAGCACTCCCGTAGACCTACCAATGAAATGTGCACATTGAAGCAGAGAATCATGCCCACGCCCAGTATGAGAATCACAGCGGGTATGGCCGACAGCTTAATGCCCAGCAGTGTCATGGCGCCAAAGATTTGGGCGAGTGAGGCCAGCACCGTGACAATGACCAGAATGGCAGCCGAAACGGAGAGCAACAGCACCGAGACCAAGACCAAGGCAGCCAGCAGAGCGCAGGCGAGGATCAGTGCCAGCGAGGAGCGCAATGTCATGTACTGTTCCCAGAAGATGAAGGGAATGCCTAAAGGAAACAGAGATCAATTAATATACAAATGTCTACAACTCGCATATGCATTCAGTACGGATACCTGACGGATAGTTGGGCAGTCCGTAGCCTTCGAATTTAACGCTCAGATCGCGTATGTGACCAATCAATGTCTTGATCTCTGACGTATCCGTTAGGCCATGCAGATAGAAAGGCATCTGGGCATAGACCAAGGGCAGACTTTTGGGTATCTTAAGATCATATTCGTTGGGTGCATGATAATACTGGCGCGGTTCCGGATACAGTTTGCCCTGCAAGAGATCGAAAGTTTAGTATATAACTGATACAAAGATCAAATTCATCTTTCACTCACCTGTGAGGCGCCGTAGGCGAACACATCATTGGTGGCCCACGCTGAGAGATAGTTGTAGAAAGCCTTGGGATTGATAATGCCATCTCTGTCCACGAGACGATTCGTCTCCACCAAACTCTTGTCCACCGGATTATCCACATAGCCCGTCTGCACGATCAATTTGTAGGCGAGAATCGCATCGCTGCTGGCATTCGGATACCAATTCTCCTTGGTGAGTCGTCCATCGCGCACTTCCTCATCGAAGATGCGCTGCAGATTCCGCAACCAGTCACGGAATAGCAATAGCCAAAAGACCGGCAATCCTCCATTATCATTCTTGATCACGTGCGGCACTCGCACAAAGGCCTCGTGATAGTCGCAGAGCAGCTTCTGCTGCGTCGGATACTCAAAGTTGCCCTGGGTCACGGCATACATGCTATAGAAGCCAAAGAGACGCGTCTGTGCATCCAGAAACTTGTGCTCATTGCTGTGCTTGGGCACCAGATCAATGATATCCAAGCCATCCTGCAGCGCTGTCGCCTCGTACAGACTGAAGATGACGGCGCACAGGAAACCCATCACCGTGAGGAACTTCACCCAGCTGCGCATGAGGAAGGGCGTATAATACTTGTAGGCAAAGTTGGCGAGCGAGAAACTGGGCAGAGAGCTAACCATGCCGCCACCACCAGTCGATGTAGCTCGCGATTCCAGCAGAGGATTCTGAGCGAGCTGCTGCTGCTGCTGTTGTTGCTGCTGCTGCTGCTGCTGCTGCAGTTGATGCTGTTGTTGCTGCTGGCCCGTGCGATTGTTGTTGCAGTTCTTCGGATGTCGTCCGCCGCGCATATTGTTGTTGTTGTTCATGGCCAGCGCTGGAGACTTGGGCGGCTCCTTCCAGATGGGAAAACAACAGCAAAAGATATCCGCACGTCCGGCGGTGCGACGACGCAAGTCCAACGATATCATGGCCGGAAAGACGAGCAGAGCTGCTGCCAGATTGAAGCACATCACAATCGCCGCTTGCAGGCAAAAGACCTTCAGGGCGGGCACCGGAATGAAGACGGCCGCAAAAAAGGAGCCCGCCGTGCTGCACGCACTGAACAGAATGCTCGGACCGACCTTCTTCAGTATCAGCTTCGTTTGCTCCTTGCGATTGCTCTCCGCATAGGCGGCCGTCAGCATGAAGATGTGATCGACGCCCAGGCCCAGAGCCAGGAATGGCACCACCTGAGTGCTAGCCGCATTGAACACAATCCCAAGCAGTGCGCACAGTCCCAGCCCAGCAGCCGTGCTGAAGCACATCAGCAGAACGCCCGCCACGCCCACACTACTCTGTCCACGCACAGGATCACGCCAGCGCAGCAGCGTACAGAATGCATAGAGCACTGTTGCTGCCACACCAATGACAATGCTGACGGCGCTCGGATGCGAGAATTTGGCCAGAATATCATCCAGAGTAGCCGAGCTGAACACATAGATGTCATAGTTGGCAGCGATGCGGGATTGCTTGCGCAACAATTGATCCACCTCACGGGAGAAATTCCTTTGCCAGGCATTCAGCACTTCGGCAGCCTTCTGCTGTGTCCAGCCAATGTGATGTACCTTGTAGTTGTCCTGCCACTGATCGTACATCTCCTTCTCTGTCATCAGCTGCACCACCGTCTGCAAGGCTTTGGCCTTCTTCAGATGTCCGCTGCGATTGCGTTGCGCTCCGCCCACAATCAGCTGCTCCGGCCAGTGCATGTGCTTGGCCGCAAAGCCATAGCAACCGCCGGAGAGTATCGCACCCACATCCGGTGGCTGCTGGCTGTTCTTGTTGGGCGCCGTATCCGGACAATTTGGATGCAATGGATTCAAACATGGCTTCTCCATATAGCCACTACTAATTGCCGCTCGTTTCATATACTGCTCCACGGTATCGAAGTCAAAGCTACCCTTTTGATCGGCATTTGACATTTGCTGCTTCATGAACTGCATCACAGCCGACGGATTCAGAGTACTCCACATTAGTCGCTGATTGAGGCCACTGTGAGTTAAACAGAGAGTGAGAGATGAAGATGATTGATAAAAAATGGAAAAGAACGAATTATGAATAATCACATTTGATGAGGTTTAAGGTACAATCCGTGAGGGTAAAGCAATTGAGAAGAAAATACAATTGATGCTAAGGAATGGAGCTTGACTGGCGTATAAATTGGGGTTAAGGAATTAAAGTGTGGGGGGTCAACAACAGGGGTAAAGCATTTCAAGTTAAGTGCAAGATCAATGAGATCTCTTCCTTGATCAGCTGGGTTTAAAGAAGGCGGAGGTGGAAGACAGAAGGGTAGCTAAAGGACAATTTATATTTACTGATAGATCAATTGGTTTCAAGTAAGTAAAGTTAAGGGAAACGTCAATTAGGGTAAAGGATTATGAATTAGCTGTCGACTTAATTAGGAAGAAATTGAAATTAGCCTAGGACTCAAATAGAGTTGAGCGATAAAGCCCAGATAAATGTTCAATTGGGGTAAAGAAATTGAAGTAAAGCGAAAGATCAATTAAGGTAAAGGAACATTAGTGGACTTCATTGGGTTTAAGTAATTGAGGGTAGCCCAGAGATCAGGCAGGGTTAAGTAGTAGAAGGGTTAGGTCTAATCAGAGGGATAACCCATCAAATGGGATAAGGGAAGCGCAATTGACTAACATTAAGTAAAGTATGAATTGGGATTACAAATAGGAATAATTCAATTCGTTACTTACGGTATATAGACAGGTGCTTCGGGTCCCAGCAGTTGGCTGCCCTCCCAGAAGCAATCGAGCGGCGTTATAATGGAACATGGTATGAAATGCTTTAGGATCTGCTCAATATAGTAGTGTCCCTCGAAGCTGGGCGTTGTCGGTGAGTTGCACATGTCTCGCAGACCCCATTCCGTTTCGTACATGTGCACCTTGACCGCTGTCGCCTTGACCAGGACTTCGAGATGCGCGAGCAGTGCCTGCGGATGCAGCACCGATGCATTCGGATCGTGGGCCGTCTGTATGATTAGCTGATGTGTTGACGATTCGTCCTCGCCGATCGTCTTCTGTGTGTAGGCCAGTTCCGATTCGAGGCGGCCGCCCTCCTGTATCCACAGCTGGTGCACCTTCGAGTGTATCTGGGCGCTCTTGAGGCCCACACAGAATGTGCTCAGCACCAGGATGGCCACAAAGAGCACCTTGCCCGCATGCTTCTGCACCGAGCTGCCGAGCGTTTCGAGGTGGGATTGGAATACTGAACGCAGATAGATTGCCGTGCGGTTGCCACGCGCCTTGCCCTATGAGTGAGAGTGAGATGGAGAGAGAGTAGATGAGTGAGCTGTTATTTTCGATAGTTTTTTTGTTTTTTTGGATCTTATTTATTATTTTTTTTTTTTGTTGTTTTTGGTTTATGCCATAAATAACGCATTAAAATTATAACGAAACAGCGTGTGGCCCGACCGCAACCATATAATTTATATGTTTTTGTAGCATCTGCGACGACCACAGCGGCGCAATGAAGCCATCATCATCATCAACCCAGCCCATTCCAAGCCCATGCTCATGCGAGCAGCAGCAGCAGCCGCAGCCGCAGCAGCGCCCAAATGGACCCAGCCCAGCCTACAAAACAACACAAGACGCCGATGCTGCAGCTGACGTCGACGTCGACGTTGACGCTGCCAGAACACTGTGCAGCAGCAATTTGAGTACTTGAGTGGAATTTCTTATATGACCAAGCGATCTCTTTTCTGTGTACTCTGAACAGCAAAAGGTTTTCTCTATTTTATAATAATCATATAAAAGTTAAATATTGTTTATATTTATTTTATAATATTATTTAAATTTATATTTATTTATTTATTTACTTATTTATTAAATTATAATTATTATATATTATATATTATTATTATTATTATTATTATTATTATTATTATTATTATTATTATTATTATTATTATTATTATTATTATTATTATTATTATTATTATTATTATTATTATTATTATTATTATTATTATTATTATTATTATTATTATTATTATTAATTATTTATTATTATTTATTTATTATTATTAATTATTTACTTAATATTACATTAAAATTCTAATCCATAGTTAAGTTATATACTTTTAATATAACTTCAAGTACTTTTTCTATAGCTTCTAAGTATACAAAGCTTTTCTCTATTTAATTATCAACAATTTTGAGTGCAGTAAAAAAATATATAAAAAAAACTTGATCTTCCACTCATGAAAACTTCATAAGAAAGTTTCACTTGATCTTTCAACTTTTACACATTAAAATATTTCACAACTCAAACTTTACTTTTGTTAAGCAGTGTAATCGTCTGTTTGGCAATTGATCTCTCTTCCTCTCTCGCTCGCTCGCTCGCTCGCTCGCTGGCTTTCTCGTCTTTGTTGCTTTGGCTGCACGGAAATTGAGACCCAAATAATGAGCAGCACGCTAACATCTCAATCGAACCTTTAACCGACCAGTCATTGCACAGTGGGTCGCAGTCGCTAATCGACTTTGACTTTGACTTTGACTTTGATATATCGATAGAGTGAGAGAATTGAGTGGGGGTAAAACTAATAAATGACGAGATCAACCTTTTTCTTTTATTATTAATGAGAGCACAAGTTGTATATCTATAATTAAAATATTAAAATTTGTTGCCTTTGAGAGAGTGAGAGAGATCTAGATTTTTTAAAAACTATAAAAACTATAAAATCTAAAATCTAAATTATTAATTAATATAAAGTTAATATAAATGGAAGTAGTCAAAGAAAATAATTTTAAAAATATATATATATATTATTTATTAATATATATATAAAATAAATATAAAATTATATATTGTATAATTATAAAAATTATATAAAAATTAAAATTATATTATTAAAAAAAAGAAAAAATAAAAACATAATATATTAATACATAAAAAATAAAATATTAAATTATATAAGTAAACTTCTGTGTCTTACAGGGAATAGATTCATGAGCTTCAACTCTGCCCTCTAAAGAATTTAACAATTTAATAAACATTTTTCTTTAGCTAAAGTCCTAAATATTTAAAGCTTTCTCAAAACCTGATTTATCTTCATTTTAAGCTCTGTTTTTACACATGCCTGCCCAAGGTTTCTCACGAAAGTTCTACAACATGCGCGTAGCTTCTAGTCGTGTCTCACTGTGCAGCAGCCGCACCCAGGCACAGGCAAAGACACACAGACACACGCACACACACACACACACACAGACACACGGATAGAAACACCGATACAGGTACAGCGCAGACATTCCGAGCGCTGTGCATGAAACGTCTCAATCTGGGAGATTGGGCACTTCTCTTCTCAGTCGTTTTTTCTTTTCTTTTTTTTTTTTTTTGTAAATCTCTATGGCAGACTCCTTTTGCTTTTATCGCTTTTCACAGATTTTCCGCCAGTAAAATGGCCCAGCGTTAGCTTCAAATCAAGTTTACTTCGTGTTGCATTGTTGTTGCTTTAGCTTGGCTTGTAACTTAAGTGGCATTGACTACAAGGAAGACGTCTTTATTATTGCTGGGCAGTCGCTTTATGACTACCGTTAACAAAGCAGCCGCAGCAGCAGCTGCAGCAGCAGCAGAGGCAGAGGCCGGCGCAGGAGTCAAGCATAAATAAGCCATGCCAAAAGGTTAGCTCTGCCTGCGCCGTCTTTAGTTATGCTTGGCATTTCGCGGGTGCAGCCAAAAGGTGTGCCAAAGGGTATAAGAGAAAGAGGCAGAGAGTAGAAGACAGTGAGAGAGAGAGAGCGGGGAGAGTGAGTGTGTGTGTGAGTGGGAGAGAGTGTCACACTTCCTGCTGTTTAGCTATGCTGTCGCTGTCGCCAAACTATTTCCGCAAAACTTGCAGCGCGCTGGCGGCTAATGTTAATGAAGTCATTGGCGGCGACGGCGGCGGCGGCGGCGGCGGCGTCTCTTTCAAGCTGCGCCGCATGTGGCGACTGCGTTTGCAATGTTCGTGGAATTTTTTCCATAATTTGTGCGTGAGAGTACACGTGTGTGTGTGTGTGTGTAAAAGAATGTTTTTTTCCCTGGTTAGGCACAAAACCTAAACAAAAAGACGCACCAAATTCTGAGAAACTCGCTGGCTGCTACAACGACAACAACAACAATGTTGCAATGCCGCAGGTCGCCGCACTAAAAATAAATTGTAATCTAGATTTTGGCAGTCACTGTGCGCACAGTGCTGCCCAAACTGTGCGCAATTGAGCCATCAAAGCGGCTGCTGTTAACGCTTGTCACTCCTCCACGCTGCTGCTGTTGCTCCACCTCCTTTTACTCTACCTCTCTCCCTCTCTCTCTCTCTCTTTTTTACTCACACATTCACAAGCTTCGCCAAATGTTGCCTGAGCAGCATGTGACATATCATCAATCTTGCATGCTGTTTTTTCTACTCCTTCTTCATGTTCTGCTTCTTCTTCTTCTACTTCGTCTTCTTCTACTGCCTGCTACAAGAGACACCCGCAGCTGCTGTCGCTGTCGCTGTCGCTGCCCGCGTCGGCGTCGTGAGGAAATGTCACAAATTGATTTATGGCCTCTGCGCTCAGTTTGTTGTTGTTGTTGTTTTTGTCGTTGTTCCTTTTTGCTTTGACTAAAGCGGAAAATTGTTTGTGCTGCATTTTCTTTGTAAGGCCTGGCCAACTGGGAACAGCTTCATTAGAAATGCGAACATTTTGCTGTACTAATCCACAGCGCTTGGGCTAATCCCACTGACAATGCCAGCGCACAGTTTGACATGCACTTAGCTGCTGTGACGTGTCGAATGCGTGTGGAGAGGTAGAGTCAAAGAGAGACCGTGTTAGAGCGAGAGAGTAGAACAGGTGCAATACAAATGCCATTTAAAACTAAGTCAAAAAAAAAATAGACTTTGAAGCGTCTCTTCTGAATTTCAAATAGCAGAGCAAGTAAATAAATGGAAAATATGTAAGTAAATAAATAAATACAATTTAAATAAATACATGTACTAAGAAAACAAAATATGTAAGTAAATATATAAATACAATTTAAATAAATACATATACTAAGAAAACATATATACATATATAAAAATATAAATAAAATGTAAAAAAAATAAAAAATTATAAAAAGTTTAACTACAAATAAATGTCATGAAATAATAAATACAAATAAAAATAATAATATAAAATAAAATTAATGTAAATATACAAATAAATAAATAATAAATAAAAATATAAACAAATTTTAATTTTAAATTATAAATATAAATAAATAAATGTAAGAATTAATAAATACAAATATTAGTATACAAAAAATACTTAAAAAATAAATAAATAAATATATACAAATAAATAATTAATAAAAATATAAAAATACAAAAATTAATTTTTAAAATTAAATTAGCAAATGCAAATAAACAATTAATAAAATAAATAAAATAAAATAATCAAATATTTCAAAGAAAAAGTATAAAACAAAATAAACTAATGAATACATTTATAGATATATATATAAGAAATATATATATTTAAAAAATATATATGTACATATAAAAAAAAAGAAAAAAAAAACTTCTTGACCAACTCCATAACGCACTAATCAATCAAAAAGGTTCGTGGCCAGACTGACATACGCATAATTTACCAAAGACCCAGACAAATGCCTGACGGGCTTTGACTACTTAATTACACCGAAGCATTATAAATAGTGGACTGACTCAACACAGATATAACTACATATATACATAAACCTCTGTCTATCTTTCTTTCTTTCTTTCTTTATGAAAAGCTTTCCAAATTGAGAAAAACCTGAAGTTCAACTGTTACTTATAAGTGAAGCCCAGTTATAGTTGTGCCGCAATAAAAAACGAATCCACAAATATTTTAATTCGTTTTCTTTCTTTTTTTTTTTTAGCATTTAGCATAAAACGAAATTCAATAAGCAGCAACGTGCCGGACCACCCAGTGAATGCTAATTATCATATGACGAATATCGCATATAGATGCTCATAATTATAGATATAGATATGCCAACTTTGGGCGTTCGTATCAGCCGTATAAGCGACGTTTTTGTTCCACTTGACTAATGGAAACGTCAACATACCAATTTTTTTTTTTTTATGGTATACCCTTTGTCATAGAGAGTATTATGAATATGTCAAGAATTTGGTAATGCATGGTAGATATAGTATATAGATATGGGAGCAGTATTATGTGCTATATAGTTCGATAAGTATTTAAAAAATTAATTTCCGAAATATTCAATAAAATTGAAGTACTTCAATCTCAAGTTTAATCAGCTCCATCTGCTAGAGCATTTGACTCTCGCCTTACTTTACATTATATCTTTTTTTGAATCATGTGGGAACTCATAATTCATTATCATATTCACATAAATTTCCAGTCAAGTTGTCTTTTAAGTCTACTTTACGGCTTTCACATTTATTTGAATACTCCAAATATTTGATAGAGAAATGTGTTATCCACTAATTTATGAACCATAAATGTATCAAAAATATCTCCTGTGAGATATAAACTGCATATTTATGCAATGATGTTGCTCATCATCGTCTTACTACATAATAGCCACACCTTCAGTCAATTGAATGACTCAATTCACACTGATCTTGAATGATCTTAAATTAGAATCTCAATAGGGTTTCTTATAACTCTTTTTATTCTGCTGTTTAATTTTTAAATGCCTGAAACTTGTCTCTGGAATTAGACAAATTTATATATTAAATTCTTTGGATTTTCATAAATCGGAAATCTGTTGATAGAGCTTTACTTCTGACTTCTGCTCGTTAAGTTTTTTTTAAACCTTTCTATGCGCTTCTCACTGCTTAAAATATGCAGATGTATTCTTTATAGGAAAAATCTTCTTAGTAACTCAACTTATTATCCCCCAATACATATACACAAATATATATACATTTCGCAAAGATCTGAAAATAGACTTGACGTTTGACTGAAAAACTCACACGTAAAAGTGTGCCATAAAACGTGTAGCTCTCATTAAAGTTATGTAGCGCCCAAAGGTGTTACTGAATACCAAATTGAAATGCATATCGATTGCAGACTTTTATTTTCATTTTATATGGAATTTTTAGTGCTCAGACAAAAATAAAATTCATTCAAACATTCAGGCAAAAATAAAAATGAAATAAAATACAAAATAAATTTTCAAAAATAAACGTTGTATGAAATTCAAATCAAATAAAATATTCATAACACTTAAGCTATCTCATTCCACTGTGCATTCAAGCACAGTTATTAAACGCAACAGCCCGCATATGTCTTAATCGTACTATGCTTGCACTCTCACACACACACACGCACGCACACGCACGCATACACAGCTTTTGTGCTTATTTGTTTCTCTCTCTCTCTCTCTCTCTCTTCTCTCTGTGTGTGTTATTGGACCACACACATTGCTCACATTTAGTTGCCCACGCCGCTTAAAACGAGTCAAGTTTCGCGGCTAGGCAAGCAATTAAAATAAAGTAAATGGGACGATGACGATGCATGCAAATTGTCGTTTGCCGGCAATTTATGGCGCCCCTTAAACGTGACTGGCAAGCGTTCAAGCATTTATTTACATACATACATATGTATGCAATGCATGTGTGTGTATGTGTATACGAGTGTGTGTATTTTTTGGGCACTGCGTCGCTCTTCATTCAGCGAAATCAGTTAAAATTCGACAAATAAAAGAAACATACAAGTTTGAAGGTCATTGGAGCGGCAGCTGGCAGCCGCGTGAGAGAGCTAAAGACAGACCTTAGTTACCGTTAGCTAACAGCCATGCAAGCAACGCACAAAGAGCAAACACTCAAAGAGAGTGGGAGAGTGGTATGAGAACGAGCAAAGGCAGCTCAATTTAAGACTATACTTTGTTGCTATGCTGCTCCTTTGTTTTCTTTTCATTTTTTTTTTTTTAGCTTTGGCTTTTGAGTTATAACCACAGATTTTTCATGTTTGTAGCGTAGGCGTTGCAACAGCACAAATAAAACTCAACTGGCGGCCGTCATAAAAATGCAGCGCAATAGCTTTAAATTTAACTTCACCTGCTTGGGCAACACACGAAAAATAAAAACAAAAAATAACGCTGCTTGTTGCTTTGCTTTTAAGCAATTTAATTTCTTTATTATTTTCATACGAAAAGGCCCAGAGATACCGACACACACACAAACACATGCACACGCACACGCACACGCACACACTCTTACAGTCGGTCAGTCAGGTAGCCAAGGCGGCCACGTCGCTCATTCTCATTGAGTTACAGGTACACACGCACCTAGGCTAAAGCCGAGCCCGAAATTGAGACAGCAAGGGCGAGAGCGATGGGCCTGAGCCCTACGAGCTACATATACACATGCATATATGTACGTATGTGTGTGTGTGTGCATGTCCGTTGCTTGTCCATGCTGTCCGTTAACTGCTTTTTCAGTGAATTCCGTGATTATTGCTTGAATGTTTCTTTCCGGTATTCGCTTCGCTCTTTGGCCACTCTCGCCTCTGTCTAGATCTCTGAATCTCGCTCCGTTTTTTTGTTGCTCTTGCTGTTGCTGTTGTTGTAGTTTTCTGTCTGTTTTGTCTTTCTGTTTCACTTGATATTGCTGTCTCGTTTGTTGCCCAATGTCACTGCGCGTCGTCTTCAGTTGCTTTTGGTACCTTTTTTCGTTAATGTTACTGTTGTTGTTGCTGTTGTTTTTGTTGTTACTTTTATCTGCTGCTCTTGGTCGGCCGAGCAACCGACCGACCGGCCGGCCCGTCCGCTTGTTGTGTGGTCAAGTTAATGTCTTCATAATTCTTTTGATTTTTTTTTACGTCTTACGTTCGTTCGTCTCTGCTGCTGTTGCTGCTGCTGCTGCTGTTGTTGTTTTTGTTATTGTGCCCCGTTGCTGGGGCACGATGATGAAGACAATAACAGTTTTATGTGCGGCCAGAGACACAGAGACAGCGGCAGCGGCAGGGATCGACTCGCAGCCGGCCTAATGAAGCTGAGTGAAAAACACATTTCGACTTCCAGTTTACCCCCACCCCCTTCTCGAAATAAAGTTGTCCAGCTCTGGTGTGAGGCCTCAAAATTGAGCTGTCAATTGAAGGGAGAGCAACGTGTGTGGGTGCTATTTGGGGCACTGACTCGTGTTGGGGCACTGTGTGTTTTAGATTTTCATTTCTAGATCTCTGGAGTATTTTTAGTTTTAATTGGGGGAAACATGCTAAGAAGATTACAGAGCAAAGGCATAAAGTGAGCTGGGCGTTAATTTATGATTTAAGTGGATTGCCTTTTGGGATCAAATAGATCAAAATGATTTGTAATGCAATAAATAAATATATATTAAAAAAAAAAAAAAATCTATATAAATACATTTGTATCTACATTTGTATGTATGTATATTGACAAAGCTTTAGAACGTCTCCCGCCAAGTCCAAGTCCAAGTCCAAGCTGCACAAAACAAATATTATAATAAGCAGATAAGATCTACTGATAAGATCTTGGGTGCAACACGTGCAGCTCATATAAATCACTATCGCACGTTGGACTAATATTTGTTATTCCATATACCATGGAATTCAACGCAAGACCACCAACAAACAAAAGAGAATAACGAAAAAACAATCATAAATATGAAGTGCGACTAGGAAATACTCTGTAAGTTGAGAGATGTTGAGAGATGTTGAGAGAAGTAAATGAGTTGATTATTTGCTTTAATTTGGTTTAGTTCAAATATAAATGGGATAAATAACTCATAAAAGAAAGTTCAAAGCGTATGCATCAAGTGCAGAGCAAGAGTAAAAAATTGGAAGGGAGAGATAGAGAGAGAGAATTTATCTGTCAGCTAAATGACTACTAATAATTCCTTAGCACACACAAATCAAACGTTGCGAGCGCAAGAGAGAGAGAGAGAGAGAGAGAGAGAGAGAGAGAGAGAGAGAGAGAGAGAGAGAGTAATTTCATTATTGCACAACTGCAGCACTGCTCAAACTCGGAAGGCTAAATTTAGCCGAACACAGTGAGCGTAAGAGAGTAACAGTTAGTTGAGTGACAAATAATTCCGAAGCACACGAATCTAACTTTGCTAATAGCGAACTCAAGAGAGCGCGAGAGAGTAACGAAGGCTAAATTTTGCCGAACAAAGTGAACATAACGGAGGAACAGTTAGTTGAGTGACAAATAGTTTCTAAGCACACTGACAAAGCTCTAATTACAAGGAGAGCAAGTAGAAGAGCTAAAAACTCCAAGGGCCGAAGTTCAAAGAAATGAGCATAACACAGGCAAGAGAAAGACTGAATTGAGTTGAGAATAATCCCTAAGCAAACATAAATCTCACTTGAGTCGAAGAGTCCCACACAGTGACTGCGTGAGTGAGTGAGAGAGTGATACCTGTATAAATTGTTTGAGCTCCAAGGGCTGAAGTCGACACAAAGTATCTTCCGAGAAGATCAAAGAACTTATTGCTGTTGCCCAAACAATCGAAGCAGAGGACGTGGCGATGAAGATATCTCACGCCTACAAGCATTTCCGGCTTACATTTGACAGGGGGTAGCGTTGCCAGAGACAGAAAGGAAGTACTCGGGGCATGCTAGAGATAGGCGCGGCAAAGATATAAGGCAATCATTCCCATAGTCCTTCGCACTTCCAAGAAAAGGATGCCTAAGCCTAGGCCACAAAGCTGAAATTCCTGAACTATGCCTTGACTTTCGCTGAAGTGTCATAGAAAAAGGGTGTAAACAAATACCTAGAAAATGAGTTGATTTTTGAATACACATAAGAATCCACTTAACATTTGTTGTGGGTAAAGTTTGATTTAGATGGGTTCTACGTAAACTGTGAAAAGTAGTAGTTTTGATAATATCAATATTATGATTATAATTATTTGATTTAATCATATATAATAAACATAATTGATTACGAGCCAATTATTTTAGTTCAGTAAATTATTCAGGAACGATTTAGTTTTTTTTTTATGTTTTATAAACCAAAAATTTTAATTAAATCATACAAAATAATTTATAATACTTTTAATCTGTTTTTTTTTTTTTTTATTGATTTTATAGCAGTTCTTTTAATTATGTTCAATTTACATAGTGAATTCAAATGAAAAGAAAGATATTAGTTCTTGAAATAAAATCTAATATTATTATTATATAGTAGAAATATAAATATGTATATACAATACATTTACTATAATCCTAACTTATTTAATTAGCTTCAATTATTAAATCTTTACCGGAAGCTTTTCGGCTTTTAATAGTTCTTTGATCTTTTCACTATTTGACTTTTCATTTATTTCATCTCAATTTCTTGGTTCTGCAAAGTCTTTCAGATTTGTTTGTCTATGCAAAAGAGTTGTTTGGTCTGCCTGTCCATATTTATGTCCGTCTGTCCATTTGTCTGGCTGTCTGCGCTTTATGTCTGTTTACGTAACTCATTAAGATACAGTTGCTTATTTACAATTTCAGGGCTGTTGCTACTGGTTTTTCTTTCGATTTTGGCCATGTCAATTTTTTTTTTCATTTCTTCTCTTTTTGAGTTACGTTACGTTACCGCCGCAGAGAGGATAAATATTTGTTTTTCATGTGCTGTTGTGAAAAGATCGGGGCGGCATGACTTAACAAATTTGTTAAGCATCAGCCAGCAGCAGCAGCAGCAAACGCCGCATAAACAAAAACAACAACAACAACATCGAAAACTTCTTCAATATGCCGGCAATGCGGCTCAACTTCCTGTGTTGAGTGGCTCTGTGTGTGCTTTACAATTGGCACAGCGCGAGAGAGGGAGAGTAAGCGAGAGAGTGTGTGTGAGAGTAAGCGAGCGAGTGTGTGTGTGTGTGTGTGTGTGAAAGAGAGAGTGGGCGAGGGAGAGGGAGCTACGTGTCGTGGCGATTTCATTCATGAATTGATATGCACACATACATATGAATATGCATATGTACATTTGTATGTATGTGTGTATGTATGTATATACCGTATAGATACAAATACAATGACCCTCGTCTCCAGCGCCGCAACATTCGTACATGGCATGCATCCATAGTGCGGTATTGCCATAAATAAAGTTGCGGCACAAGCAAATAATGTTATGCTAACTAAATACAGTAGCTAGACTAGAAAATACCCTTGAAAGAAATTATAGATTGGTAAATTTAAAAGCTTTTTTAATTTGATAAAAACTATTTTAAAATTTGATTACTAATAATTTAATAAAATGTTATAATTTAATAAAATTATGAAATTTAAAATAGAAAACATTTAATGTATTATGTCTTAACTAACATTTTTATAATTAAATACAATTTAATTAAATGAATTAATTTTATAAAATTAAATTAAATTATTAGTAATTATAATAATTAACTACATTTAATGAACAATGTGTAATAAATTACTTTTTGATTAACTAACAATTTCATAGTTGAATTGAATTAAATAAATAAATTGTATAATTTTTATAAAAATAATTAATTCGATTAATAAATTATATAATTTATATAATTTACTAAAACTCTATTTATTCTATATATAATTTATATAATTTACTAAAACTCTATTTATTCTAATGTCAATTCGTGCACACATTTTACTACATGCTTATTTTACGTGGTATTTGCATAAATAGGCAAAAGAATTGACAAAGAAAATGATGATTAAAATATCAGCAACAAAAGAGACAGCGAAAACAATACCAACAACAACAGCAGCAGTAGAAGCGGCAGCAGTTCATATCGATTGGCTCAATTTGATATTCGCCTCATTCATGAAAACGTCAGCGACAGGGACCTCCCACTGAGTGCGGCGAACTTTGCTCGTTTTTCGCTTTTTACGGCATACGAAACATAATAAACATAACATTGAGCAATTTGCATATGCACGCGGCGAATAAGCCAAAGAGGGAAACGAATGCAATTCGCAGTTTTACCGCTGCTTTTGTTGTTGTTGCTGTTGGCTTCGTTAGACAAAATTAATGTCTTAATATATTTCGTTAAATTGAGTCATTAAAATAAATCGCCCATCGTCGATGACGACGGCGACAACGACGACGGCGATGCCGTCACGAGCAAAAGGCCAAACACAGAAAACACAAAACACAAAACACAAACAACGGCAACAACGGCAACAACAGCAACAAGGCACGACCACACCTCAGCTGCAATCGCAGTCACTGTCGCCGCCAACTGCGATGCTGCGGCAAGCAGCCAAGCGTCGACGCGCCGATCGCCGTTGCCACAACTTTCGAGAAGTTCAATGCGAGGAAACGTTGTAACGTTACAACACAGTGCAGACCTTACGAGAAATAATTGAGCAGCACAAACACACACACACACACACACACACACAGACTCAGGCAGACGAAACGAAAGAGAGGCAACAAGAGCGCAGCAGATGCCATAATGAAGACATCAAGTTGTAAAAAGCACCGCAAAAGGCAATGGATAAGGAGAATCGAGGCAACGAGCAGCGAACAGCGTAAAGGCGAGAAACGTTGAGGCTCAGTTGCCACAGTTTGACAGCCATTGAGCTCGGTCAAAAAGCGCGTGCGTCAGTGAAATATTTGTTGTTTTTTTTGTTTCCTTTATGCCCCATCGTGGGCCACCCGCACTTTCGAAATATATATGAATGTATATAATATATTTGTGTGTATGTCTGTAGTTATTTATATATATGTATGTGTGTTTCTTCTAGCTGACGTGACGCGCTGTGTGCGGTAGCTGCTTCTACAATTCCACAACAACAAGCAAACAAACAGAATGCTTTTGGCAACGACAACAACAACAATAACAAAAGCCAACAATACACAAAACCAAAAACAACAGCACCGCACGAAGGCAAACGATAAATACAAGCAACGGTTATAAGTTAACAACGAATTTTGAATGCTCTACAGAAATGATGAATTTGCTAAATACAAATTCTTTTTAGTATATTATATATTATTAAATTTCTTTTGAATATTAAAAAACCTTAAATTTGAAGTTTAATAAATCCTATACAAATAATTTCAAAATATATAAATTTAATTTAATATTATAGGTCTTATATATTATATATTAATAATCTGCTCGAAAATCTTAAATGGTGTGATTATTAAATTTTATAAAATTGATTTCAAAGTATCATTGAATATATTACAATCCATATTATTTTTAAAATATAATAAGGCACTTCGAAACCTAAGTTTTTTATTTAATAATATTTAAATTATGTGTCAAAATAATTTCAAAAGATATATTATATTTATTATTATTATTATTTCGGGAATTATTTCCATTTTATCAATGCACATTAATTGTTTTAGCATACCAAACACAAAGGCAAAGCTACACAACTCAGTTTAATCAAAGAGTAAATCAAAAGTTTTTGTTGTTGTTTTTGGCGGTATTCGTAGCTGCCTGCCTCACACACACACACACACACACACACTAACTGAAAGAGTTCCTGCAGCCGCCGCAGACAGCGCTTCACTTTTTCTGCAGTTGTTATTTTTTTTTGCTGCTGCTGCTACTGTTGTTGTTGTTGTTGACTTTTTGCGGTCAGCCGACAACTTCGCCGCACAGTAGCAGAAAATAATGAAGTTGTTTTTGTCTGTGGCTCTGGCTCTGACTCTGGCTCCAGCAAGTGAGCTTCAAGAGTCGGAGGTCTTGGGCATCCGATCCTGCTGTCCGCCAAGTGAAAATAGCTTTAAGTTTGATTTGCTCAACAGTTGACGTGTGCTCCTGTTGTTGTTATTGTTGCTGTCAGTTGAGAAGTCAAGTGAAAACTCATATATATTCCATTTATTAAGCGAACATATGTTGAGCTCACACACATGCATGTATATATGTATATGAGTCTATTTTTGAATTTGAGCTATGCTACCATAACATGACATTCCAATGTTAAGCAACATACGCAGTTTTAGAAGAACTAGCTGCGTAGGATGAAGTTATATATTATAGGGTATTTATATTTACAGATCAACTCGATAATGCTTTCAGTTTTTTCCCACACAACTTAATTTTCGAGTTAAGCACAGCAATTAATTAAATGGCAGCAACAAATTAAAGGTGCTTAAGAGCAGACGTACGCGTCGCCGCAGTTCGCCGCTGTCAACAATTCGCCGCTGCTGCCCCCGCCTACAGGTCGTCGTTAACAGCTCTATTAAAACAAATTGAGCGAAAAACCAAAAACGAAACGAAACGAAATCGAAATGGGCAAAGAAAAAAAAAATACCAAAGATATCAGCAATAAATTGTATTAAAAGCTGTCCCAACGGCTTAATGACTTAATTTAATACAAAGCCAGGCCCTGGCCTGGGATTGAGCTTGGGATACAGGTTTTTGTGTTTTTAGCCAGGCGTTGCTTTTGCAACTCTCTTTTGACTCTCTTTTTCTTCACTTACCTTATCAATTTGATCGAGCGCCACTTGAGCGTCTACCCAGCTGGTGCGTATGTAAAGATCCGAGAATAATTTCTCATCGACAACATCGCCGTGTGTGTCCGGTACGCGCGGCAGGCTCTCCCTATCCATATTGATGTATATGTAGGTGTGTGTGTGTGTGTGACTGTCCCGTAGATTAGCTGGTGTGTGGGAGGACAAATAACGCACGTTCTCACAGCTGTTAACGGAGCGTTTGTCAGTCTCTGAGGCTGTTCTGTTAACTAACAGCGACAGAAAAGTGCTACCAATCAGCTTGAAGTTCACGTTCACGCTCTTGTTGTTTGTATGTTTGTGTGAGTGTACGTGTATTGTTTATTTTTGTTTGTTATTGATGTTTAAAAAAAAGCCACAACTACTTAATTTGTATTTCGCATTATGCCTGCGCTGCATTTTGCGCTGCTCAGCATAAACAACACTTCAACGCACTCTCCCGCAGTCGTTTACGCTCTCTCACTCTCCTTCTCTCTATCGCTCTCGCTCTCTGTTTCGTTTTGTTGTGATTGCTGGTTTCGCTTTGGCTTTGACTTAAGCTTCAGCTTGAACGCGATCTGGCGATCTGGTCTCGTGCTTAAGATCGCTTCACTTTGCCACTGCATTTGTGCACATTTTCCAAAACAATTTCAACAATTTTCACACATCATTCAAACACTTTTCGTAACGATGCAACGCGCAGCGCGACGCAAACGCCTCAGAAGTTTCCAACACAACGCTGCATCACGTTTTTTCTTTTCTTTCCCTTTTCTTTTCTTTGCTTAGCGCTCTCTGCGCGTTTTTTTACACACACGTCGACGATTCGTTTGTTGTTATTTCGGGTATTTTGATTGAAAATTTGTAAATTTTCTTTGAATACTATGTATGTTGTATATTAAGTTGACACTGTTTAATTTTTTTTTTTTTTGAAAAACACTATCAGGCCAATTCGTCTTGTACAAAAATTCAGCGCGTTTCGTTCGAGCCGCTCGCGCAGTAAACACAACCGTTTCGTTCGAAGATCGCAAGCAGTCTGAGAGATACAGATACATTTTGTATTGTTGCTTTACATTGTTTTTGCTTCACATTTGATGTTAACTCAAAATGGCACTGTTAAACTCAAAATGTGTATGTTGAATGGTATTCAAAGAGAGCAAGCGGTAAGTACGTCTCGCAGGCAGAGACGCAACTTCACCAAGCCAACAACTTCATTAGCGTGCGCCGTATCTGTGTGTGCAGCCAACGCTTAGAGTCTCTGAGCCTCTCCCATTCCCATTCTCATTCTTACACTCACACTCGCGCTCACGTTCAATCTCTCTGGCAGCTCTGCTGCGGCCATTTTGATTTGAGCGCGCACGATACTCTCAACGAGGGCTGCAGTGTACTCACGGTTAACAGTTTCATAGCTTTGAGAACAGTTTAGAAGACTGGGCTCTGACAAGAGCATATGCAACAGGGATTTATCGTATACCCTGCATGTAGAAAATGGGTTAAAAGGGTTACAGAACAATATGCAAATGAATATTAGGGTAAATATATTCATGAAATTATTGAATCGGCTTATTTTTATATAATTAATATATTAATAGAATTGTAGAAAATTTTTACTTATTTAGTTTATTACTAAAATTAAATTAAATTAAATTAAAACTATATTAATATGTTCAATATCTGAATTTACACAAAAAATATCTTTAAAGTATCTAATCAAAATATATAGGGTATCTCATTTAATTCTAATACAATTTCATTCAATATGATCTAGTTCTTAAATCCTTCTGAACTACGTAACAGACACTTGCATATGCGCAGGATAACCGTTAGCGACGGTAGCAACAACAATTACTGTTAAAGCTCTTATATGTATGTACATTCGAACATATGTCAAACTTTTCGACCCTAGCAGCAAATTGTTTAAACAAGCTTGCGATTGCGCTGGCTAATTTTGTTGTTGTTGTCGTTGTTGTAGCTTAGACCACACACGAGCTGTGCCCGCTGGCGTATTCCTGTTGTTGTTATTTTTATTGCAGCGACCACCCAAATAAAATTTGTTGTTGCTTCATTAAAAGCGGCTGCCGGCATTGTGGGTGGTCCCCGGTCCCGTGATTCCCGCAGCCGTTGCGCCGTCTCTCTCATCCTATGTCTTTCTCTCTCTGCTGATGTTGCTGCCCGCTTGCTTCTACTTGATGGCGGCCTTCAGCTGTGCGAGCAGCGACGCGACGTCGCGACGCGTCGTCGCTAGTGGAGCTTTTATTATTGTATAAGTGTTTATGCCCGTGGAGCGCGTGCGTGGCAGGCTTGTATGTATGTATGTATATATGTATGTATGTATGTATGTATGTATGTATGTGTGCAGGCTGTGAATTGTTGGCAAATTTGTTAGCTCCATGTGGTTATTCTTTATGCTGCTTTTTGTGCCTGCCACATGCGTCTGATATCTGTTTTTGCATGTTTTTAATACTAAATTATGAAGAGGATATTTTAACTCGCTGCACTTTATCGTGCGTTCTTATATGTATGTACATATTTATGTATGCATGTGTGTCTGTGTGTGAGAGAGAGAGAGAGAGAGGACCACACAAGTTGTTTTTTTGCGAAGCAAATTATATACGGCCCGTTGAAAAGTTGATTGTTTTTCTTGCAACGGCTCCAACTTGGCGAGCAGCTGCGCGGCATTTAAGCTTTTAAGAGAGCGTTAAATGGTAACATCCTTTAAGCACAACTAATGTTCTTCATTAAAAATTAAATTATTTACAACATTTTATTAAATTGCTTAAAATTGTTCCTTGCTACGTTACATATTTCCCATCAAAATGAATATACCCCATTTGCGCATATATCAAAGAGTAAACAGAAAATTAGCGTTCGAATCGAAGTCGAAATCGAACTCGCATTCAAATTCGAATGCAACGTCATTACGGAGACCCACCGCAAGCCGCTATTATAATCAAACAGCCAACAACAACAGCAACAACAAACAACTTTTGATGACGAGCAGCAAACGTAACTGCTCTCTTGTCTCTCGGCTCCGCTGCTGCTGCTGCTGCTGCTCACCTGGCTAACGTTACATCAATATGAATGGCTGCTGTGCTTTTGCTCGATCTGAGTGCGCCTGCACTCGAGCCGTTGTTTTGCACTCTCTCTATATATTTTTGCGTCTCATTGCGCTCTCGCACACTCATTCGCTCACTTGTGTGACGCTCGCTCACTGCAGCGCGAGTCAAAGGGGAGATGATATTGTTGTTGTTGCTGCTGCTGATGTTTTTGTTGTTGTGTGTGTGCCCGTTTCTGTTTTGGATTGCGTGTGGCGCATTTTGGCGACATGGGCGGCATTTTTGCCGCCGTCTCGCGGGTCGCATATTTTAGCTTTATCCATTTACGTCGCGCTCTCTGCAGATTGCGCCATTTTTTTTAGCTCAAAACATTGGAAACTAGTGATGGTGGCGTGAGCGTGTTGATTAAATGAAAATATTGAATACAGACTTTGTTATAATATAATTTAAATATATTTTTTATATGATAAGTACAAACTTTTTTAAATTACAGCAACTATTTTGTGTTTCTTTTTAATTTAAATTTTTTGATACAATTTAATTTTAAGTTTTTGCATTTGAATATTGCCGCACGCTTTCGATCGTGCTTGCTTTCTCATCTCTAATATCAGCGCAGCGCATGACTCTCATGTTTTTGCTCTCAATGACTTGCATTTTGTTCTGCTCAATTCGCCTGCAGCGTAACGCAGCTCCAATGCTCCCCATAAGCAACTCTCTACACACACAGCGAGAGAGTGAAGCAAAGCAAGAATAAGAGAGGGAGTGCGAGAGAGAAAGAGAGAGAGAGAGAGAGAGAGAGACAGAGAGAGGAGAGTGATAGCGAGAGCGAGGGGCACACACTGACATATGTACTTGGGCATTCAAATGCTGTGCCTGTGTGGCGGCAACGGCGCAGCTGCCATTGGACCACCAACGTGGCGGCGGCTGAGAGCTTCATTTGCCGTTTCAGTTGCGGCAACGTCGAGTTATTGTTGTATTTGTGAATGTTGTTGTTGCTGTTTTCTGTTACTGCCGAGTCGAGCTGCCTGCTTGCTTGCCTGGCTGGCTGCCTGCTTTGCCTGCCTGCCAGTTTGCCTGCCTAGAGCGCGGCAACTTTTTTTCAACGCCGCCTTGTTTTCAGATATCATTCACATGCAGGCAACTGATCTAGTTTGATATGGGGATGGGAGCAGCTGTTGAATTGAGGTTGAGGGATTGTTTTACGAAGCGTATGGGTAAAGGGTATGTGGCATGTAGATCAATGTATGTAGATTGTATTGATTGGCCAGGAAACTGTTGTAAAGGAAGAGCTTTGTGTTGTTGTTATTGTCAGGTGTAATGATATTATCTTGTAAGCGATAATTGAGTTACATATTTGCATATATGCATATGTTATATTTAGATATTTTAAATAAAATTTTATATACTTTATATTTATTTTTCAATTTTAATATTAATAAATATGCTAGACTATGAATGATCTAGCTTGCGAATCTAGCCTATTGCTGAGTTAGACTAGCTCACATTCATCTACGTATTCGGCTGCAGTTAGCCAAAAATGTTTAACTCGTGCCTCTACATTTGTCTCTCTTTCTCTCCGTTACACTCACCCGCTCGCCCCTTCTCATAATCGAGCAACTTTAACGACAGCCTGTTTGTTTTTAATCGCATAATGTCTTAATTTATAGTGCACCGCAGCTGGGGTCCCCTGTGCGCCAAGCATTGCAATCCGCATCGCTAGGCAATTGCATTTGTCATTGGCCTATAACGCCATTAACATTGCCGGTTCCAGTGACCAGTGATCAGTGATCAGTGACCAGTGACCAGTGACCACTGAGTGACTCGCTACACCACTTAAACTTTTAACTGCATTCGCTTAGAAACCATTCGAAGTGAGCTTCGGCTTTGGCTCGAGTTCGCTTCGGCTCAGGCTTGAGTTCGGGCACGGGGTCGGGTTTGAGGTCGCGCATCGTTGCAATTTTTTATGGCTGTTATTGTTGTTGCTGTTGTTGTTGTATTATTGCGGTGTATTTAATGTAATAATTACTATTTGCCACCGGTAATACGTGTGGCTCTGGCTCGCCCAAGTCGCCGCCAATGGTATTTTGTTTTGTTCCCCCTAGAGGCAATTCGCCCCTGTCTTTGCCAGTCGCCTTCGCCTTCGCCGTCGCCGTCGTCTTCACCGTTGCTCTCCTCGCCTTCGCCTTCGTCTTCGCCTTTGCCTCTGCCTGCGATGGCGTGTGTGGTAAATTTGTTTGTGGTTGGCTCTCTTTTTTTTTTTTTTTTTTACTCGTTATCTTGGCGTCGGCTTTTGCGGTTACGCGGATCGACTGCATCCAACCCGTTGCCCGTTGCCCGTCCCCTATTCCCGGTCCCTGGCCGTTCGCCGTCTCTCTCGTTTGCCGGTTGCTTCGCTTCGTTTGTTCATGTAATCAACCGTCCAGTCGCCACCGTCGCAGCCGCTCAGTGGTTGTCTTTTTGCCTGTGTGTGGCTTTTTTCAGCGTTTTCATCTTGTGTGGTCCTGTCATGCGCTTGTGGTTCTTGTTGTTGTTGTTGTTGTTGTTTTGGCTCCTACTGCTGTTGCTGTTGTTGTTGTTGTTATGGTTGATCCATTTGGATGGGTCGTCGGATCGATGGCTCTTCGGTTATCATTTGGCAACCCACGCGTGGCGACAACACCACCACTAGAGACACTGTGTTTGCTCAAATGGAAAGTGCTTTGTGGGTGGTCCAATGCTGTGTACCTAATTGAGTCTGTTAAACGGCAGCATAAGGGCGGCCAGTCAGGTCAAGCTCAAGCTGAGCGAGAAAGAGATGCATATACACAGCTTATATTACCTACCTAACGGTATACTGTATGACATAACTGTAATAGACTGTTGCGAAATATATAATAGCAACAACATTAAGAGAATTGGCGAAAAATATAATGAGAATTTTTTATATTTTTACTAATAATATATACTAATATTTATTAAGTATCCATTTAATTAAATTTTAATTTAAGTTAATTTTTATTTGTAATATTTTAGTGTATATTAATTTAATTTACTTTATTTTTAATTTAAGTTAATTTATATTTGTAAGTATTAGTAAAATGTATTTTATTTTAATTAATTAAATTGAATTTTAATTTTGTAATTTATTTTTATTAGTAAAATTTGTGTATGTATTATTTTATATATTTATTTATTTATGTATCATAATTTGTTAATTAATTTATTTGTATATATATATATATATATATATATATATATATATATATATATATATATATATATATATATATATATATATATATATATATATATATATATATATATATATATATATATATATATATATATATTTATAAATTCGTAATATTTATTTATTTATTAATATTTATGTAGTTGTAATTCTAATATAAATTTAAAAATCAATTATTAGTATATTTATTATATGCATAGGCAATTTCATATGCTTCAACCGAAATCATCGCATAAACATCGCATAAACCATTTAGCTTAAGCCAAGTGTTAATGTGACTGCAAATCAGAGTCTGGAAGAGAAAGAGCTGAACAACAAGCTTAAGATAGGTACAAAAGTAAACCGATAAGCTCGGAACGTATGTCAGTGGGTCTGTCGTTGATGCAGATACCACTGCCAGCCAACCTAGGGCGGGGGAGTCACTCGAGGCAGAGGAGGCGTGTCATGGAATGTTGACGGCGCATGCGTTTTGCGTTGGTTGTCAAATTAATTTCGTTTTGTGACGATGTCGTCGTCGTCGTTGCTGTTGTTGTTGTTGTTGCTGTTGTTGTTGTTGTTGTTGTTGTTGCTGTTGGAGCTTCGACTGCCTCGTCCAACGTCCAACAATCATTGAGCATTGAGCATGACAATGCGCCTGCGTGGGCGCTGTGTCAGCCATAACCAACAGACATTAACATATCTTAAGAGACGCATGCATAATTTGGACTTTGACAATAACCAGGCGAAGAGAACCATGACGCAGCTAACGATTGTTACGACAACATCCTCAGCATACTAAAAGAGCAAAGAACTGAACGTGTGTTCGACTGGGAGATACGCTGTGAAGCTAGAACTTAGTTGAGTTGAGTTGATTTTGCAAAGAGTCGAAGACTCTCTCTCTCTCTCTCTCTCTCTCTCTGCTTCGCTCTCACTCTCTGCTTCTTTCAATCTAGTTTTCCATATAGTATATATACATATATAAATATTCCTATAACTATATTATTATATGTATTTCATATCTTCACTCATTTCATCATTTGCAACCATTATACCCCTATCGAATCCATTTTTCTAGGGTATAGAAAAAGATTCGCCTTACTCATAAGCTGGTGAAATGTGAAATGTGGTCGCCTTGGCTTTACCTGTGGCTGCCGCTGTCGCTGCTGCTGTCGCTGCTGCGGTTGCTGCTCACTTTTGTAGAATTCGCCAGGAGGCTCCAACTAAGCCGCAATCACTGCTCAAGCCACAGACTGGCTCTGTGCCTGTGCCTTCGGCTGTGGCTGTGGCTGAGCTTGCCAAGAATTCGTGGAATGACTGCACAAATCGTCGCCTGGGTGGTCTCTCGTTCGTCTCGTCGCGTCCCACCTCACTCCACCTCACCTCACCTTACCAGAGCTCGCTTTGCCTCGTCTCGCTTTTGTGGTTTATGAGGCACGTGCGCTGGCGTTCGGCTTATGGCTGTGCAACTCATTGAGTTGCTTATTTACGGCTTGAAGTTATTCGGTGTGGTCATGTCTTCGATCTACCCACCAGCACCCCTCCAAGCCCCCCCCTCCCCTCGAGTTGCTTGTATTTTTTTTATGGGTGTGAAGTGAAGTAATAAGAGTAGCAATTGCTTAAAGATTGACCTTAGCTTGGACATATGTATATGGATATGATAAAACTGAGTTGCTCTCCGGAGTTAGTTATATTTATTTAAATTTATGTATTTATATTTATATTTATATAAATTATTTATATTTTTATTTATTTTTTATTTATATTTTATTTTATGTAAACTATTTAAATTTATTTTGATTTTGGTTTAATTTTTTTTTATTTTATATATATATTTATTTTAAAAATATTTATATTTTTTTATATTTATAATTTTTTAAAAATTGTATTTTACATTTTATTTTATTTCTTATTATCATTTATTTATTTTTATATTTTGAATAAACCATTAAAATTTTTTTTATTTTTATTTATTTTCATTTTTTATTTATATTTATATTTATATAAATAATTTAAATATTTTTTGTTATATTTTTATTTAATTATATTATTTTTAAAACTTTTATTTTACTTTTTTATTTATTTATTTTTTTATTATTTATTTATTTTTAATTTTGTAAGTTTATGTTTTTTTTTTTTTTTTATTATTTTTTATATCTTTATCTCTGGCTAATACGATCAATTAGGCAAATGTTTTAGTGCCGCAGTCGTAAAACCAACGATTGCCATAACTCAATGACACTTCACATTCATACTCACATTCACATTCACATTCAGATTCACATTCAGATTCAGATTCACATTTACATTCACCTGTAGAGTTGCGTTGACAACTCAACTTGTTTTGCCTCGACATATCTAACTGATAGCATCTCTATCTCTATCTGCCTTCCTCTGTTTTTCTCTCTCTCTGTAGACCACACCAAAGTTTTATTGCATTTTCAACAAACTGAAATCAAATTGAAAATCTCTTTGAAAATTGATTTTGCAGCGAAAGCCAGTTTCTATTATAGCCAGACCAAGACCGACTCGACTCTGCGTCCAGCTGTGCAGCCTGAGTAGGGGCCCAAAAGGTTGCCTAAGGTAACATTTCAATTGACAGAGCCCGAACTGTGACCGTATATCATTTGTTTACATTGTATTGAGTTGTTCGCTACATTTTAATTGGTCCTCACCGGCATCGAGCTGGCAGCGGCCGCACACGTTGGCGTTGATAACAGCGCCCGCCGTTGGGCTCGACTGCGTGGGCAGCCCATGAATATCGCTTAGCTCCAGGCCCATTGTATGGAGCTAGCTACCTCTATATTATGTACAGCTAGGGATCAGAGCCCAGAGCTGAGCTTGAAAGCGCGCCGGAAGTGTTGTAGCTGGGCTCCATTTATCACGAATGCCAGTTAATAACTTTATCGATCAGCTGCAGCTAAGATGCGGGTCGAGCACGCATGGAAAAAAAGACGTGAAAGAATTTTAAATATTAGGCATAGCTCGACTATCTAATACTCGCTCAGGGAAGTTGTTCAGTATTCGATTATTTGATAATTGATAATCGATATATACTCATATGTCTTTCATAGGTCTATCATTTGAGTGAACAATGAACAATGAATAATGAACAATGAACAATCAAATATGTAGTAGTACGTCGGCTAGTTTTTCCATAGGCCCAGTTGAGTAAACAATGAACAATGAACAATGAACAATAAATGATGGATAATGAACAATGAACAATCAAATATGTAGTAGTACGTCGGCTAATCTTTCATAGGCCTATCAGTTGAGTAAGCAATGAACAATGAACAATGAACAATGAACAATGAATAATGAACAATGAACAATGAACAATGAATAATGAACAATGAATAATCATTGACTCATATATTCCAGTTGCTCAAACCAATATACTCTCCTACACTCATGTTGAGCGAGCATCAATAACTGCGGTAGGTAAACATTAAAAAAAACGAAACCCGATTGGGAAAACCGAAAGAAGAAAATATATGAAGAAGAAGATGCAGAGCGAAATAAAGAATAGAAGAAGAAGATGATGATGATGATGATGGAGAAACGTTAAGAGTGCGCTAAACCTCTTAAGTTCTATTCAGCTTTGACAGTTTTCTTAATATATTGTGGCTGCGCATCTATTCAAAAGTGAAAAAATAAAACAACTCGAAATTTCATTGTCATGAGCATTGCTGACCCTATCCCTGCCACTGCCCTTGCCTCTGCCCCTGCCCATGTCCCAGCAACATCTTGAGAAACTATTTGTTTGTTTCGTCTGTTTGTTGTGTTGGCAGTTGGTCGCACTCTTGTCATGATTTGCGCTTGTCAACAAAATGTCTCCTCGACTGTGCATACATTGCGTGGGCGATCGCTTTCCACTGAAACTCCAACTGGTCACAGAAGTTGGTGTTTCTTCCTCCGTCTCCGTCTCTTTCTGTTTGCTTCATCAGAAATTAGGCAGTGACAAATGTTTGTTTCGTTTTTCACTTTTTTTTGTTTTTTCAGTTATTGATTAAAACTATTCTGTTATCTATTGTAGGGAAGTTTGGGGAGGCATGGGACTATGGAGGTTGATAATATTATATATAAATTGCTAAAGTTTATATACGTTAATTATTATTATTTTGTACTCTTGTGTTCCGTTTTCTCTTTTCTAATCTTATAAGATCTTATCTGTCACAGTCTACAGATTTATTCGGTGCATTTATCTTTTCATTTATTCTTATCTCAAGCTTTCTTTTTTTTGTTTTTGTTCTTTTCTATTCCATATTTTATCTCTATATATGTATCTCTGGCATATCTCCTATTCTCTACTGTGCTCTCTTTTACTTGCTCTAATACGCTCTTCTTTGTTCTTATTTTATCGATCCTTTCGTCCTTTCTTATGCATGTTTTCTTTCTTCACATTTGCATTCATCTCTTCTCTTGTCTTCTCATCTATTTTATTCTCTTTTCATCGCATTTCTTCATTTCTATTAATGTATCTTCCTTTTTTTTATCTCTCCTTATCTTCTAATCTCCTCTCTTCTCATTTCCGCACTTCTGGTATATTCTCTTAATTTCTCCTTTTTTTCTTCTCTTCTTTTCTATTTTCTTTTTTCTCTCATATCGTGTCTTATTTTATATTCCCTGTCTTTTTCTCATCTTTCCCTATTGATTCTACTCTTCTGGAAAAAAAAAGAAAATTAGGAGCAAAGGAAAGAAAAGAGAATGTAATGGCAAATATAAAATCCTCTCTCTTCTCTTCACTCTTCTCTTATTCTAGGTGTTTGACTTACTCTGCTTTGATCTGAATTGAAAATTTATAATGAATTTTTAATTAAAGTCCGTTGATTCGATTCCTGTATATACATATATTTCTTATCCCTACCAAATTTTCAACTGCTCTTCGCATAAAAAAAAAAGCTTCAAATTGGCTAAACAAAAAGGGAAACTAAAGTAGAGCAAGCAAATAAATTGAAGACAATTCTTTGTAGGCTCTACCTTCCTGGAAGGCATTCAGTGGCCACATTGTTGCTACCTTTGATGATGATAATGATGATAATGATCATAATAATAATGATGATGATAGCACTGAAGGTGGTCATAACTCATCATTAATAACCGAACCTAAATAAGACATTTTATTGTTCTACAGCAAATTGAATTCCAGCTGCGTGTAACAGAGGAACCGAAGACGAAGTCGAAGATGAAGTCGAAATCGAGCCTGAACCCGAATTGCAGTCAGAAATTATACAACTGACTGTGGACTATAAATGCCAAGTTATTTGTTCTCAGGTATAGCTCAGGTGTTGGCGGCAGCACAGCAAAGGACACGCATATCTGGAATTGAGCTGTCTAGGAATTGAAATATAAAAGAGAAATGAGATCAAAGAGATGTTGTTCCTCTATTGCTGTTGTTGTGGATGTCACACTTTCTACAACAACAACAATAGCAATCTATTTTGGTAGCTCCCTCTGTCGGCGAATTTCGTGCACAAGTGCAAAAAGTCAAAGCCGGGCCAGAAGCCGCCGAGAGATCAAACGAAATTCGCTTCGGGCCTTAATCTGCCTACCTGTTGTCGTATAGCTGCTGTCAGCAGACGAGACGTCATTCAACTGTTTCGCCCATCTCCTGCCCCGCCCAGCTCTGCTCAGATCTGCCCCGAGCTGCCCTCTTTTTACAGCATTTTTCAGTTTCCGTAATTTCTGGCTCTTTCTCTTTTTGTGTGTATTTTCTGAAACAATTCTGCGAATCTAATTGATTATTTTGGTCTGTTCGCCGTTCCTCAGTCCGTCTAAACGGAAGACAAGTCAATTTTCTCACACCTTTTCCTACGAATTAATTTGTTCGCTTTAATGGTTATTTCTGTGCCATCAACAGAACCAGCCAAATGACTGACTCTTGATACCGATCACCGATCTTGGCCATAGATTAGGCGGATAGACACAAAAAGAACCAAAAAAAAAAAACAGTTGCTAACAATTTCGAATGTTCCCTAATGCCAGATGGCTTGATTATATTTCAGAGCTAACTTCATTTACATTCTCTTTATCTGCGCTACATCCCTCTCTCTTTTCCACTTCCTCTCTTTCATGTTTTATCTAAATTCTTTTTTTCTTTCTCTGTTCTCTGAATATATCTAATCTCTAGATATATCCTCTATCTCTCTCTCTCTCTCTCTCTCTCTATTTCTCTACTTTTATAATTATTCTGATCTCTCAACTTGTCTGTCATCTCCCTGCTCGCTCCTTTCTACTTAAATTTATATATAACTTATAGATTAAACATTTCATAACTTTTCTACAAATTACCGCTAGTCAATTATATTTCAAAATATTTAGACACAGCAAATGGCATCAATATTGATCATTTAGCAACTTTCTGTTTATAAAAAAATCCAAATTCATCAACAATTTGCTTAATTTACTTCAACTTTACGTTAAGAAACAACAAAGTGAGCAAAACGAATTACTTGGCCAAAAAGCAGGAAAAAAATGAAAAAACAAATAAAATAAATACTCAGAAATTGTGCTGATTCATGAAATAAATCAGAGTGCGCCTCGAGCTTCTGTAAATATGATTATGCGGTTAATTAATCAACAACAAAAACAACAACAACAGCAGCAGCAGCCGCAGCAGCAAAAAACAACGGTAAGAGCCTTTTAAATGGCGGCCAAGGCAGCGAACGGTAGCCGACGACGAATTTTAATCCCACTTTACACATTACGGCGACTTAAACGATTTGCCAGGAAGCGAAAAAGATCGAGAGCGGCAGAGTGAGAGAGGGGCGAACGTAAGCTGAAGCAAAGGGTGAACAGGCATTTTGAAAGCGAAAACTTTTTGAGCTGCCACCAACACAGGCAAATGACAGCAGCAAGCCGAACGACTGGAAATTGGAACTGGAACTGCAAGTGGAATTGGAATCAACAATCAGGAAGAGCAGGACAGAGCGAGAGGAGCGACCACCGTGTAACAAAAATGAATAGAATAGATAAAAGCTGAACAGCTGGCGCAGCCACAGCCACGGCCAGTGAGTGACACACATACATGCATACAAATGCAAACATCCGGATATTGTTTATGTGCAAATATGTATGTATGTATGTATGTATGTGCATATGTATTTATGTATATGTAAGCTTTTGAATGGTCCCAAAAATTGTTGCGTTCGTTGCTTACATTTATTGGAACGAAGAACATCCAAGCCACACACAGAGAAAGAGAGAGAGAGAGAGAGAGAGTGAGGTAGACAGAGAGTGGGAGAGAGGGTAAAAGTAGGCAGAGCTGAGCCTCAATTTTGCAGCTTCTTTTGCCTCTGGCTGCATCGCATCGCATTAAGCGTAGAACAGTGGCAGCCGCACAGCCGAGAGCGATTTACCACACACCCATCAACATTTTAACTTAATTCCTTTTCGAGTTGCCTTCTGGTCGCATGGAATACGCTATAAATAGGCTATATGTAATGGGATGAGACGTTGAGTTAAGCGAACCAAGTGTAAATTTATAAAATAAAATAATGCAATAATAATTGAAATTAATTTTACTTAAATAAATTTTAAATAAAATTTTAAATTCTAATAAATTATTGTATACAAACAAATTTATTATTTATATATTATTTATATATTTATAAAATAATTTTTAGAAATATTTTCATTAGTTAAAGTCTTTATTTAATTATTTATTATAATTTAATTTAATGTAAGCTATGTTTATGGCCAAAATTATATAACTATTTTTAATTAATTTAAAATTTCTTTTTCCTTTACAGGTGACATCACATTGTCTCTCTGGCCGATACCCTTGGCCGTTGTTTTCCTTGCTGATTGCCAAAGGTGCTGGCTGGGATCCCGCGTATGCAATGAATTTGTTCCACTATACGTGCAATCATGTCGCTGTCTTCAAATCGGACTTCAACTTGTCTGTCTACGTATGCCTCTGTGTGTGTGTTTGTGTGTGTGTGTGTGTGTGGCTGGGGCCTTTGTGTAAATCAGTAGCCACGTATTGAATTGTCTGCGGTACACGAACTTTGGCTACGGTTCAGCTGAGTCTTTAGCCAGGCATCGAGGCATCGTTGCAGTCGTCGCGGACTGCGCTAAGCGGCTTTGGTGCATCTCATTTTACAGGAATCGAGAAGGCTTCAGGTGTTTGCATGTGGAATTCTATATTTGTTAAGACCAGGTTCTTAAGGCACCTTCAATGTAGATATTGTTGTTTTACTTTGTATATGATTATGAATGGGGGTAGAAAATTAAATTTAGCTGTTGAACTTTTAATATACCCTAAATTTAGTACTCTACAAATATTTAACTAAATTTTATTCAAAATTTATAATGCAAAAATTGATAAAGTTATTATTTATTTAGTTTATAATCGATGCATGATTTTCGATTAAATCGTATCGGTTAATCGAGAAATTATATTATTCATTAATATGCAATAATTACTATGTAAACATACATCCCTTAATTCATATATTAAAAATCTTACTAAATCTTACTATATAATCAATAATTCGATATATTCAAAATCGATCAATTGCAGATCTATAAGTACTTCAATAATAGATAAAACATTAAACCACATAGAGATACTTTAAAAATCGATCGATGTCTTGAATAAGAGATTCAATTTTAGAATAACATACTGTTTTACAGGATATCTTCTAGTCAGACACTCACTATTAATTCTAAACACTTTTTGGGTATAGAAAATGAATTAGTAATCCTATAAATTTGATGGCTTATACTTGTGGTCGGTCAGCTACCCTCCACACAGATTCCCACGCCTTCATATATCCCATGTTAGCCAAGTCTATACAAAGACAGGATACAAGGTATTACAAGATCTAAGAGAGAGTTCGGCACTTGGACATATGGTTTTACCACCCGCATGCCTTGAGGAGATGTCACATTCTCTATACTTTGGCTAGTCAATGTCGCCTCAGACGCTGTTCCCAGCTCAATGATTATTAACGCTTGTCTCTCTCGGCTGGATAGAGAGAGAGAGAGGGAGAGAGAGAGAGATGACTCATGGCACTGACACTTAAGTAATAATGGGCAGGGGCACTTAACTGGGGTGCCCACCTTTCGTGATCGTGACCGAAATGACTTTTGCGCCAGGTAAATCCATTTAGGCCAAATTTAGACATTAACACAGACAAAGAGAGCGCGGAGAGTGACAGGGAGAGGGTGATCATTGTTCTTGTGGTTGTGTGTAAATGCGTGTAATTCCATTTTATGGCTCCTGTACGACGTTCTGCATCCGCAAGCAACTTCAGCTTCAGCTCTTCTGCCCCTTTTCACATGCCGCTGCCGTTGCTGATGGAGTGTAGAAATATAACTAACAACAACAACAACAACAACAACAACAACAGCAACAACAACGAAATGCCAACATAAAATTGTATTTAGTCATGCTACATCACTTTGTAATAATTTTCATTTTGGCGCTTGCTTTGATCTTAAGCCGCGGACCGCGTGTGGCGTTGTCTGCTCCCCAACTGACCCGCCCCTCTGTCCCTGTCCCGCCCTATGCCCGTTGCCCCACCTCCTTGTGGCGCAACTGTCAGTTGGTCAAACTGCCACCGTGTGGCGTTAAATTTGAAATAATGATCATGGTGGCCGATCCGCCAGGCAATTTAGCAGCCAAACATCGTCTCTCGGTCCGATCTCACAGCGCTCGGACTATGCCAACCATTGCCATTTGATTGAGCAATCATCAATAATGCGAATTGAGCATGAAGAAAATGAAATTTTGTATAGAAGCCAGCAAGCAGCTGGCAAATTCAAATGGGAATTTTCTATATGCCTTAGTCGAGGAAATCCCATTGTAGATTGCAGGGTATAAATTGGAGAAACGTGTGCGTAGCTTTACAAAATATATATTTATATAAAAAAACAAGTAAATATAGTTAAATTTAGTAGTCTAAGCGATCTACTTTAGATTGACTTTCTATCGATATACCTTAGATATCTCTTAGTTGAAAACTTTGATTTGTTAAAGAAAGTTTTGAAGCGGGAGCAAATATTATGTACTTGTATATCTTATCTATTTGCTTTAAAAAAAAAAAAACAATGAAATTCCTAAATTTATATAATATATAGATTTGTTAAAAATAATAATAAATATAATCTCTCATCTCATGTTGTGGCTTGATCTCATTTATATGTTTACACAAGACTATGAGATTCAACGATCTTTATAATATATTTTGATACTGAATAACTCTTTCATATCATTAATCTTTAAAATATATATATTTAGATACAGGATAATTGATTCGTTTTATCTTACTTGATATTTTGCAAAGATTTGTCATTATAATGCCAAATTGACCTTGTCATAAATCTCTCAGTGGCTTAGCAAACTTCCAAACAAATGGTATGCCTATAAATTACATATACCTATATATATATATATACCTAGTACTTATATACATACGATCGGCTTGTTAATAGCAAACGTCAACAGCTATAAAATGGGCCAAAACGTCAAACAAGGTCACAGCAGTTAGTCGGGAAGAGAGGAATGTCGGTGGAAGGCCGTAGAACGATGACCATAAAAACATAGCCGAAATGTTTTTCCTTAGAATTCAATGCATATATGGTATGAGTATGAGTATGAGTATAGGAGTGCTCTGAGCACATGCTGAGGTCAAGCACACACACACACACACACACACACTCGCACACTCAAACACTCAACCGAACACGTGCTATTTATAAGGAAAATGACCAGTCAACTACTACAAGATATCTGGAACCGAATGATATATGAGCCGTTGCTCGGTTTACACGGCTCATTGGCATTTGCCTCTGCTAACAAATGTTTCCGAGGCAAGAATTACCATGACCATGTTGTGGGTAAATAGAGACCATTTAAGAGCTATACTATTTGGAGTACTACAAGAGAAAGTTAACGAATTGAATTGTTGAGCTTATATAGTCAATAATAGTAGTACATTTAACTAATCAAGTATCTTAAATAATTATTAAAAAATTATTTATTAAATTAATATATCGATTAAATATGTATTTATCATTTGATAAAATGGCAAATAAATAGTAAATATTTATTAATCCGTAAATAAATATATATAAAATATTTATTAAGCAACCATTATCCAAAAATTAATAAATAAATATTTTAAATATTTATTAAACAATTTTTTAAGAGATAATTGAATAGATTGAATATTTATTGTAGTAATTTTCTTTTTTTAAATACAAAAAAATTAATGAAATAATGAATGAATGAAAAAAAATAAATTATTTTATTTAAATGAGATTTAATGAAATATTTATTGGAGCATTTTTCAAGAAATTATTAAAATATACACAATAATTAATGAACTTCGGAAAAAATTAATTAATTTACTTAAATGAAATTTAATTTAATATTTATTTAAAAATTAGAGAAATAATTGAAATATAAATAATAATTAATGAATTGTTCCATTGTTGTTATTAAAATTAAATTTAATTTATAAATATAATAATAATGAACTCATGAAACAATTAATAAATTTATTTAAATTTAATTTAATTTAACAAATTTTTTTATAAAATCTTTTTATCAAATTCGTTTTACAGCTTGATTTAACATAAGCAAAACTCATATAAGCAAAGCCCCAAGGCAAACGTCTTAAGAGCTTTTACATATTCTGCGCTGCTTCAATTAATTGTGAAACATTATGGAATTAGGGAACAGCACACAGTGACAGCAATTGCACAGAGCAGAAGCGTCGCGCAGGCCAATTCCCAATTCCAAGCAGAATCACAAGCCAAAACGGAAATAGCAATAACAACAGCAACAACAGCTACTCAACTTTGGCTTGGCTGTGGAACTTGAAGTGGAACTGGACTTGGACATGGACATGAATTGGGTTTGGAATGAAATGGGATGGGACCACACACGTTGTGTGTGACGGCGATAAAAATCACAGCATGCTGCAAACAGCACAGAACAGCGATCGATGCTGTTGCTGTTGTTGTAGTTGTTGTTGTTGTTGTTGTTGTTGCTGTTGCTGTGGGCAAATCTTTTGACAGTTGTGTTGAAGCATAAAGATGCCAAAAGCAACAACAACTAGCCGGGGCCAAGTGCGTGAAAAAAGTATAAAACTGAACTGCCAACCCAGACGCAGCACCAAAAGCGCATCAATCAAACGGCACCGCCAACGCCGCAAAGCAAACCCCAAACATGCAGAGAGTGAGAAGACACAAGAGAGACAAAGAGAGGGACCCACAAAGAGAGTGAGAGAGAGAGAGAGAGGGAGACTCGCACACATACACAGCTGCTTCGATCAATCATTTATTATGGCGTCGCTGATGGAGGCCCCATCGTGCTACGTTGGTGGGCTCCACGTCTAAATCCCAGCCCCATAGAGAAATATATATATATGTATTTTGAAAATATTTGAGAACTAGCTAAGCGATTAAAATTGTATATATATATATGTATATATATGTGTGTGTATATCTATTGCTTCTATATGAAATCTATGCGCTCGCATTTCATATACCCTAGCTAAAATTTGTCCAGATTTGCAATTGTTTTGCTTGCCTAAAAGCAATTTAAATCTTTGATTTTCTTCAAAATACTTAAATAATATATAATAATATTATTGTATTGTATAAATTCTAACTAAATTTGCTTAAGTTAATTGCACAACACTAATAATCAGAACAATAATATACATTTGTATATTTGTATAAATTAAAAACAATATTTAATAAAATCAGTCGAGTGTTAATGACTAAATAATACGCGTTCATAAAGCTAGAAATATCAATAAATAATATAATAAATTTGTGGTACATTCAATATATGTATAAATATTTTACATACTTAAAAAAATATTGATTTGATAATATAAAAAATTGTATTATATTTTACAAATAATTATAAAATATAATATTATATGGAATATAATATAAAAATATATGTATAATATAAATATTTATTTAATATAATTCAGATATATAATATAAATAATATTCAAAACTCATTATTGTTTAGCTTACCATGAACCACTGTGCGGATTACGTGATGTGAGGCGCGTAGTTCATTCTATATTAAAAAGACTTTTACAATAATTCAGCAACAAAATATTACTTATCGTCAATCTGCATCTATTGAATTAGTTATTAAAAGAATTCTTATCGTTATTGAAAGAGCTTGCATATAGAAATATTTGTATACAATGAATCTCAAACTGTAGATTATATTTAATTATATTGTATAAAGTGTATAGTCTATCTATCTATCTATAGATCAGTCTATAGAATAATAATAAACTATATATCATTAATTTAAAGATTATAGATATAGAGTTCATAATATATGATGTATATGATTCTTTATCATTTTGGATCGCTAGCTGTAAGGCAGTGAAAGATATAGTTTAATGATATCCGACTATATATTTCTACATATAAATATATTTGTTAAGTGTCGAACTTTAGTAGCATTATTTTAAGCATAGCCGTCTGCTAGATGCAGTAAGTTCGTATTTATATATGAGATATCGTAACTCTATATCGTAACTATATATCTACTACTATATCACAAAATTTCACTGCTCTAACTTCAATAGGTCCATGTAAGGTCAATCACAAACATTGAGCATTACCTAATAACCAATATACTCTCTTTATCCCATCATGAGCCAGCATCAAAAAGCACGCAATTTGGCCGCCCAAGTAGAAAATGTGCTTTTTGACTACTTTATTGATATTGCTGTTGCTGTTGCTATTGCTGTTTGATGTTGTTGCTGTTGTTGTTGTTGTTGTTGCTGTTGCTGTTGCTGGTTTTATTAACACATAAATATGGAAATTCGTTTCATTAGCGATATCCGTTTCCGATTTATCTCAATGGCTTTTGATGTTGTTGTAGCTGCGGCTGATGTTGTTGTTGTTGTTGTTGTTGTTGTTGTAATTAAGAATGGCTACCGTTTGTAGAGAGTCAAGCATGTTGCATAAACAGCGCCGGCATCTCGCCGTGTGTGGTCCCACTGATTGAATGTTCAAGCTTTGGCCAATGAAAGCGGCTATTAAGCCTGGCCAGCCAACCAAGACACAGTTGGCAACTTGGGTGGCAACATGCCATTCACCAATCCCACACACACACACACACACACACACACACATGCATACATATAGACAGACAGACAGAGAGACAGAGACAGAGAGGCAGAGACCGTTGAGCGCTTGTCTGTGGTGGCGGCGCCGCAAAAAAAGAAAGCGCGTGCAACAGCAACAACAACAACAACAACAAGAACGAAAAGAAGAAGCAGAAGAAGGAGCCGACAAACAGCGCAAGGGGAGAAAAAGAAAAAAAAAAAAAAAACTCAACCGACCGGAACTGCAACTGGCGCTATATGCAATTATAAGCTGTCTCACTCGCGCTCTCGCTGTCTCTCCCTACCTCAGTGCGCGTGTGTGAGTGTCTGCAACAGCAGCAACAGCAACAATAGCAAACAGTAGCAAGATTTGCCTTCGCCCATAGATTGACAGCAGCAGCAGCAGCAGCAACTGCACTTGGAGATAGCTGCAAACAGACAGCGGTTATTGGTAGCGGGGACCACCAAGATGCTCAGCTGCCAAGTTGCCCAGATCCCAAGCTGCTAACTGTCGGAGCTGGACGGCTCTGTCAGTGGCAGTGTACTGGCAACATGTTGCTGAAGCTGCAGAGGCTGCTGCTGCTGCTGCACATCTTTGTTGCGCCTTGTTTTTTGATCTTTCACGCTGTAAATTATACAGCGGCTGTAACAATATTATTGTTGTTGTTGTTGCTGCTGTAGCTGTTGCTGTAGCTGTTGCTGTTGTTGTCTTCGCTTTGATGCAAATTGTTGCTGTTGCTGTTGCTATCTGTCGTGCTGTCAACAACACAAATAATTGTTGGCAACATTGCATGTGAAACGGTTTTCTTGTGTTGACAACAACATTTGACTCTGTTGCGCTTGTCATAATTTGGAATGCACGCCGGCGGGCATATTTTAATTTGTGCTATAGCTGAAGCTACAGTGAAATTTGCCTATGTTGTGCCACAATTCAAATTGCTTTAGTTCTCATGGCGCATTCTTCATTTCTTCAGAAAACCCTTTTACTATGATACAAAAAATTATCAAGAGTTATAAAATGTTTTTTTTTTTTTTTTGCACACAAAATTCTTCCTAGAAAAAAATCATAAAACGTAATCCAAATAGCAAATAATAAAAGCTAAACTCGTTATTTCAGGCCACACACAACGCGTGTTGGGCGCCCAGAAGCCGGCGCACACTTAAAAAACCAATAAAAAAAGAAAAAACAACAAATAATTGCTAATTTTATGCTCGAATAAAAAACGTAGAAGGATCAAAATGGGCACCCAAAAGCAGAAGCAGCAGCAGCAGCAGCAGCAGCAGCAGCAGCAGCAGTGGCAGCGGCAGCGGCATAAATTAGTGCGAGCGAAATGGCATTATGAAAACGTCACGCACTATTAAACGAGAAAATGATCAATGGGGGCATACACACAAACACACACACACACACATTGGCAGAGCCAACGTCAAACAGCCATCGAGAGCAGAGGGAGAGCGAATGAGAGCGCGATAGAGTGAGCCGCACACTGCCAAGAGTTAGACCACCCAAGACGAAGCAACGAATAAAAGACCACCCACGACGCTCAGGCACATGTGTGCGTGTGTGAGTGTGAGTATGAGTGTGTAGTGAAAAGACCTTTGAAAACAAATTCAGTATTGGTTATGAAGGGTAGAGCAAGATATGCTGAGAAGATAATTGAAATATGTACAACTTGAACATGTGCGCTGAAGTGGGCATATACAAATTTCAAAATAATAAAAAGCGACCAATGACAACCATAATAAATAAATAAAATAAAAAACAAACATATGTGCGCTAACATGTGCACACATGTATGTACATATATATGCAAGGCAAGTAGCTATATTGAGTCTGCAACTGTTAGGCAAATCAATGAGTTGAACCATTTTTGCGATTTTATTTACATATCTGTTGAACAATTTTTCAGTTATTTTTTGTTTGCAGCGCTACCAGATGTCTACATATAATACGAAAACAATTATATTGTACAACGCACCCTGTGCCTTACTATCGATATATCGATAATTCAGTAGTACATGAATTCGTTTGACGGCGTTGCTGTTTTTATGTGGCTCGTGTGTCAGCCCGTTTAACTATAATTTATAAGAAATAACTTTCCGCATCTCGGAACTTATATTCAGCTTATTAAATTTGTTGTTGCGAAGATGCCACCAAAAAAGGCGCCCGCTCCGAGCAAAAAGACTGAGCAAAAGAAAAAGGAGAAGGTCATAGAGGTAAACTACAAATTTTGCACGTCTACCCCATCGCTATGGTATACATAACCTCAATACACGGTCCACGATAGACGACAGCCGTTCAATACAACGTCAACATTTTCACTAAATTTATGCATTTTAACAGGACAAAACATTTGGCCTTAAAAACAAGAAGGGCACCAAGCAGCAGAAGTTCATTCAGCAAGTACAGAAACAAGTGCAGGCCGGCGGTCATCATCCGCGACAGGATGGCGATAAGAAAAAGGAGGACAAGGAAAAGAAGTTGGCGGATCAGAGGGAGTTGGCAATGATTTTCAAGCCAGTGCAAACGCAAAAGGTGGAAAAGGGCACTGATCCGAAATCTGTTGTGTGTGCCTTCTTCAAGCAGGGCACCTGCACCAAGGGTGACAAGTGTAAGTTCTCCCACGATCTGTCCCAAGAGAATAAGGTTGAGAAACGATCGGTCTATGTGGATATGCGTGATAGCGAAGATGATCCAATGACAAACTGGGATGATGCTAAGCTCAAAGAAGTCATCGACAAGAAGCATTCGGGTGAAAAGCGACGACCGACCACGGATATTGTGAGAATATGAAAAGATCGTATTGTAGATATTTATTTAACTTGAATTTAATTATTAGATTTGCAAATACTTCCTGGAAGCTGTGGAAAAGTCCAAGTACGGCTGGTTCTGGGAGTGCCCCAATGGTGAAAAGTGCATCTATCGGCATGCATTGCCGCCTGGCTATGTACTCAAGCGGGATAAGAAAAAGGAAGAGAAGCCAACGGAGATCTCGCTGGTCGATCTCATTGAGAAGGAGCGTGCCGCCTTGGGTCCCAATCAGACACGGGTGACGTTAGAGTCTTTCTTGGCCTGGAAGAAGCGCAAGTTACAGGAGAAAAAGGAAAAATTGGCCGCTGACGAGGAGCGCAAGAAAAGCGACTACAGCAAGGGCAAACAATTTGGCATCTCTGGTCGCGAAATGTTCAGCTTCAATCCCGATCTGGTGGACGATGGCCCAATGGAGGAAGGCGACGCTGCATTCGATATCTATAAACGGGACGACGATGACGATGACAATACCGTTGAGTTTAAGGAGCTCGATCTGGCAGCGCTCTCATTGGCAGCTAAAGAGGTGGATGGCTCGGGCACAATTGCATCCAGTACGCGATTACTCGATCAAGCCACAGAAGCGGCCAAGACAGCTGCAGCCGAAGATGCAGCGCCCTCCGCATCCAGCGTTGATACCGAGCCCGCCATCAATAAAGATTTATTTGCGGATTTAGATTTGGCGGGCGAGCTGGACGATCTGGATGATGATGACGACGATGAGGATGATTAGACGTCGAATGCGGCGATAGCAATGCATTGTTATAGTTTGATATTGAATTGCACACGTTCATATAATGATGAGTTCAGCCTTTAGCAACTTTTGATCAATAAAATTGTGACTTCACGTGCTGCACAAATGTTGTCGTGCCACATGACTACATTTGTGCGTCATAGCTGCAAGTTTTAAAAGTGTCGAAACTAGAAAAACGTGGATATTCATTGCCTTATTAATTCATTTATTATTTCAATTACATCTGTTGATAGACATTAAGCTAAAACACATCTGTTAAACGAATCACGAATCGATCACAGAAATCAGTTGGTGCTATTTGTCATCCATGGCTGGAATATTGTCAATCACACGATCATTCCAGGCTGTCAGCTTGGATGCCAGTTGCCAGAGGCGTTGCAGATAGAGCTGTCCGTCGGCCACGAGTATTTGTCGCAGTTGTTTAATAGCCCACTCCAGGCATTTATTCTTTGACTTGAAAACATATTTAAAGTTGCGCGACTCGTGTATATAGGGCAGGCGCTCCTGGACTCCCATACGATTCCATATTTTGGCTGCAATGCTCAAACTTTGCGAATGGGACATTTTGTAGTCCTTCACATTCTCATTCCTACGAAAGTGTTTCAGGAATATAAGAAAAGATTTATCCTTGCAGAGCGAGTTGAGCAGCGTTTTGGTTTTCCCAGAATTTCTCGCTAGTTTCCTTTTAGGTACACAATCACCTCGCACCATTCTGCAAACAAATTTAGACAGTCAAATAAGTAAAATAAAAGAAAGAATATTTGATATATATTTTGAGAATGAAATTTCGATGCTTTCAGTTCCGTGTAAACATTTCTGAAAATTACTCTGATTAAATTGTGTTGTATTTGGCTTTATTTAACAATAAAATGTCGCATACATGAAACTATACCTTAACGAACTTTATCATAACAATAAATTTAAATCTTATTCAATATTTTATTATATATATAATTAAATATATATATATAGAGAGAGAGAATCACCAGAAACCTGGCGGCAGCACGCCCATTGCCTGAGGTATTTGACGTTCACGTAGAAATTTCGATAGCAACATTTCCAGGCGCGTCTTTGGACCGCCCTCATCGTAGGCCGAGAGCTGTGGCATATATATATTCTGTATATAGAGTAGGAGCTTGAGGAAGTTCATGCCGTAGGCACGCCAAAGCTCAAAGCCAAGTGTCTGCAGCATCTCCATGATCATCGTGGCGCAAATGTCCGGCAATGGCTTCACGTGCATAATGTGTGTGAGCCAGACCCAAGCCTCCTCGAGACCAAAGTTATTGTAGGGTTCATCAGCCTGGCGGCCAGGCGTAATGATGACCGCCGCATAGAGACGAGCAATACCCGTTTGACGCTTGAGGAACATATCCGGTTTCTCCAGCTCATTTTTCTCGGTGATGCGATAGCCCATTGTCTTTAGATACTGCTCGGGCGTTTGATCCGGCTGCTGGGGAATCACGTAAGGCACCAAATAAGGCGACTCCTTGTACATGTAGGCCAAGAAGATCTTGCCAAAGTCGGGCAGCAGCTTCCAAAAGGTCACAATTACGGAGGCAAACGGGAAGGCTGCTTGGGGATTGCTCGATATGGCAGTGTCTGTTTGGCTAACAAACTTTTTGGCCATTAGCAGTATACAGTAATCCCTGGCCAATGGATGATCGTTTATGGTAATCGTGCTGCCATCCGTAGTCCTCACAGGCTGGCCCGCAAAGAAAGTGTATAGCTTATCAAAGTTGTTCTTCAGATGCTGTGCAGTCGTCGCTGTAATCGCATTCAATGGCAAGTTGATGGTTCGCTGGCAATTCGTGCGATATTTTTTCCATGCCTCATCCGTTTGAAGTGGTTTGACTGCATCCACTTTACTCTGATACAAGGCAAGGATCTCGTTGTAGAAGGCCAAACGTGTTGGATGCACATAGCTCGTAGAGATATTCGCTGGGGCTGTGGCTGGTGCCGGGGCTATTGTTGTGGCTGAAGCCTCTGTAGTGGGCGCCTGCTGTACAGGAGTTGCAGTTGCCGCTGCCTGAGCTGCAGCTGCGGCTGCTGCTGCAGTCGCCGCGGCATCAGCTGTTGCTTTAAGCTCAGCCGCTAACTGCTGTTCCTTCTGTTCCTGTTGCTTCCGCTGTTCCTCCGCTTCGTGCTGACGCTGCTTTTCTTTTTCTTCCGCCAACTTTTTGGCCTTGTCCAGTTGTTGTTGCTGTTGCTCCGTCAGCAGTTTATGTAGATTCTCCTCTAGCCTATCCAGGCGATGGCAGTATTCCTCCGCTGTGAAGACACATTTCAATGCTGGTGGATCGCTGCTGCCCTTCTTGAGCTTCTCAACGAGCTGCTCAAATAGTTGTCCCAGCTCTCGCAAATCAGTATTGTGAGCGGCACACGCCTGCACGGTTTCCTTGTCCAGGGCCAGGAATAGCTTTGTCACCATTTCGTATTTGCTGCAAAATCGCCTATGACAGCGAGAAACTCCCTCGATTGTTAGTAAATGCAGTTTTTGGTTATTTTGCTTGAGCAACTCTTTCTGCTCACGTTGTTGCTTCTCCAGCTCGGCTTTGGCCAGCTGCTCAGCCTGTTTCTGTAAGAGTTTCTCGGTCTCTTCCCGCTTGGCTCGGCTGCTGACGTGCAGCTGATGCTGCTCTGTGCTGTCCTGGTTGGCAGAGCGTTCACTGATTGCCTTCTGTTGCCTTTCCTTAATCAGTTTTAATTGGTAGCGCACGCTACGCTTACATTCCTTCTCTATTTCACGCTTCACAATGCTTGCATTGATGTCGTTAACGTCCGGCCCAATGCTTGGCAAAATATCCACAGGCGATATTCGTGTTTTTGACATGGTAATTGATAATTGAGAGAGTGTAGTTTCGTCTGGTTCGACAACATGTTGACTGAGTGCTTTTTCCATGCACATTGGCTTCTGATCCGGACCAATTGTGCGCGGTCCCGTGCAAGCCAGAGACGCCACAGCCGCGTGCTGAAGTACCGCATGAACATTCAAGAGACGCGTATTGTCCCGCACTAAGTCTTCCACGCTCTGAAATTAATTGTAATAGTTTATGTTTCTCAATACATTGTTTTCAACTAACCATTTTAATTATTTCACGTTATAAATATATATCAAAATATAGATGGCGGCGTGACGCTGGACATAAAAAAAAAAAAAACAAACAGCGCAAACAGCTCGTTAGCTGCAGCTCCGCTATGAACTAGTTCTATTAGAATGCATCGTCAAAGGAACAGCAAGCAGTTCAATTGGAATTTTAAATCACTTTGATTTGTAAATGTAATTTTTATTCGAAATAATTTTTATTGCAGCTCAATTTAAGCGATAACATAGAAAATATGTAGAAACAATTGTTGATTAAATTTAGTTTTTAAATGCAGCTGTTATTTGTTTGATCGGCTATCTTGTTTACATTTATTCATTGTGAAACAGCTGATTTGAGATAACTCTTCCTTCAACTATCGGAACATGCATTATTTGTCTTGAGTACAAAGGAACATTGCAAAACAAAAATGATTAGGCTGTATTTTTAAACTATGCATACATAAAATACACTTTCAAATATATTTTTAGAAAAATTTAACACCATGACTGCCATCCATTTCAATAAGTTCACATTTTCCCTTCTCCTCGAGCACACGCAAAGCGTTTAGCAATACGTCTTCGTCCATGTTATGGAATTCCATCTGAGTGCTATTTTCGCCAGCAACTAGCTCATAGAGCGTACAAATACTATTTGTTTGTCCAGTCTCCTGTATCCAATCATAGACCATATTTCCGTACTCCTCCAGCGTATACGAATACACTTGCCACTCTTGGCGTCGTTTATCCAGTGGGGCAGCATGCCCGCTTTGTTGCAACTGTTCTAGTATGAGCAGTATTAGCTCAGGCGACAAGCGTCGATTTATAGATTCATTAAAAAATAATGGCAAGTTTTGATCGTTTATACCGATCGTAAACCTATTTACATGTTTGAGGTATTTCAGAAAGAGATCTGTCCACACCTTTAGCTGTTGACGGCGTGTTTCTTCATGCGGCTGCAAACTATGATATAATTGTGAGTAAATTAACCATAATTATTGTATTATTATTGCTTACGTGAAGAAAGGAGGGAATGTGTACTCCCACGGCCATTGGAACTCGGCCATTGTTTTGTTAAAATTGACGTCATGTGCGATGCACAAGAAACAGATGTTCAAACGGAGTTATCGATTTTACGCAAACTGAAGCCTTTTCACAACGATAATCGATAATATTTAGTTTCCAATTTGAATTCTTGATTTCCAAGCTGAAGTAAACAATTTCAAATGCATTTAATTTTCTTCTTTATTTGTCTTAATTAGAAAAATTGTGTACATTAACATTTTTATTCCATACAGTTTGAGTTCATTTCATCTTTGCTATTTGTTGTAATTGTTACATTTCCATCCAAAAGTAAACATGTAGAGACAAAAAGAAGTATTATATAGATATCGGCATTTGCTTTGCATTATAATCATAAATATCCATTTACATATATACTTATATCAGATATATATATATATGTATATATAAATATATTCTTGATCAATTATATATTTAAAGTACTAGGAGGCGCAACACTATACATTCAATATTTCTGTTTTTTTCTTTCTTTTATTTTGTTTTTGTTTTTCATATATATTTTTATTTAGTTTCTCTTGATTTTGCTTAAACCAGCTGCTGCTTTGCCCTAAACTGCATTCCATTACACCTATTTAAATTTAATGCTGTTAGTAAACTTATGTGATTTCATTTCTTTTTTATATTTTTATAAATTTTAGAAGCATCTCGTGCTTTAGAAGTAATTTTGTGTGTGTGTGAGTGAGAGTGTATTTGTGCTCATTTATTTTCTTTTCTTTTCTTTTCTTATTTTGCTGTATTCTAAATGGCTTTGAATTAGGCTTGATTTATTATATTTAATGGTAATTTGTATTCTTGCTGGGTTGAAGGAAAGAGCTGTGCAGGCAGTATATATTTAATAGTAATATTTAGAGTAATATTATGTTTTTTTTTGCACTTTGCTTTTGCCTTTATTTGGTTTTTGTACACATGCGTGGAAATTATCTAGAGAGCCATATATATTTTTTTTTTATATATATGTCGGGAAACAAAGGTGTCTCTTTCATAGTTCAGTTTTTGAGTTAGCTAGTTTAAAGAGTTTTACAGTTAGTTCCTAGTTAACAAGTGAGGTTTGGTTGAAATCTTTCTTTACTATATAAGTAGGTATATATGTTTTACTATTTCGGTTTTCATTTCTTGCATTGCTAATTCTAAAGACATTTATATAGCATAACTTTTTTGTTTTCTTTTCTTGCCTCCTTCGTATAGAAAAGCGCACTACTAATTTCAATAATTAGACAAAAATGAATGGTTGTAAAAAATAAATGCCCTATAACTGTGCTTTAAGCATATTGATGAAAATGTACACTTGAAATGCTTTGCTGGTTCTCTTAAAGTAAGTTCAAAAGAAATGCAATAACAAATGGCAAAAAAATTGAATAATTCAAATAATTTTGAAATCGGCAAAAGATTTGTTTTAAGCGAAATTTACAGCACGTTCCATAAAAGCCAAACATATATTTTAATATACGTTCTTTTTTTTGCCATACATTTGAAAACAAATCTTCAGCAAAAACAGAGCTATAGACCTGAAGTCTGGGTATAAATATAAAATGGTGCCAAAACAAACAAAAGTTTTCTTAAAATATTCATTAGCAAAAAAATCAAATAAACAATATATGCCTTATAAATTACATAAAATACATAATATGCTCGCCCTAAATATCATTTACATACAGTTCTCAGATCTTACACATATATACGCATATGGTATAATGTTATTGGTAACCTACTTAAAAATGGCATGTGGGTGACCTGTATGCGCTTCACATACGTTTACATATTACATATTACATTATACATATACATACAGTACATACATTTATATATCGAGTTGGTATAAATTGTGAGCATCGACAATATCCATTTCATTTGCATATTGCATTTATTTTTGCTCCGCATTGGTTGCTTGGTTTGTTGGTTTCTTGGTTGGTTGTTTAGCCTATGGTCTAATTGAGTTACATATACATATAAAGTTTTGGGATTCTCGAATCACTGCACGTATAGCATGACATGACAGCATGTTGTTTCACACAATGCTCCATATTTCGACTAATGACTAATACTAGAGGTATAGCTAAACCTAAGCTACAATTTTTGCCTAAGACAACGATCGGCTGCTGCCTGCCATGCAAAGTGTGGAGGGCTGCTGCTGCTATTGGCTACTAGTGTTAGTTGCTCTGCCTACTTAGCCAATGGCTCCAGATAGCAGCGCACGGTATTATTCTCATCCAACATGGCTGATATATGACGAGCCTGCTGTTGCTGTTGTTGTTGAGTGTGATGGTGTTGGAGATGGTGTGCTGGAGCATGTTGGGGATTGCTGTGCGATGTGTGCGACGACGATGATGTTGTGGACTGTGGTGATAGTTTTTGTAACTGTTGACGCTTCTGTGCTGGCGTCTGATTGGCCGGTGGCAGCGGCGGTCCTGCATTACCATGGCCAAACAGCTCATTTACCGCCAAGCGTGCGTTCGGCGACTTGGCATTCTGCTGTTGCCGATATGCGCCACGCATGGAGCCCTCACCAACGCCGCCGCTAACCCCAAAAACCGCGCCATTGTGGTCTGGGTGGGCTGCTGCTGCTGCTGCAGATTGGGCAGATGCTCCATAATCAATGGGCAAGCCATTCTTTCTCTGCTGGCGTCTGTAAATAATATTCATGTTTAATATCTTTGTCTATTAAATCAGTCGATTGAGTTACTTACTGAAACCGCCGTTTAAAATCCTCATCTTGGAGCGCCATTAGGCGACGCATTCGCTCATCACTTTGAGGTGGCAATCCGTGCGTATCATCATCAATATCGCTCTCATTATCCTCATCATCACAGACGCTGTCGTGCAGCTGTTCCGCTGCTGTCACCTCGTCATCATACTCATCATCGTCATCGTCGTCATCATCATCATCATCATCAGCTGCACAGCGTCGTGGCGGTTGCTTCTGCTTTTGTTGCTGCTGCTGTTGATTTCTGGAGGTAACGCTGCCTCCGCTTAAACTGCCGCCACAATAGCGACTTCCACCGGCAGCAACTGCCGCGCGCATGCTGTTAAAGACGCCCGTGCCAACGCTGTTGTTATACACTTCATCCACATCAAAGTCTCCCACTTCATAGTGCTGCACATCCGAGTTTCGGTTACTCAGGATCTCCTCGTAAACAGGCCCTCCAGCATCGCCGCCGCCATTGCTGCTGCCGCCTTGATTGTAATAGGCATCGCCATGGCCCATGCCCATGTTTATTCCTAAGCCCATGCCCTGGCTAAGATCACAGTTGGAATGCTTATTTCTATACTGTTGGCGTTGTTGTTGCGCTAACAACTCCTGTTGGTACTGCGCCATGTGCGGCGGCGGCGCTGGCAATTGCTGTCCACCCACACGTCTCTGTTGGTGCTGCAAGTGCAATAGGTGTGCATGCTGTTCCGCCTGCTCCTCGTCTGAGGAAAGCGTTTGTTGTTGCTGCTGCTGCTGTTGGCGTTGCTGGCGCAGCTGCTGTTGCTGTAATTGCTGTTGGTAGTAAGCTGCATTGGGTGGATCCAGAGCTTCAGAATAGTGTGGATACGCTTGTTGTGGTGGTGGACCCTGTTTCATGCCAGTGGTCTTCTTATACGATGGGTAAAACAACACCTGCGAGGTGGCCGTGGCGCGACTGTGAAGAGAACCACTTGGCGAAGCGGGCACAGCTCCAGCACCGCCTCCGCGTTTTTTCTTGCCATGTTGGTTGTTATGTTTCTGTGTCCAATAAAATACCTCATGCGCCTGCTGTGGCGAGGCACCTCCTACACCACCCATAGCTGCTCCGCCCACTGCACCTCCAGCATTGTTATAATACTCGCGTTGACCTCCCGGTGGATGCTTCCAGCTGTAGTAGTCCGGCTGATGATAGTAGGTTTCGCCCGGTTGCTGCAGCTGTTGCTGCTGCTTATGGGCAAAGATCAAGTGTGTGGAGCCAGCTGAGCTAGTTGGCGATGCATGTCCCACGCTAGCCATTCCAGTGGAACGCAAAGTGTTCCGCTCGAGCACAACCGCACCAACTGGTGCTGGCTGCAAGCTGCCCGTTAAGAGTCCACTCTTGAGCGTGCGACGCTGTTGCGCTTCGTTTAGCTCACAGTCCGAGCCGGCGCCCATAATGATCGCGTCCTCGGCAGCTGGCAGATCGTGTGGCTGCTGCTGTGTATCCACATCGCGAGCTTCGTCTCCCGCGCCTAACGGTAGTTTCGACTTTGATTTGGAGAGTGTACCAGCGGATTGGTTGACAGCATTTCCGACTCCTTGGCCGCCATTACCAGACACCACACCCGAGGAGATTGATGTCTTCGAGCAACGCAGACATTTCGGCAGCCAGGCATGTTGGCGCACGTATTTTCGATATTCACGTCGAATTTTCTCGTTTTGTATGCAATGGAACACAAATATATAGATGCCTAGCAGCGTATTGAAACAGATGAAACAGTAGCCGTAGATAGGGGCCACATCCTCGTCTAGCTTTGCGCCACGCAAATAGAAGTAGGCACAGCACCAAACGGCGCTAAGCAACAATAGAAAGACAAACGAGCAGCGTATGTCGAACCTAAACAAGCAAATATAAATTGAATTGAATGAATATGGAAGTGAAAATAGATCGTATAGAAGCTGCAACATACCGCACATTGGCTAATCGTGTGTGCTCCTTGGTCTTCAGGGCAGTTCGACTCTTGCGACGCATGATGATCCAGGACAAAAAGGTATAGGTTATAGCCGCCTGTTTAGGAAGGTATTAGGTATTAGGCAAAGCTTTTTTGAGTGCTTCTGTGCTGGCACCTACCACAAAGAATAGCAAGACGGGCGTCACAAAGGTGGAATAGAAGAGCGCATTGGCTTCCATGAGGACACAGTAATCATTTTGCGTGTATGTACTGGGATCGATTACCAGCGAAATGGCCACCACACTGAGTGAGAGGCCATAGGACAACAGATAGTAGCAGTTCACCTTTGGTGTTTGATCCACTTCCAGCAGCAGCTCATCGGATGTGAGCGTGGAGTACGAATGGAAGGCTGCGCGTAAGTTGGAAATGTTAGAAGCGGGCGCTACCTACTAAAACCTATTAGCGCTTACCTTCATAGCAAAACCAAGCGGTGCCCGAGAGTATGGCACAGTGCAGAAAGATGGTTATGAACCCACAAAATATGCTTGTTTCGGTCTGTTCAATTCCCAGCAGAAAGAGCAGCTCAATGGCCAGCAGGCAAATGTAAATGCTGCTATAGATCGAGGTGCGTGCAGACTGCAGAAAGAAAAAGAGAAAGAGAGAGAGGGGAGAGAGTGAGCGAGAGAAACTGGGAAATAAAGTGAGTTGGAAAAATGGTATTTGAATTCCTTTAACTCAGTCTGGATAGATTTCATTTGACTTTGCATCTCAACTTAATTTAGTTTACAATAATTTTGGGTGGTTTTTTGGTGGTGAAAATATCCGAAAATAAATTAATATAACATTCTACGACTGTTACAATATTTAGCGCATAAAATAAAATTTGAATATGAAACAAGACACGAAACAAGCAATTATATATAAATGTATACAAAATAGAAATTAAAAAGTTCTACAAAAGGAATAAACACAAAATACAAATATTTACAATGCAAAATTAGAAACATTTTTATTATTAATTACACACACACACACAAAGAAAATTACGAAATTGACAAATGAACTAAATGCATAAATATTATCTGGTTTTTAAGTTAATTTGTTAAACAAGAAAATTCACATAAATTAATTGATTTGTTAATGTTAAATTGTGAGAGTACTCACAAAAGTTTTCATAGCATGCCAAAAATAGATAATTCACTAGTAATAAATACTAGTAAAGAAAATGCGCTAAACTTATTTCAACTACAATAACTAAAGGGAATAATCTATGGAGGTACAAGGCTAAGGCGTTTTTTTTACATTTGTCATATAAACATTTACTTAATAAGATTTAAAAGAAATAAATAAACAATTATGCAATTATTAATTGTTTGTACTTCTTCTCAACGCTCAAGCCTTGCACTAAAGTCTTCTGTTAAGAATTATGTTAGTTCTGTTAACAAATACAATTGAAGTTACTTAATCTTTATATCACATGTGCATTTAGCCAATAAGGCTTCTCTGCAATTATAAATCTAACTCTCTATCCGTAAGACAATATTTATATATAAATACGTCTAACTATATGTATTTTTTGTTTATATTGATATCTATCCTAGCCTATCCTAGCCTATAATTGTGCAATGCTCTTATTTGTTTTCACCACCACCACCACTTATATTGCAAGTCATCCATATTAGCCTGCATTATGATATTGTTCGTGTCCAGCGCGTTGCTGCCATCTACGTTCAGATTATGATTGTGTTGCGAGTGCTGTGTTGCATGCGGATGCTGTTGTTGCAGCTGCTGTTGTTGTTGTTGGCTAATATTTAAATTGTTGCTCACAGCAGCATTGGCAGCAGCTGCACCCACATGAGCTGCATGCTGCTGCAAGGCAGCAGCAATTGAAGCAGCCGCCGCTGCAGCAGCAGCTGTTGTACTTGTGTTCGATGCAGCACCCGATTGGCCACCATGTGGATGTAAATTCAAATTCAGATTGTTCATTTGCATGCCGCGTTGCGATTGATTTATGTTGTGATTATTATGACCGTGGGAGAGGACCACAGCAGCAGCGGCAGCAGCAACCACCTGTTGCTGTTGCTGCTGCTGCTGTTGCTGCTGATGATTGTAATTTAGATTGTTACGATGCGAGTTACGTATGGAGTTATGTTGTATGAAATTGGTGTGCTGTTGCATATTGTTGTTGTTGTGATTATTGTTCGGCATAGTTGGCGTTGTGAGTGTCAATGATTCGTGGGTCTGATCGCGTATATTATTCTGCTGTCGCCGGCTGCTGCCTGCCCGTTGATGCGGCAATTGCGTAGAATTTGCGTTTCTTACCTTAACGAAGACGCCGTTGAAGAGCTTTAGTGTGAGCAGCGCAATAATGATAAAAACCACACAAATAGCAACGCTGATATAGATAAAGATGCGCATATTGCCATCGAACATGGTGAACAGCGAGTGCTGATGCTCATCGACAACATCCATAAGTATGGCAAAGTTTGTCAAATGATTGCAGCTGCAGACGCTGTGCGTGCGATTCGTTGACTCAAGACTGCAGCCATTGGCAGACCAGGCACTGTAAAGAGAAATTCATGTTTATATCAACATGTCTATAGCTAGTTAATTAAGTAAGTATTTACTGGTCAATATAATTCCAAAAGACACAGGTGGGATTGCTGACATTCTCCGTTTTCAAATGCTTTAGCACTAGTGTGATGGGCTGTGATAGTTGTATATGTCGACCCTTGCCCAAGCTGGCCGAGATCACCTTGCTGTTCAGTATGCGTATGCGCTGCTGCATATCTCCAGCAGCTGTATCAGTGTCATTCGATAAAATAGCTGTGTTTCGCACTGCATAGATAGAAGATAATATAATCATTAAAAATATATACACACATATATTAATGATAACTTACCATAGCTGCGTGCACTTTTCAGATCGAAATGATCGTAACTGGGCTTCAGTATGGATTCGAGTCGATCAAAGGCAGCAAATACAATGCGTACCAGGCCACCTTCGCTGTTTTCGATTAGAGCTGTGCGTGGCAGCTCAATGCGATCGGAGCTTAGAGGCCATTGATCAGAGTCGGGAAAGACGACGCTACCATGAATAGTTTTCGTTTCCAATACGCGAACAGAGAGCACTATACAATAGAGGTTTGCATTTGTATTTTTGTCTACATTAGAAATTACTATGATTTAAGTACTCACATATATTTTTGACCTTCTGCACCACATTACGCTCCCTGATGATCGTGTCGGCCAGCAGAAAGGCATTGTATTCCAGACCTGTTAGCAGAGATGTGGCAACGCGCATTTGATCCTCTGGATTGAGATCTAGCCAAGACGAGAGTTGGGATTCATCAAGTAAATTGGATCCAGTTTTGACAACGCCATGCAGCAACTCCATAATAATAGCTTCACGCTGCCGCTGATCGGGAAACGTTTCCTTATCGTGCAGCATTTTCTCCGACATAGTTTGTATGATCTTGGTGGTGACAAGCATGTCGCCGCCATAGAGCGTCTTGCTGCTGGTTACCTCCGATAGATCGTTGGCGATCGAAGTCAAAGATGAATCGCGTTGGTTAACGCGCATCTCGAGGCTATTTAGCCAAAGACTGCGGCACTGTGTTAAGTCTGGTGTAAGTGGATGCCACGTGGGCTCAAAGTTGCGAAGTCGTTGATTGACCTTATGTGCCATGCTTACTGGCGGTTCGCAGCTGCTGGTATTGTGCAGACAATCGACTCCGTTGCCGGACGGTTGAGGTGTTGTGCTACTGGCAGCTGGCAACTCGTCGTCATATTCATCGTAGCCCGAGTCGGGCAAACGCTTCATCAGGACGCAGCGCCATTTGGCAATGCCAGCAGCACCGCCGGGACATGGTTGTACATTGACGTCGCCCACGCGCGTCATATTCCAGAACAGATTGCGAGCATGCATAGCACCGCAAAACAATTTTGACTCATCATCTGTGCCCATCCCAGCCGCATTCAAATTGATGTTGTTTATGGTGCGCACCACATTGCCAGTTCCAGCACCACCGATGTTTACGCTGTTGTTGGCTGCATTGGCAGTTGTGCCCGGGGTGCGATTTGGAGAACTCTTGGTTGTGAGCAACGTGCCATCGTCGCTACCGGCCCCACCTACGCCCGTCAATATCCGTGTGTTGGATGGAGATGTAACGTTGCCAGTGCTGCCGCTGTTGCTGCTGCTACTGCTGCTGGGTTTGGTGGGTGCTGTCTCGTCCGTGTGGTGGTGATGGTGATGCAATTGCGGTGGGGGTGGCAAACCATCGTGTCGACCACCTGGATGCTTAGTAGTTGCGCTAGTAACGCCCTTGAGTCTGCCCCCAGGCAGCGCCGCTGTGCTGCTGCTGGGCGTCGAGTGGGTAGGCGGCACTGCATTGATGCCATGAATGCCCACAACACCAGGCAAACTGGGTAGACGTGGGGGTAGAGGTGGCGGTACTTGTATATGACCGCTACCATTACCAAAAATGGGCGCTCCATTGCTAAGCACCCAAGGTGGGGGACTTGGCCTATTTGTGGTCGTCGACGTTTGTGCCGCCGAAATACATTGATAATGCGCCTCCAAATATTTGTGTGTGCCAGGACAGGGGTCACCGAACATGCTGGTGGCTGCCAGAACACTGCAGCTTTGCTTGTGCGAACATCTGTGAAGAGGAATAATTTATTTATGGATTGCAATATAATATCGCATGATAAATTGTATAATCTACAATGTACGTAATTATGGAAGGATATTAAATTGCCCTTTGAATAAGTTATATCTAATAAATAGCTTGGATAATTGTAGCCAAAGAAAACAGAGTTAATTATGAGCTAGATTTACGATATGAATCAATATAATATAAATTATAAAATATCCTATAAATAAATACTATAATATCTTATACTATTATAATTGTGTATCAAGCTTACTTTGAGTTTAGCACGGTGAGACTCTTGGAAAACATACAGTTGACGCTCCACTCAACGTTGCCATGATCATTGCAGATGGTGATCGAGAAGCGACCATAGTTGGCTCGTATCAAATTGATTAAGTCGCCCGGTTCGCATTCGATGGTCAGTTGCTTACCTTCGCAGGCGTACGCAGTTTGATATTTGGGCGCTGTAAATTGTACTACATGAGTAAATAAGTATTTCTATGTAATTTCATTCATAATAAATATATATATATATATAGATGGGTAAATGATATAGAGAAATTGATTAATAGCGCTGCGTTGATTTGTTGTAGTTTGGTTTGGTTTTGGTTGGTGATTGTGGTTCTGCAAAGACACTTACAAGCTATATATGGAGCATATACATATATATTATGTATATATAGAAATATATATCATGATACACGCTTTTACGCTGCCTGCAATATACTTAGTATGTGTGGTGGGTTGGTGGGTCGTTAGCGATGCTTTGTAGCAAGTAGAATAGTAGTCATAAATACCAAATCCTGCCAGGCACAGCTCACTGAACTTGCAGGTCGTCCCTCGTCCCGAATGCTATCATTACATTCGTTTCACGTCTGGTTATCAACTCTTGTTCGAGTTTATTGAACTGTAAGAAAATGGTTTTCATATTCTCTTTATTGATATGCTTTGTGTTTACTGATAGCCAAACTGACAGTCAAAAAATATTTAGAAATTATTGATAATATTTTATTGAGCACTTTGGGTCAATTCGTAGGTCTCAAGGCGACAAGTTAAGTATGTTTTTAATCTATGCGTAAAGTGAGAAGCGTGCCTTTATGAGACTTTAGTCGTGCACGTCTAGTAATTGTTCTCTAATCTTATAAAAATATATATAAAATAGGGAATTTGTTGTACATATTGTTCAACATATAGAAGATATCTCAACGAAGCAATTACTTTTACATACTATGAAGTCAGAGACTCAATTTGAAATTAATCATCATCATTAATAACATCATTAATATAACAAAGGTAAAGTTGTGCAAACGTATATAGTAAATATTAGTGTTCTATGAACTATTAAAATGTAAACAATACATTGTCTACCCATATGGTTTTTAACAATGAAAGCAAAAATAATGCCAGAAAATGCAATATGCAAATACATTAGTGAGTTCACCATTGATTATACAGTTGTATTTGACATTTAACTATTTAGACAATCGTTATCATTGCCTTAGAAACTCAGTATCAACTTAGTAAATTAAATATGGTATAAAAACTTCGAATAAGAGACAGAAATCTAATTTTAATTTCTAAGAGTACGAATACTTTGTAAAAGGATTAAAGCCTATGATTAAGTATATAGAGTTTAGCGAAACTTGTCCAACAAAATATATATACAAATTTAAACGTTGTAATTTTTTATTTTTCTATTCAAAGAAAGAATTCAGATTTGCATCTTTTAGGTGTTTCTCTTACGAATATATTGATTTTCTCTTTATATATTAATCAACTGCACAATACTACTATTAGCATGACCTAATTAAGGGTTAAAGTTCACTTACCACAATTCTCCAATTCGTTCAACGCCATTTGCCAGCCACACAAAAAAGGTATGAACGAGCCACAGCTGAAAGTACAAAAAACAAAGAAAAAAAAAATCAGACCATTAGTCACATACATATATGTATTTGTACATATTTACATGAGAAATCGAACAGAGCAAAGATAAACTAAAGGCAAAGCAAACAGAAGATAAACACCAAAATGGAGTCTATAAATACTCATACAAGCTACATGCATGCACACACATGCACGCTTGTAAGAATGAATAAATATATACAAACATATACATAAGTATGTATACACACCCTTCATTTGCCGCTTTTCAGACGAACAAAGACTCGTTTTCTTTGTACACTCAAATTGCATTCGTGCAATGCAGTTTCATGTAGAGAAAATTTTACGTTGGCTGCGCTGCTGCTGCTGGTGGTGTTTCCACATATGTCACTCATACAAACGCACACTAACACAATCAAGTTATTTTAGCTTCAGAGGAGACTGCGCTGCTTCGGCCAGCGGAGCACCCTGAGTGGCCTTTCTTTTCAGCTTTCTCATATGAGTTTTTGATTACGTTTTTCGACACGAAATTCATAATTTTAGTCTTTGTTTCTTTCACAAACTATTAATTTAGGTAATAATTAGTTGTTTAGTTTATATTTGTTTAATAATTTGTCTTTTTCAGACCCACTTTAACAGAACACGACTACACTTGCTGACGTATGAGATGAATATGAAACGACGAAGTTGGGAAAGTCGCTTCAGAATGAAAACTGGTTTTGGTTTGAGGTAGAGTCGCGTTTTAGACTTTGGTATTTCGGTTTTTACTTTTAAATCAATAGTAAAATGAATGAATTTCATTAAAAAAAGTTGGGTAAGAAGTTTTTTATATTGATTACATTTTTAGCAACCGTTTAAAACTAGTTATTAACAATTTAATGCAGGAGCAAATCCGAGCAACTTTCGTTTAGAAAAATTCTGTATACTTGAATGGCAGTCGGTGCGTGGAAAAAGGACGGCAATACAAACAAGACGAAGTATATTTTACGGTGCTGCCAACTCGTTTAGGTGAGCGGTTGATTTGAATTGGAAAAACGACGAATAGAAATTATGAATGGAAAAAGTATAATAATAATAATAATTATAATAAAGATATTAAATAGGAAATGTATTAAATGATGCTATTATTTAATATTAAGAACTTTAAATTAAAAACAATGAAATTGAAGCTATAAAAAACCGAAATGTGTTTGGGCTTTGTTCGACTGTTTATTCGAGCGAAAGTGTTTCGTTCATGAATTTTAACATATATTATTCCGGGTTCAAGAGATGCAAAGCCTTGCCGACAAACTAATTAAATCAGCTGTAAGCATTTCAAGTGCAATGTAAAAACTTCTTATCAGAAAAAAGCTGAGCTGCACTAAACTTCCTGAACTATAGTAGTTGCTATAAAATAGTAATATTTTGTTCAGTATCGCTTGAAGCTTCGCGCATGTTAAAAGTTATTATTTTGAAATACTAGTAAAATGAAAAAGGAATATTTTTGTATCATATTTCTGATCATCTCAGTTATTCCATGGTCCTTCAGTGCTACGGTCTCTATTGCGAAAAAGAAGGAACCGCCTATTAAAGATTGTACACGAGATAATAAAAATAAATCGGAAATGTGCCATAATACTATAACTCAAGCCCCAGTGCCACTAGTAAATCAGACAGTTACGCCCAAGCCCAAGTTGGCAGAATTTCAAATAGATGCACACAAGACAATCAGCATCAGTAAAGATGATCTTAATGATCTATTGGATGTTTATATGGACAAGTTAGCTGAGAATGCAGCCACAATCCATGACAAGGAGAACGAGATAAACATTCTACAATCGAGGAACAAATCCGACGAAGATCAACTGAAAAAATATCAAGAACTATTGGAAACGTGTCAGCTACAAAATACTACATTCTCAAGCACGCTGAGCGAAAGGGATGAACAGATTAAGGCTTTGCTATTGAAAACAAGTGTTTACGAGACGAGATTAAAACGAAAGCAAAATCTGTTGGCTTTGCATAGGAAACAAAATGCAACTAATGCAGCAACGATAAACGAGCTAAAAGCTCGTGTCAAAGTCTTGGCATACAGGCTAAGAGAGCGGAAAGATGATTTATTGGCAGACTGGGAGGCGGCAACAAATAGTTGTTTACCCCATAATAAAATGTCTGGAATTCATTTAATGCAATTGCCCGATTTTCGACCATTTTTGGTGGCCTGCGAGGGCAACGGCTGGACGGTGATTCAGCGCCGCATGGATGGATCTGTGAATTTCTATCGCAATTGGAATGAGTATCGCAACGGTTTTGGCAAGCTGAATGGCGAGTTTTTCATTGGGCTGGAAAAACTGTACAGGTTAACGGCATTTCAGCCCCATGAGCTTTTCGTATCGTTGCGCCTCTTCAATGGCAGCCATTGTGTCGCTTTCTATGACGACTTTGCCATTGGCAATGAGACTGAGGGTTACGAACTGAAATTACTAGGAAATTTCCATGGCAATGCCAGCGATGCGATGCGCACACATGACAAAATGAAATTCTCAACCTACGACAGGGACCACGATGAATTCACTCACATCAATTGCGCTGAATATCATCATGGGGCGTGGTGGTATGATTTCTGTTCGCGCAGGTGGGTGTGTGCTAGGTGCTATAAAAACAATAAAGCTACTATGCTATACAGAATACTAATAATAAATACTATATGTGTATTATAAAGTACACTGAATAGGAAATCATATTAATATTTAACATTGAAAATAGGTATAAATTTTTTTTATAAATTAAACTCGTAGCTTATTTCATTTACAAATTATTTATTAAAATTATTATTAAATTATTGATAAATATTATTTTTATAAAAAACAGATAAATATTAAATATATATAATTATAGGCACTTAATTACTTAAAAAAAATATATGCCATAAAATACTAAATTACTAACATTGTATTATACAACAATTAATACTTTGCTATAAATCATACTACTCATATTTATTTATTATAATATTTCAATATCACATTGAACAGTTATAATAATAGGCACAAAACAATGTTTTGCTACAAAATATAAATTTATATAAATGTGCAGTAAATCATACTAAATTATTAATTTTACTAAAAATCGTAATGAATAATTATATTTATTATACAATGATGACTTGCATTATAAAAACTCGTATGCTGTCTATAAAAAAAAATACTAATGACAAATAATATATTTAAAGCAAAGAAATAATCGAAACTTGATAGCATTTACACAAATATTCACTTTAAATATATAGTATATATATTCTATGCCTTACAAAAAAATAATGATAAATTTGGTATTTATTTTAGCAATCTCAATGGAAAATACTTCAAGACGCAAACGGACAGCGAGCAGGGAATCTTTTGGGATCAATGGTATAGCTTCAAGTCATTGAAGTCTGTACAAATGCTGATACGGCCAAAGAATGCTAAAATTTAAATAAATCGTATATTGAGCAATAAACGCCAAAACATTATTATTGAGTCGAGCGATAAGTGCCACAATTATTTCCACTCCTCTTTTTTTTTTCGCTGTTTGTATTTCATTCATTGGGGCTGCTCATTGCATTGCGCTGGTTATTGGCAGACGAATCAATGATGCAATTAATTTTCCATTCATTCCATTCGATTGCTACAATAAGATCATTTCAATTAGGTTGATGCATTATTCAGTTGAAATGAACATCGGAAATGGGTCTTTCAAATATAAATGTTTGTATACCCGTATATTGATGACTTGACGTTGTTGCATTATCTGATTAATCAATAAAAATTATTGCTGGTAAAATAAACAAATGTTATATTGGAATTATTTACATATGATAATTTTTTTTTTGGTTTATATATTTTGTTTTGTATATATTTGCATGTATATTGTTAAGTAAATATATTTATGTATGTATAAATGAGTAGGCGGCTCGGCTCTTTAGATTTAAATATTATGAATTGATTTTCTTATTCTATATATTCTCAAATTACTTTTTTGTATAGCTTGGACAAAAGCTATCCTAGAGTTGTACTATCCAAAATATGTGAAATCTACATTATTCCATCTATATTTCATTTCAAATGTCTATCATGATTTTGTAAGTAAACTTTTCTTAAAATTACTATTCATATTTTTATTTTTATATTTAAAAATATTTATTTCATAAATAAATTTTGCATATTTTTATTATTATATTATATATTTTGAATTGTATTTAATTTATATATGAGTACGTAAAATCTATCTACCAGATATGGCGAGTGAATATGTTTAAAATTTCAGCTTATTTGCACTTTATTTGGAACGCTATATACTAATTAAGTATGATCTAATACATCAATTTCAATCAGCTTAAATAAAATAAATAATATATGTAGTTAATCTAAATAATATAAGAATTTGCTAATATATCTACATTATATATATTTAGAGCTAAGTTGAGATCGTTTTCTTAAAAGATCTACCAAAGTTAGTCTATTAATTATCATATTTATACAATTTAAGCTAGATTTTAGCCACATCTATTAAAGACTAGGCAGATCACTTGGTGGTATTTAGAAGATATGTTAAGTACACGCGTTCTACATTGAGTAGTGAATAATCTCTAAGTACATGCCAAATCGAGTCGACTGCCTGTAATGGCTTTGTAAATAGCTGGCAAATAGATTAGATGGCTGTTGGAGAGTCTTGTTGTCGCTGCTCCTCGACCTCCAACTCCTCCCCCTCCTCCTGCAGCTGCTGCTGCTCCTCCGTCAGTTGTTGCTGCTGCTGCTGCTGCTCTGAAGAGTGCTCACGTTTTCTGTGCCAACGCAGGCTGGCGAACTGTGCAAAGCGCTTGCCACAAGCTCCACACTTGTACTTCTTCACGGCCAGATGGAGTTCGGTATGCTTCTTGAGGTTGCCATATGTGGTGAAGGTCTTGCCGCAGACGGTGCACAAATGCTTGCGTATATTCAGATGGGCGTTCATGTGATCGGTGAAGCGATTCTTCTCATAGAAGCCCTTGTCGCAGATGGGACAATGAAACGACGACTGATTCAGATGCGTGCGCCGATGTATATCGAAGAACGACCATGTCTTAAAGGATTTGCCACACAGATCACAGATGTAGGGCCGTTCGCCCGTGTGCGTTCGCATATGTATGGCCACCTCAGTGGAAGTGGCAAAGCGTTTGTCGCACTGCTCGCAGGCGTACGGAAAATCCCGTCTATGCCGACGAATATGCACAGTCAGATTGCATGGCATTTGGAAGCCCTTGCCGCACAGCGTGCAGATGAAGGGCTGCGTGCCATCATGCGCTGCCCGATGCACTTTGTACTGATCGCAGGTCTTCACCAGCTCGCTGCACACGTCACAGCGAAAGGGACCCAGATTCGGTTCGAGAAATTGGCCCAGCTTTGCATGCAGCAAGGAAATACTACTGCAGCCTGAGGCATTTGTCAGAATTTTACGTTTCTGTGCTGAGAAATCCTTGCGCAACTCAAACAATGTCTTCTCCAGCTCGGCTGTGGTGTAGGCACTCTGAAAAGTCGTATTCAGCTCTTCGAGCATCTGGCCCAAGGCCAGGGTGCGATAGGCATTTGAGCGGAAGTCGGGATGATCGACATCCCAAAGGGCTGGATAGTTACGATAGATTTCCACAAACTGCAGCTGATCGTCCTGCAGCTCGAAGCTAATGCTGCTGGCATCAATGAACTTGGTTCGACGATACGATTCCACAACTCCCTTTTTCTACAAAGCCAATAGACGCAATATTAGATAAATTTATTATATTAGGTCTACTTCTAACACTCACCTTGCTGATCTTATTAAAGATCTGCTCCTGTAGTATCTTTTGCAGAAACTCCAGCTCATCGTAACACCACAGCTTGGGCAAATAGAGACCCTTGTGCTTGATCACCATGCGCAGTTCCTTGCGATAGCGTGTGCGCAGCTTTTGCAACTCCTTGTAGCAATCCTCGCCACTCATTTCATAGTTCAGCTCTTCCAAGAGCTCCGCTGATATCTCTCGATATAGTTCCTTTTTGGAGCAGTTGTTATAGTCAAAGTGCTGCGGATTCCATAGACTCTCTTGGCGCCTGAAGCCATCGATCAAACAGCTCAGGACTTCACGATATTGCGCTGATTTTGTGGTCGATTCGCTGTCTGTTTCACTGGACTTTTCACTCTCCGCTGATTCATGCTGAAAGGGTCCAGAAAAGAATGTGCATAAAAAACCTTTATATTTTAAATCATATCTGTAAATTGAAACTCGAAATATTTTACATCATAATATGTAAAATCTGTAGGAAATAGGGGGAGGCTGGTGGGCAGATTTATCCTAACTATTTCATCATTTTTTCTGCAGTGTCAGCAGTGAGGAGCTTGAACCTGTTTCAGGATTTTCTCTCTAATTTTGAATGCTTGCTTTGCTTCATTGAACAATTAAAGGTGAAACAATGTATTTTGGAATAAATAGACCCAATAAATTAGAAGGACTGGGCTATCAATCAAAATTGTCAAACATAAAACGTAATCTAAATTCACAAAGGAACGCCTCATCTCATTCAGAATGCAGCTTCCTTCCTCCTTCTCTCATAAGAGTGTGTAAAAAAAACGAGAACAGAAACACGTTCGATTCTGGGAAATCCTTTCTAAACACAACTGAATACCCAAGCAAACTTACCCAACGTGACACCCAATCTATTGGGCCCACCCTAACCTTTTCTTATGCATACGAATTGTGCTTTAGGTGTTTTGTCTCTCCTTCCAAGAAAATGACATAGGAAATTCAAAAGTTCTGAATCTAGTAAAAAACTGATTTGATTTTAATAAAATCTGTGCTTAAGAGAGTGAGCTGTCACACAAACGTGAAACCCAATCGCCTGGGTCAAGAACCCAATTTATCCTTATCGTTATGCTTAGCTTGCCCCATACCTTTAGCAGCTGAACAACCCTACGGCTAAGGCTATAAATTAAGCTCTAACAGTTGGCTGTCGCTCTCACGCTCTCTCTCTCTCTCTCTCTCTCTCTCTTTCTCCTTCTTTATCTCTCCAATCTGAAAGCAATCTTCCAGTTCAAGGCGCTTTTAACTACTCATCTATACTTTACAGATATCAAGCCTTCCTTACCTTTGCCTCTCGCTCCGCTCTTTTGGCTTCAATGATGCCACGCAGAAAGTGCATCTTCTCAAAGTACCACAGGCGGGACTTGTACTTGTCGCCCAACGAGTTCAGTTTGCTCAACTCGCGCCGATAACGACCGCGTAGCTCCTTTAGCACGGCAAAGACTTCGGCGCCGGTTAACGGTATTTGAAAGACGTCCTGCAGCGGCGCAGCCAATTCGTTATAGACGCTGCGCTTGGCATTGTATTTGTAGTCGGAATGTTTGGGATTCCAAAGCTTCTCACAACGTTCATAGGCCACCAGCAGAGAGCAGACAAATTCGCGATTACGCTCGAGTTCGCGACGCGTGCGCTGTGGGAGAAAGAGAAGAAGAGAGTGTGTTAGAGAGAGTGAGAAAAATAGTTAAATAAAACTTTTATTATTGTTGTTATTTTAATCATTTTGCTCACCAGCTTCAAGTCGACGCTGCTTGCCACGCTGCTAGTGGGCGAATTGGGCGGCATTGGTGTTGGAGGCGTGGCCGGCGGGGTTAGCTCCAGCACATTCTGTTCCATATGCTGGTGCTGATGTTGCTGTTGCTGTTGTTGTTGTTGTTGCTCCGCAGCAGCTGTTGCGGTTTGCTTTTCCGCGTCGCGCTGCTTGCGCTGCATTGCCTGGCAAAAAGAAATAATAAAAATAATAATAATAATTCGCATTCACGTAAATAAAAATATCGCACGCATAAATAAAGTCATATGATCGTCTCTTCACTTCACGTGTTTACATCAAGCAAAGAACAAAAAAATGAAAAAATAAAAGGGAAAGTCTCCAGGCGTTCCTTTCCCCGCTCCCAGTTCCGCCCTTAACAAGTGTAAATAACAGCGGCTATTGGCCTTTGGGAGCTGTGCGCCCTCGTTGTCATCGACATGGCTTATCGCACATTGCGCACAGCTTTTTATAACTATAACAATTTGCCCCTATATATATATATATATATATATAGTATATATATATATATATCTAAAGTTGTATTTTTTTGTTGTTCGAAATATGTTTGCATTTACATTGGTTTCATTTGTTTGCATTGTCCATGGCATTTAATGAATTATTCAAGGGTATATCGCGTGTCTCATACAATGTATTTCCTCTTTTGCTTCTACTTCTTGATCTTTTCCTACTTTAAGATCAGTTGCTGGCAGCTTTATCAGCTACGCACAACAATGGAAAAATAATTTATGTCATAAAACTCCAACAACAGAAGCAAGAACATAAAAATGCTAACACTTGAATATACCCTGTATTTTATAGGAATTAAAAATGATGTAAAAATAGAGTTTTCGAAATTTTTATGTAGAAATAATATAATTTTGGAACTTTTCAATTAGATATATAAATAAATAAATAATAAATATAAATAAATATATTAATATAAATAATATAATAAATAGATATTATTATTATAAATAACTAGGTAAATATACCCCATAATAGTTTATAGATATCTCATATATCTTAGGCTGGAATTCCATTGAATTTGAGTAAGAATTTCTAAAATATTCTAGAAATTGAAAAATATTAAATTACTTCCTCATGAAACTTGCACTTTTCTCCAGCTGCAGAATGTCGAAGCTTAGATAGAATTACATTAAACAACAGTGTATAGCCATATGGAAGTCAATTGCTGGCAGTAAATGTGCGAATACTTTTCATATTCTATAGAATTTCTAGAAAGTATCTCAAACTCGGTATTATCTTCATATTAAATATCTATAATTTTTCATGCAGTAATATCCGGATTTAACTGGTAAATTTGAGCAGAAATTTGATATACCCTGTATATTGGAGTGGTGCAAATTGTTTACACTGCTGATATTTCATGAATTTCTTTTTGTTAAATGAGTTATATTTGAGGATATCAGAGACTAAAGCTGAGAAGATTTAAAAATGGCTAACGATATAACTAAGCAAATGAGTAAATTTTAAAATATTTTCCAAATGTTACAATCATTTATCAACATTTTCAGAAATATATATGTAAGACAATGATCTAAAGGGTATCTATCATTCCAACATTATACCCTCTCTATGCGCATTGGATCATAATCGCAAGCAAAATGGAAGTTTGCCGCCTGATTGTCGTGAATTAAGGCGACAAGTGCTGCAATTGTTGACCCGTTTTTATAGGCATTTTTTCTTGATTCCTCAGTCGATTTGTTCGATTTTCATTAACTGTTGTTGGCCCTTGCAGCGAATCAATAAAAATATTCTGATTGCAGTTAAAGAACAATTGTGTGAAGCCAATTGGGAGAGTCTGGAATATAAGGCAAACGAACTCACTTTATAAAACTTTGTTGATTGAACACGAAGGAAGATTGGGAGTCAAACAAAAGATAATATGGATAACAATACTCTGCTCAATCAATACTTAACTAAGACTAAGCCCGTTAAGTGAAACCTATTGACTGCCAAAAGCAAGCCCTGACCTTTTCAATATTAATCAATGCTATTTCGCCATTTGTTAATTGAACAAGTGAAGCATTGCGGACCTTGGCCCCAATTGAAAGCGAAAAAAAGAAATCAAAGAACAGCCAACAGACAGCTCGAGCTCAAGCAATACTAAACCAAAATCTAAACTTTGAAAAAAAAAAAAAAAAAACACCCCATAGCAGACGCAACACAAAACCCAACCCAAACCTACCCAAAACTGAACTCAATTTTGCAGTAAATAAAACAGAAAACATTTACCATTCGTTGTTGTTGTTGTTTTAGTTGTTGCCCGCCCTAAAGGTATGTGGCTAGCACGTTGTCTGCCAGGTAAAAATGAAAAGGAAATAAAGAGAGAATATACGACTAGCATATACCGTATGGCTAGATTGATAAGCTTTGATTTCTTTTTGTCAAATATGTAGATAATTAAAATGAATCTTTTTAGAGATCTAAGAAGAACGTCATATATAAATATACAAAAGGATTTATATAAAGGCCTAACTATGCACATTTTATAATTATTTATATAATTTTCTTATATTCATTTTCTTTTTGATCTAAAATGTAGACATTTTTTCGATTGATATATTTATTATTAATTTTATTTATTAGACTTATATATTGGCAATTATATAAAATATCATCATCAGTTTTATATTCATTTTCGATCAAGAATTTGCATACTTTAAGGCCGCAGTCAGACTATGCTCTGTCTGGCAAGCTTATGTATGTATGTATATACCCCCTTTTGCAAACACTCAAAGCTCGTAGGGTATAGCAATTGTGAGTACTAAGGGTGGGGTTCACCTGGGCTCTGTTGCATGCAACATTCAGCCAAGTCCATGTACATACACGTGTATGTATAATGTATATATATATACATATATACATATCTAGTGTATATACCATATCTGGGTAGCTTCAGCAAATGGTTTAGCAGCTGTTTCTGTTGATTTCTGCAGCAAAGGCGCGCAATTTGTAGAGCGTGCCAAAACAATGCCAGCAAAATATTAGAAAATAAAAAAAAATATATATAACACTCTGGCGATGACGTTCGCGACGTCGGAGCTCTTAGGGATTGGGTTTGGTTCGGTTGGGTCTGTCAAGTTGGGTGTGGCGTACGGTGGCCTGATGGCCTGGTGGCACAAAGGGGGCCTGACCGCTGTCCACTATTGATGGGGCGTCTGCGTCACGGACGCCGTCTGTGTTTACTGAACACGCAATTGAAATAATTGATCCAGTTAACAAAATTGCATAAAAATTCAATAAAAAGACGGCCACAACAACAATGGGGAGACTCGGAACAAATTGAAACCTGATCGCAGACTCATTCATCGAGTTTATTTACATATACAATAAATATATACATACATATGAGCGTGTGTGTGTAAAAGGGGTCGAAAATTCATTAGGAATCTGAAGAGTGAAAAAGAATTTTTAGAGGAATGATGGATCATAAAAAATACATAAAACTAAAAGAGTTTATGAAACGAAAGAATCTGAGTTTATAATTCTAATTAAACAATTGCAGAGGCATTTGACAATAAAAAACTTAGTTGGTTAATTGACTGACAAATTATATTATCATATTATTATTATTATTATTATTATTATTATTATTATTATTATTATTATTATATTAATATTAATATTATTATTATTATTATTATTATTATTATTATTATTATTATTATTATTGTTATTATTATTATTATTGTTATTATTATTATTATTATTATTATTATTGTTATTATTATTATTATTGTTATTATTATTGTTATTATTATTGTTATTGTTATTATTATTATTATTGTTATTATTATTATTATTATTATTATTATTATTATTATTATCTTTAATTTTTCATTATGGATTTTTTTTTCGCCAAATATTAAGAGATTAACTAATTTACAGATCGCCATATGATGGAGCCCTGTTGATGTTTTTGTTGTCGCTGCTCAATTAAAAATGATTGTTTATTGCATTTGCCACTAGAGCAGACGACGGCACAGATGACACAAAATATGCGGGTAACGCAATCAATTCCTTTGATGATGATGGCGATGGCGATGGCGATGGCGATGGCGATGTCCAGCCAGCTGCTGCTGTTCCACAAATTAATCAAATGGCATTTCTAGACTGCAGCGCCAATTGTTGATTATCAGATGGCAAGGCACAGATGGGCGTGGCAATTAGAGGGCGTCCGCTAAACGAAATCCATGAAAATAAGGTGTGGGCGAGCTGTAATGGGTGTTGGCTCTTGGCTCTCGCCTGTTGTCTGTTGGGCAGCGTCAAGCGGCATTGCCTTTGTGCCGTTACAAGCCAAAGCAAATAAAAGATTCATGCTAATGCCATTAAAACACATTTAATACCCTTATAAAACATTTGGCCTGGAAAACGGCTTCAAAACGCTGTCAGCTCGTCGACAAATTGCATTAAATATTGTTGAAACTTTTCGCTTTTGTTTATTTACTTGAAAGCTGAGTGTTTGCCACGATTTGATTGATTAAATGCTGCAAAATGGGGGCTTGAGTTGAGGCTTTGCTAATCAATAAGTCATATCTGGAAATACTCTAGTTGCCCCATAGCGCTCCGGTGAAAGAAAAGACGCGTTTTCTTTGCCACTGTCAGCAGCTCTCGCATGGCAGCTCGCGGCGCTTATTTGTATGCTACATAAACAAAATAAGCTCCAAGTGTCATAAAAGAGGAACAGTTTAATATGTTCGTATGATAATCGCTAACAAACAGACAGTCTAAAAGGCCACATAACATGCAAGACCCATAACCGGGTTGCACAATCACTGATGGACCAATGGATACCCTAGGTAAGGTGCGGAAGAGACGAATTATGATCATAGTCTAGTATCTAGTATCTAGTATCTAGTATCTAGTATCTAGTATCTAGTATCTAGTATCTAGTATCTAGTATCTAGTATCTAGTATCTAGTATCTAGTATCTAGTATCTAGTATCTAGTATCTAGTATCTAGTATCTAGTATCTAGTATCTAGTATCTAGTATCTAATATCTAATATCTAGTATCTAGTATCTAGTATCTAGTATCTAGTATCTAGTATCTAGTATCTAGTATCTAGTATCTAGTATCTAGTATCTAGTATCTAGTATCTAGTATCTAGTATCTAGTATCTAGTATCTAGTATTTAGTATCTAGTATCTAGTATCTAGTATCTAGTTTTTTGCATCTTGTGTTTCTATTTTCTAGCTTTTAACTTCTATCCTCTAATTTCATTATCATTACCTCATTAAAAATATTTCACTCACTCACGTGCTATCGATATCAATATTAGCCAATTGTTTATTATCATAACCTATCTACAGATTATTATAGAGTATACACACCCCTACAGAGAGAGAGAGATAGACCCCACATTACAATCGTAAAAGGAAAAGCTAAGCATTTGTGACGTAATCGCAGCTAAATGTGTTGCGAGACACGTGTACACAAAGAACACTTTGTCTATCGATTCGGGGACTACTCGAAAAGCTGAAATCACATAGATAATGCTCCAAGTATTCGATGCAATCAATTTTTGCACCTAATGCGGCGATATTAACTTATTTGGTTCACGGTTTGAAAACGAAAAACTAAAAACTAAAAGCAAATAAATTTCATCAGTCAGTCACAAGGCAGGTAGTAATTTAATTAGACTGATTATAAAACTGAGACGATAAATCAGCTGATCGATCAGTGCAGCCAGACCTGAGACAGGTGTTGTGCGTGCGTGGGTGAAATCGAACGAGAATGTCGAACACAAACCTACTAAAAAAAAAAAACCTGAACTGCGGCTATCTATAAAGCGCAGGGAAAACAACTTAAAGTCGCAGCATTAAAAATATGCTAAATGAATAATTTTAGTAGAACATGTTAATTATTTAATAAGTGTAGCTGATAAACAAAATAAAACTAACTGAGCTACAAAGAAGTGTGAAAAGGAGAGGTAGAAACAGATCGATCATAAAAGACAAGAAATAATTTAGCTTAGTTTCTACAAGAAGGCAAACGATCTGATTCCTTGAAACATATTAATCAAATAAATATATAAAAAATAAATAAATATATTTATTTTTCTTTTTGGAGCATGAGCAACACCTGTTTATTGTGGGTTTTAGCTTTAATCTTAATTTAAGGCTATCGTAAATTAGCTAAAGATTAGCTGTAATTCATGTTTTATCAAGCGAAGTAGAAGGAATTATCAATTCTTATGAATTGTTAGAAAAGTTAGAATGTGACAAATAAAATAAAATAGAGCATAGAAAAGTAAATACAAATTTATTTTTAAACTTTGAAAGAAAAATCTTACATATGTACTTCATATAAGAATTTATACTGGAGTTAGAATTCGTCGAACAATTTTGTGCAATTTCATTCTCTATTGTTTTAGAATAGCCCATCTATATTATTTGCTTGCTCGATTCAAGATTTAAGTGCCAGACCTCGGATTACATAAATTCCACAAGTTACTAAAGATATATCACTCAATTCTATCGATCGTCAGCTCAGTTTTCCCATTCATTTCCTTTTAGCATAATTCTATATAATTTATAGCAGTTCTTATACTAATGTACATATATATGGTCAATAATATTATGATTTCTACACGGCGATACTTCAGGCATTCAATGATTTATGCGCTTCAATCGAGCAACATTGCGATAGGTGTTTCTTTTCCCTTTGTTTTTTTATGACAAGTGCTCTAAAAATACCAATTTACCGGTGTTTAAATGTACATTAAAAGCTGCTTAGGCCAGTGGGAGAGCTGTGGAAGCACACACGTTCGTTCATTCTCCTTATCTATTGAGCCGTTTCAATAGCGATGAAAAAACAAAAAAATTGAAATGAAATTGTTTTATTGCCCACAACCTGAGCTGATATCGACGACGCGTCGTCGTTGTCGTTGTCGTTGTCGATGAGTAAGAGATTCTCTTGCGGGATTGGGATCGAGTCGTATGTTGCAATACATACATACATACATTCATGTATGATCTATAGAATTGCAATGGATTTTAATCTCGAGTGGCAAGAGTTGTACTTTCTTATAGATAGTTAATGGAAAATTTTAAAAGTTCTATTTATGGTATATCAATATAAATGATCCATAGATAGTTCTCGGTTAACCCAAATAAATTAAAAGTAAAATGCTTCAATTATGTGTTTATCAGCTAGTTGGTTCCACTGTGCATACCCCTTATAACATATATGTATATACATATATAGAGAGAGAATGTCTGCCTAATCGAAGCATAGATAATTTGCTTCGTTGTTTACTTTCCCGGTTTATAGATATTAGTAACGTCAACGTTAACAGGCAAATGTGCCCCCAGACTTATTGATAAAAGTGAAAAAACAACAACAAAAAACAAAAGCATGTAAAAACATTGAAGTGAGCTTAACTGACTGCTTAATACTCGCTCAAGATTTTTAAAATTTTTCTAATATTTCTCTGTTGTTAGGGATTGCGCACTTGAAGAGTCATATGTGACGAATGATTTATGATTGTAACTTTTAATAGAAAAGTGATTAAACGAACTCTATGAAACATTTAAATATAAATAAGTTATTTCTATATATTAAACATTTAGACCTTTGATATGCATTCAGCAAGCACTCCCTAAATCTCTAAAAACTGAAGAATATTTAAAAAATGTTGCTTCATTTTCTGATATATACAGCCTAATGAGCATTATCTTCAACCAATATACTCTCTTTTCACATCATGAACGAGTATGCATAAAAATAAAAGAGCTAGCCTCTGCCGACTATGGAGTGGCTATTACTCGTAATTGTATAGAAACTTCTGTGAGTAGCCACGTCTGGGGCTGGGGGTAGTCGCAGCAACAACAATTATATTTCCATGAGTTCTATGTAGTCTGATATCGAAAGCAGGGTTAAGGCAGGGGGGTTAAGCGATAATACAGCCTAGACTCACTGCTCGTATAAATAGAGTAAAAACTTTCATTGAAAATGACGACAAAATTCGTTATAATGAAATATCTATCGTTAATGGAAACTCAATGATTGTGCGCATAAAAGTAATAGAAAAATTCTATATAAAATAATTATATATATATATATTTATAAATATTTACTATGAATCGTAATTTTTTGAACTACCCCAGAATGCAATTTTCCAGGCCACAATAATTAAATATTTATTATGACTCATTTTAATTTTCAACAAAATACAATTTTTAAATATTTCTCTTTACTTTTCAGTATATATATTTATCATATTTATGCCACATAAATATACTCGCTTTCTGTCAGCACAAATCCAAGCAAAATATCTCATCAAAAAAACGTTAAAGCTTCAGACCTAATTTCATTTAAGTAAATTATTTAAAATATAATCTCGCTCAAGTTAGAGAAAGAGAGTATATGAAATTTGCAAAGGAATATTCATATGTATTCACATAAAAAATGCTCAAATTTTTGGGTTACGCCCATTAGAAGGTATGGGAGTGTGAAATATGTATACGAATGCGTATAAATAAATTATGAACATTGTAAGGGGCGTGTTATACAGTTTTACAACTTTACAGCTTTGACAACCAAACAAAATGTGGCAAGGGGTTAGCTCTTCTATAGTTACACCTGTTACAACAGCTACATCTACATTATCGTCACCTCAGGGCGTAACACTTTGAAAAATACTTTGTACTAATTTTGTAACTTAAGCGAGTATTCTGCAGTCTGTTGCGCCCGGCTGCAACATTTTATGTCTGTCTATGGCCACAAATTACTCACAATATATATATATATTTTTGAATTTATATATCAAGGAATTGATATGTTCTAGAATTTTTATATTTATAAGATGACCAAACTTGGAATGAAAATAAGTAAAAAGCTTTACTGCAAATGTGGTGCCAAATATAGATTGTGGAAATTGAAATTGAAACGAAAAACGAGGGTATATTTTTAATAACTTTTGGCTGGGTGCCGATTCGAAAGCTGTGAACGTGTATTATGCCGTCAGTAGGCTCCGATTTGCTGCTTTTTATATATACAAATATATAATATATATAATAGAAGGTACAAAAAATAAATATATATATATTTTTTTTTTATTATATAAAGATCATATATAATTACTCATCAATTTGAGTTTCTAGCTCTTAGAGGCGCTGAGATGGTACGGGTTGATACATACGGAAAGATAGATATTATATATCTAGATCGATTTAGTATCTTAATCCTGTTGAAGTCAATATATATATAGTGCTTTTGAGTTAACAATTATAGCATGAATTCGAATTTTCACATTAAGTTATATTCATATATGTTTGTTAGTTACATATATATATGTATATATTTATTGTTATATAAATATATATTGTTAATAGCCTCCACTCAGTTAAATAGTTTTATTTTACAGTTTTTCAAACAACTTAATTATTTAAATTTTTTTTTAGAGCTAGTTCAAATGTTTATTTTATTTCTATTTTAGTTTTTTTTTGTGTTTGACAAAATCAGCGCAAAAAAAAATATAAACAGAAGCAGTTTTGTTTTTATTTTGTGTGTGTGTGTTTTTTTGTTGTTCTATTTCTTTTTGTTCTAACACATTAATCGAAGGCTTTTTTTCCACGCTTCTGCTGTATTTATTTTGTGAACACATAAATTTATTATGTTGTTGTTGCTAGCTTTGAGTTTTTTTCTTTTTTTGTTTTTTTTGCTGTTCAGTTTTTGTCGTAGCTATTTTGTGTTTTTTTTTTTTTTTGCGTAAGTATATAGTATTTCCACAAAAAAAAATTTTTTGACGAAACCAAAACAAGTGAAAATCCAAAAAAAAAAAAAAAACAATGCGCCGCGCGTAAAAATAGCAAATACTCTCGCTGCTGAAGCTGACGAAGTGCGTCTGCCTACGCCCCTGCCGCCTTGTCTGGTCGAAACAGCTGTCAAGGCTGTGAATATCGGGATAAATGAGGACGTAAACAAAATGTAATGTATGGCAATTGACTGCAACTCGACTGCAGAGATACCCTGCTTTGCTATGCACAGATTTTTGTCATCTTCAATGTATGCAAAAAAAAAAAACTTTCCATTGCCAAATTCTATTTTTGATATCGAAATTGTTTGGTTGCCTGGAACTCGACTACGTTATACCCTATTTCGGCAGAGACAGTAAATAAATTAATAAATGGATATATATTTATAAGTATATATGCAATATATTCAATTAAATACGAGCCAATTAAATTAATATTTCATTAAAATTAATTAAAATGAAACTAATAAACAATTTAAAAACTCAAGTGATTGCTGAACGGTGCATGCCCCATTTGCTGCATGGACATAGGGTATGCAATAAATGCGACACAGTTTTTCGTATTTTGTGGCTGCTGCCCGCTGCTGTTGCTGCTGCTGCTGCTGCTGCTGACATTGCCGTTGCCGCTGCCGCTAATGCGCCGTTATTTTGAAGGTCGAGCAGTCGCTGTCGAACCTATTTGCAAAGGGCCAGAATAACGGAAACCCCTTTTTTGCTGTTCTTTTCACAACAACAAGGAAAAACAACGGCAGCCAAATGACCGCGGGGGCAGGCAGGGAATAGCATGGCCAGTATGAAGGGGACCTGGTGTGTGTGTGTGTGTGAACAAGAATCAACGATTAACTTACCACGCGCCGTGTCTCATAACGGGGATGGGCGACCACACTAACAGCGCCACTGGACTCCGCCGCCTCGTACGTATTTGCGTTTGCTTGCGTGTGTGTGTGTACATGTGCCAGCGCGTGTGCTTGTGTCGGCGCCTGTGCCTGTGTCTGTATGTGTGCGTGCGCCTGTGAGTGTGTGTGCGCGACTGCTGAAGAACAGGCCTCATGCAATATTTCAAATGGATCTATCGAGTGCAGTTGTTCGTTCTGCTCGCTGCGCGAAATGTCAGCCGATGGCGGTGGCGAGGGTGGCAATGGATTTTCTATAACATAAACGAAGTCCATTTCGGCAGGTGTTGTTGCTATTGTTGTTGTTGCTGCTGCCGTTGCCGTATTGTTTAGTTGCAATAGCGCAGCATTGTTATTGCTCGTCTTGGCAGGCAGAGTTGCTGTCTGCACAATGTTAACCAGGTCTAGGCCCATGCCCATGCCCATGTCCATGTCAAGCAGCCCCATTGAAGGCTGCGCCTCATTCCAATTGGGCGGGTTCTTTGTGCGTTTTGTTGTGGCCATTGGAGTATGTGTTGTATTCAGCGCTGCTGCTGCTGCTGTTGTTGTTGTTGTTGTTGTTGTTGTTGTTATTGTTGCTGCTTGCATTGGCATTGGCTCACCTTCGAGATGCATATCCATTATCATTAAATTTAAATCGGTTTGCGTTGTTTGTTCAATTTTCGCATCGGCTCCCTCGTAGCGCCGGCGCAGTTCCTGCATATGATGGCCGCGTATGTGATCAATGAAAACCGAAAATTGTAGACAAATGGCCGGGCAGAAGGCGCAATTGAAACCGAAACATTGTACGTCCGGCGATGTGGTTATCTCTCCGCACTTGTGAAAGTATGCGTAATCCTCGAGCTGCCAGTGGAACGATTGCGGCGCCAACGGTTCAGCCTCAACGGCCGGCTGTAGCGATAATATTGAGTTTGTGATTTCCACAGCCATTTCACATCAATCAATTAATATTTGTTGTATTAATTGTTTGGCCGCGAACCAACCACGCAGCAACACTCCTTAAACGGCTCCTAATCAGAATATTCCCTATTTTATTTATTTATTATTTTTATTGGTCTGCTGCGCGCGCCCACACACGACAAACGAAACAATCAAAAAAGGTGAGCGCACAAGTGTGAAATTGATGCGGCAACCGCTTATTAGGAATGCGTTCGTTGCAAACAGCCGGCAAACGAAAACTGTTGTTATGCTCGTCTGTTCTCTTCTTATAAGAATGCCGAACGGCATGTACTCAAACGCTAACAAGGTGACTCGCTGCGCAGTTCCGTTACTTTGGCGCTCTCTGAGCGCGTAAATTATCATAGTGTGAGTGAGTGTGTGACGTCAGTTGGTTGATAAAAAGATTTTTGTATGTAATAAGATTTATTGTGTAAAAATATAAAAACGTCTAATTTATAAATATATTTTAACAAACTTTTTTTTTTTTTGGTATAGGATGAAATATTATTTAAATTAAATTTAATTGTTGGTTCTGTTTTGTGCAGCCCTAGTAATTTGCATTCATGTTGCCCTGGTAAATGTGAACTAATAATTCATTTGGAGTACTTTTAAGTTTATGAACTTTCCTGATCACAAAAATATGAAAAAAACATAAGTAAATGAGAGTTCACTGAACTAAACAATTTTGAATATTCAAATTTGGGTGCTGCCAACTTGTTGCTAAGAAAAACGACGGATTCTTCGCACAATCGTAACTGTCAAAATTGTTAACATATGCGCTCAATTAGCAATTTTTTTTATTAAAAAAAAAACTAAGAGTTAAGAAAAGGTGGAAATTCAACAGTATTTTTCCAGCCCGCAATTAATGTTTTACATATGTTGTCTGTATTCTAAATATGGGCTTCATTTTACTTTTGGTAAAGTAGCTTAAAATACTTTAGTGTATTTATAATTACGAATTTACTTAGGTTATTTATATATATGAATTAAGTTAATATTTCTGCATCTTCTAGTTCGCCCTTAATATCGGCATCAGCAGTATCTACTGTACCTATCGCATCTGGCAATATGCACTCCTCCTGCTGCGACAACAACTGATTGACAATAAATAGATTACTACGATTCGAGTTGTCATCCGCCATTGCGGTCTGTGCACCTGCTCCAAGCTGTGGCATTCCATTGACGACGCCCACCGGCGTCGCTTTGTTCGAGGTGGCTGCTTTCCTACCTGGCGCCGTACTCGTGGAACGTCCGCTGTAGGTCTTTTGCGCTGGCGATGGATTAAAGGGAATCATGGTACCGGACCCTACTCTCTTTGCCACACGCTGACCCTCGAGCAAAATGCCAGGCGTCTGTAATTGGACAAATAAATATTAGTATTATATATCAGGCTTAATCAGTGAAAAGTCAAGCTTACCCTGCCGGCGGCTCCAGTTGAAACCGTCGGACGTGCGCGTTGCTGCTGATTAGGTTGCGTCCCTGCTGTTCCAGCTGCTCCTGATCCAGCTGCTGCCGCTGGCTGCTGTGTGAGTTTGACGAATGTGCCGGGTGCTGGCGCCGAGGTTATGGATGTCGTTGAGCTCATTGATATATTTGGAGTTTTGTACTGATAGCCAATAATGTTATTGCCTCTGTCGAAAACAGGCGTGCTGCTCGCCGCAGGCTCTGGATTGCTTCCAGCTGCTGCAGCAGCATCCACAGCAGCTGCTCCAGAGTTGGGCGTGCCTGCGGAGCGTAGCAGAAGCTGCTGCTGCTCGAGAGCTCTGGTATTGGCACTGTTGACGGCATACAAGCAATATGAATAGCTCTCCAACAGCTTGGTGGCCACGTCTACATCACCCGGCAGCAATGCGCTTGTCTTCACAATGTTCTCGATGACTTGCTGGCGTTCCAATCCACTCATCAATACAGCTCGTCGGGCTAAGCCCTGCAGCACGTAATCGAAGAGCTGGACACGGGATTGCAGTTCCGTGCGCAATTTGTCAGTGGGGCAAATTGGCGGCAATTGGAGCATGCCAGTTGTTGGAATTTTTGGAGTCTTCGCAGCTCTCATTGCGCTGGTTATAGTGAGGGGCGCCAGTGGGGGCGGGGGCGGCGATGCTGAAGCTACAGTCGGTGCAGCAGCAGCAACACTTTCCAACTGCGGCTTCTTGGCGAAGCTTGTATTAGGTTGAGGTAGCTGCTTGCCAATCGTATCCACATGGCTCACGGTTGGCACACCTGTCGCCGATGGCATTGCTGTCTGTGTGGCACTGCTGGGTGCTTCGGCATCCTTAGCCGCTGTCAACTGTTCGAGCTTGGCGCGCACCTTTTGCGGTATGTTCTTGTCCTGTTTAGAGATAATCTTTGTCGATATAACCATATACTGTGGCAATTCCAGCACCGGCACCTCCGCTTTCGAATGTAATCGCGTCGGATCAATGGCCTGCATCGGCCCGTCCAGGTTCGGACAGCAAAAGTCCAATCCAACATGGCTATAGGAGCGTTGATAGCGCGATGGATACAAAAATGAAAACATTTTCGTTGTGCCAAATGTATTCTGATCGTTAACGGCGTTCGCTGGAAGTATTGATCCGTTGGTATTGGAAGCGGAGGAAGTGTTGACGATGTTTGAGCTGGTGCTAGTGGTGTCGATGGCGGTGGCGGTGTTGACGTGGACATAGCTACTGATAGAATTGCTCACATTACTCGCACTGGTAGCCATATTACACTCCACATGCGTCGTCGCTACTGGTTTCGCTCTAATGTTTTGGTTGCTTGATATATTTGCTGCCACTTGGGCTATGGATGGCACTGGAACATCGATTTCCATGTGCAGCGCTGGTGCTGCGGCTGCATTGGACTGTGGTTCCTCCTCTACTTCTGGTTGCTCCGCCTTTACCTCCAGCACTGGCAAAGGCACTGGCAGCGGTACAGAGTTGGCAATTGGCATTTTCGTGTTGCCTTGTGGCCTTCGTACAAATGGCTGAGATTTGTTAAGAACAGGCTCTGGTTGCTTAATAGCCGCTACTTGATTAACAGCAGCTGCCTGCTTAACAGCTGCTGCTTGCTTAACAGCCGCAGCCTGCTTAACAGCCGATGCTTGTTTAACAGCTTCCACTTGCTTAACAGCCTCTGCTTGCTTTGAAGCTGCACTTGCTGCAGCAGTTTTGACACAGGGTGATGCAGCTATTGGCGGCATCAAGCGCTGCACGGTTGAGTCTGCTTGCTCAAGATTCTTGAGCCAATTTCTAATCACGCTTCGATTGAGCCGCACACGAAGTTTGCGCATTTTTGGCGGCAATGGCTGGGATGGTAGCTGCAAATCCTTGGGCTTCTGCACTCGCTTTGCCGCTCCCATTGCTTCAACTGACTCACTGACTGCAGCCGCTGTGATTCGCACTGGGAAAGCAATTGCAGCTTCTGCTGTGATTGGTTGTTCCTTTAAACGTTTAGCTCCGTCTGTAGTGGCCTTGGCGGGCTGTTTGCGCTTACGAGATTGCGAAGTTTTCGGTGGCTCAGAGCACTCGACCTGACCTTGACTCTGACTCTCACCTTGAGCTAGAGCCTGAGCTTGAGCCTGAGCCTGAGCCTGCGCCTCAGCTTTCTTCTGTTTTATACTCTTGCGCGCTTGTCGTTGCGGCTTTGGCGGCATTTGACCAATCAGTTCGGGCAACGTGGCCTGCTTGCGTTCATTGGAGGGATTGCGTTGCTTTGTGGGCGTGGGCGTGCCAGCCAAAGAGCGTGCATGGCTGCAGGCGCGTGTCACCGGCGTCGTAGTCTTCGATTGGGCTTGCGATAGTTTTGTTACACGTGGGCGCTTCTTACGCTCAGCCGATGAATCCCGGGATTCCGATGGGGTATTTGTTACTGTTGGCACAGATTCTGCTGCTTCTGCTTCTAATTCTGCCGCCGTTGGCACTTCTTTGGATTTGGATTTTCTAAACGACTTCTGGCCTGTAGCCTTTCGCAATTCCTTTTTCTGCGTGCCCTGCGCTTCAGTTAATTCTTCGGCGGCCACAGATTCGCTCGTCTCCTTGCTTTCAATGTTCATATTGCTAGCTGTTGCTGGAGTAGCAGATATTTCCTTACTATGAGCATCCAGCATCTTCGCGTTGGTTTGTGGCAAGGATTTTTTATTAACTATTGGGTTAACATTCACAGCTAGCTTTTCTGGCTCTATGGTTTTCGGATTCTCACTTGCAGAAGGTGCTTTGCCCGCTATACGAGATTGAACTGGTTTTGCAGGCACAGAAGTTGACTTATCTGTATCCGATTTACGGGCTTTTACCTTTTTGCCAGCCTCAATATTAAGTGAGGCTGAAGGTTGTGTTGCTATCAGACCTTTTTCCTCTTTCTTTGCTGATGCAGTAAGTGATATCAGCTTCTTTGCTGTCTCGGCCTGAGTCAGTGTCTTTTTGGGTGGACTGCTGCTCGCATCAGGCAGTAATGAAACAGAGATGTTAATACCAACGGCAGGAGATGCTGGCGTTTCCACCTTTTTGTACGGTTCACTTGTATTTGTTATTGCAGTTTTGGTTATTATTACGGTATTATCGATGGACATGGAGTCATCACTGCTGAGTAACGCTGATAGACTAGATTTAATTGGTGGCGCCTTGTTTACGTCCTCGTTCTTACTCAGCTTTGTTGCTGTCAATATTTTTCCCAACTTGTTGACTCCTGGTGTGGATTGTTGCGCCAGGTATTTCTTGGTTAACATTTGCTTGCTTTTACCCGTGCTTCCTGGCTCAATAGCCTCATTTGTCGACATGGGCTCGATGGTGTCCTCAGAATCCAGCATATTTTCCAATTTTCGGCGCTTTTGATTTGGCTGCTCACTGAAATTAAAGGGCTTTCCTGGACGCAACACTGTGAAATATTCATACATATATTAATTTATATATTTTTAATTTTACCTTATATGATGCTTACCTCCTTTACCAGTGGACAGATCTTTTTTTAGCATCGCTGGTGGTGCCATAGCAGTGCCGTCTCCAGCTTGTATTGCTTTCAACATTTTCTTACGCCTTGCGGCTGCTAAAATAAATATATGAGATTACGGGAAAATAAAGTTAAATATTAGAGAGCATACTACAAAATTAAATGGAGAAAGGTTTAATTATTTATTATTGGAATAGCTATTAACCATCTGACTCAGAGGCATCCGTTTGACTGGAACTCCCAGTATCGGTACACTCCTTATCCTTATCGACATTCTCTATGACACCTGTTGTTTCTTCCGTCGTACACAAATTATTAATGCTATCTGACACCAGCTGCTGCTCATTCGCAGCTTGTTGAATGGGCTCAGCAGCTGTCTGCTCTGATTGCGGCTGCTGCTGTTCATTAGGAGTTGCTATCTGAGACGCCTCTTCTTTTGATTGATGTAATTCATGAGGTATCGTCAGCTCATTTTGATGCTCCTCCACAGCAATTTTCTCTTCCTCGACTGTTGCTTCCAACTCATTGTGCTCCTGCTCCTTATTAGCTGCTTCCTGCCAAGTTAGCTTATCCTTAGTACTCTTTACATCAGATTCGTCTTTATTAATTTCGGCATCGTCTGTGGCTTGATCAATTGGTTGATCTCCAACAAGCTGAGTTGAATTATCAGCTTGATCATCGAGGTTAGGCTGATCAAATGGATCCTTCTCTGTCACCTTCTCTTCTATATCATTGCACACCGATTGATCAGATGGATATGTGCCATCTTCAAACTCTTCATCTTCTTCTTCAACATTTTCAAGATAGCTAAAATTGAGTTTAGAGCGTGGCATTGGTTTCTTAATTAGAATGCGAAGCTTACGGCATGAGCTGTTCGAGGAGCAAGTGTTGGGTGTGCTTTGATTAACGGCCTGATTACATTTCTCATTACCATGTTGAATATCACTGCAGCTAGCATGATGCTCTGGCTGATCGATAGCAACTGCTTTAAACGTTGCATCCTCATTAATTTCTTTCTCTTGTACCGACAATTCGCTGCTGCTGGTTGGAGCGTGATCTGATTTCGTTTCTGGTTTGTCATTAGTCTGCTCGTTAGTCTGCTCGTTAGTTGGAGCCTCGGCGGACTTCGTTTCCTTTAACTTAGTCCTTCTCGCCTTTGGTGGAAGGGGAGTACTCACTCTTGAGCGAGTGAAGTCGCTGCGACTTTTTGCAGCTTCATGTTCCATTTCAGATTCAGTTTCCTGCAAAACATCCTTTGTTTCGCGCGGTCTATCTATGACCGACTCATCGCATGGGGTTTCCTCCTTATTGCCTACAATATCCAAATCAAGACTTTTATATAAATCAGTGGAATTTTCATTTAAGTCCAATGTTGTAAGGAGTTCGAGATCTGACAATTCTTTAGTTAATTCTATCTCCTTTGAGGATTCAATAGTCTTAACATCTATTTTCATATGAGTATCTGATGAAGTGGGAATTTCAATATCTTTTTCTGAATTCGTTTTAATATCATTAGAATCACCATCAGGTGGAATTGATACAGATTGACCGGTCTCTGTTTCTGGAGTCGAGGTCGTTTCGTTCGTCTCAACCTGCTTCGGTGGCAAGCTTTCAATTATTGGCTTAGACTTTGTATTTCTTGATTTTTTATCAGTTGTGGAATTATATTTGTCATCGGGTTTTGGTGTCATTCTCGACGACCGATTTTCTGATTTCTTGTTTTCAGGAGCTTTAGTTGTTGTTGTCTTGGAGCTGCGTAGTGGTCGCTCGCTTACGGACTCTTCATGCGAACCTGGCTCAACACTATTGGTTGCTTTGGATTTTTTTGGTGTTTTAGCAGTCGACAGAACTTTCGATTGTTCTTTATTTGTCTTTGGAATTCCTGTTACTGGTGACTTTTCGGTCACCCGAGGACTACTGCGTCGTTGTGTTTCGGCACTTCCAACAGAATTAGTGTCACCCCTAAGCAAGCGCTTGGTATTACGGCTTTCACTTCTTGTCGATAATGTGGCCGATATGATATCTGGACAGGAAATTAATTGGGATAGTTCCGAGCGACGTGTCTTTTTAACCGTATCCACGTTTGAATTTGCCATTCGTGTTTTATCAACTTCATCTGCTAATACTTCCTTATCACTTTGCTTAATATTTCCATCCTGATTTTTTAGTTTAGAAGGATCTTTTTCATGCTTTTCTATTTCATCATTAGACAGTTCTTTATTCTTTTTATCAGTCTCCTGCTGTGTAGTTGGATCATTTTCAACCGACTCTTCAATATCCTTTGTATCTGGGATTTCCACTCCTTCCCGATTTGCTTTCTCTTGATTATGATTATCTGTTTCTTCAGTTTCCGGAGTTGTCAAGTTTTCAACATCTTCCCTTTCTAGTTCTATATCTTTTCCACATGTTTTAGCATTATTCAATCCACCCACGTCGTCTATATTCATACATATCCCAGCAGTCGTCAATTTTGAGTTAGATTTTTCGTTATTTGCCTCCATCTGAGCAGCCTTAAATTCAATGTTACTGCATATGCTTGTTGTCGTAGATGAATCAATATTTATTTCTTTCAGTTCTGGTTTTTCATTTATTTTAAACTCCGGTTGTGATTCCTCCTCCAGAGTTTTGTTCGTAGACTTTGATTCAGAAAAATCGATTGACATTATTTTCTCGCTGATTCTTTCCTCCACATTGACAGTTATCTTTTGATTTTTTGACAGATTTAGTTTAGCTTGCTCCGCTTTCCGAATATTCTTCCTCTTTTTCGGTCGACCAGGCCCACGCCGTATCTTCTCTTGTTTACTTTTTTGTTTGGCTCTCTCTATTTTAGGTTCTTTCTCTTTTGGTGTTTCCACATCTTTCGGTGGCGATTCTGATGGCTTAATCGTGATCTGTAATTCTGTGGTGGCGGCCCTGTTCTTTGGCTGCCTATCAAGAGCTTGCTTCGGGAAGGCGCCATCGCTTTTGGCGCGACGAAGTGCATGTATCGGATTTTGATCATCTAACGCTTCGTTAGAATAGGTCAGTTTGCGTACATGGCTTTTGGAGAACGTTGAGCTCACTGTTGGTTGATCGACTTTCTTTGAAGCAGATAAGCTGCGCGTCTTAGAAGCGGAACGGCGCTCGAATTCCCTGGAACGCTCAGCATCAATGCTAACGATTTCCTCAGCAATATTGAGACTCAACCGCTCCAAAGTTTCGTACGTTAAGTTAACGTCAACGTAATCAGCAGGAGATACTGCATTAATCTCGTTGTAGTACTTCGGTTGACTTTTACTGCTTGAGGGACTGTCAATCTGCTTCTCGGCTGTACAAATTAAAGCAAAATAAGTGATAAATGTGAAAAACGCAAAAATAACAGTAAAAATAATCAGAAAAACTTACCCTTTGCCTGCACCTGATCAATTTTATCCTGATCTTGACCTGTTTCAGGTGATGCATTAGACAGTTTTTCGTTGGAATGTGGTTTCTTAGCTGTGCTTGTGTATTTATGTTTAGATGGTGGCGTTTCGGCACTACTTAGATTATTTAGATACAGCTGCAGGCGATCATTATGACCAACTGGCGTTTGTTGCTGATGCTGCTTCAGGCTCTCATCTTCGGAAACAACAGGTGTCACAGTGTCTACACGGTTTGTTTTACGCACATTATAAATATAATCAGAGGGTTGGCAGTATCAACTAGTTGTTTAACTCTGACTTACCCGCCAATGATGTGACAGTGTTGCTGTCTGTTGATATATCAATAACCTGTTCCAATATCTCGTCATCCTCATCATCTGAATCGCCATAACCATAGAAATCGGATTCGTATTCAAAAGATGAATCGCTGTCCGTGTTATCAGAGATCTGCAAATCTGCAATTCACACATAGTAAGTTAATGCCATGTTGCAGTTATTAAATATTTACTCAATGGATCCTCTTTGGGTTCATGCTTGGGTGGCTTTAAGTCCGGTTTTTTAGCTTTAATAATGGTTACAGATTTCTTCTTGCTCAGCATGGGAGGATTGGACGAGCTATTGCTGCTGCTTCTGTCATTATGTCCCGTTCTAGGTTTAAAGCTTTCAAGAGGATTACGTTTTGTTGCAGATAATTGGGACTTGTGGTTTGCACTTTTAGACCTGTCCATGCCGTTGTGATTTAAAGTCTTTCGCGCTGCTGCCTGAGCGGATGTTGACTTAGACAACGATTTGTGCGTCGGACCCATTAAAGCATCCCCTGAAGACCAAACGATGTTATAAATATGTGTTATGTATTATTGAAAAAAATATAAATTACCTAAATCATCAATTGAATCATATGATTCGAGGCGATCACGTCTTGTGCCTTTGCTTTTGTTGTTTCGTCGATTGTACAATGTGTTCAGATCATCGCTAGAGTCGCTCGAAGACGAGCTCATTCGACGCCGTGTGCTACCCTTTGCATTTTGCCCGCCTACTCATACACAAGCAGAAAAGTAGCAGAAATCAACTTTATTGGCTTTTACAGGGGAACTTACTTTCAGCTAGCAGCTCGTCCTCAAGAAATTTACCGTCAAAAAGTTTCTGAAATATATCTGGATCTATTGACGAGGAACCACTTGAGTCAGACGATATTCGTCTGTTGAGCGGCATTCGCATCATGCGTCCTTCGCTTGTTGTTTTGATGCCTGACAAATCAAATAAAATTTATAGTCGCAAACAGGGCAGCCTATTTTCAAATATTACACTCACCTGGCAGAACTAAGTCTTTATATTCGTCGAGATATTCTATTTCTATATCGTCCATTTTTTATATTATATTTCCTCAGCATATATTAACGTTTTTTGCTTTCTTTTTATTTTTCCCTTTTTGCGATGTAGCGATAGCATTTACTCTTTAAGTATATGTTTGTCAGTGTCGGATTGTTGTATACATTTGCGCACCATAGCAACGATGCAGCAAAATCTGACACTATTCATGCAAACCAATAATAAATTGTAAATCCGCAGCGCCCAATATTAAAATTTATATTATTTTACAATTACAAAAACTACTTAGAGATGTACATACACAAGGATATGTATGTTACTGTTGGTATCGGTAGTGATATAATTAATCGATAGTTCGTTAGAGATACAATGCGACGACAAGCAATTGGTAAGATTCGTAAATTTTTAATATTTCTTAGAATTGTAAATACAAGATAATACAGATAGGATATAATAAGTAGGTCAGGATAATAATACAAACAATTAAATAGGTAATTTTGTATAAACAAAATTATATCAGAAGACGGCTATTACTGTTATGGGGCATTTAAATTTGAACTGAATCCAAATCTAAAACTGTATTTTAAATATGTTTATAAAATGTGATTCTAATTTATTGCCTATTTAACATATTTACATTTTCCATTTATAACTTGATTATTTATAATTTCTTCCATACATTTGTTCAATAAATATAATATACAAAGTATAAATATCGTTATATCGTCACCAAAGGTAACATAGTTAAATGACATAATCTCCACTCTAGCTTGATGTATAAGATTTTAATACATACAAATAAGAGATAATTGTTTTGAATATTATCGATTACAAATGTCATCACTGATAGCTATTTTTGGGCGCTGAACTCGGTAATTTGGGCTGCTCGCAAACGCAAAAATCAAATTGTTTTGCTATTCATTATAATCGAAAAATTGTTCCAAAAAGTATCGAATATTTGCTGTCAAAGTTACGTTTAAGGGCGAATGGCAGGTGACGTGGAACACGAAACCGACACGAGTAGACGTCAAACTGATTTCAACGCTTTCAACACTTTTCCAGGTCAGCACGCAGCTCTCACGGACTTAGTGTAAATTTGCTTTTAATTACAATATAACACATAAATTAAAATGGTAAGTGAAAACTCGAATTAAAGTAAGTAAATACTAAACTGCTAGTGTCGATTATTATAGCCTGCTCCTGCAAGTTCGACGTCAGTTGGTAGCGGTTCACGCTCACCCAGCAAATTGTCGGCGCCACGTAGCTCTGGCGCTGGTGGTGGCAGCACCTTAAAGCAGCGAAAGACAACAACAACAACAGCGGCTCGGAGTCGTGCTCCAGGCGGAGCAGGCACTGGTGGCATGTGGCGTTTCTACACAGATGATTCACCCGGAATTAAAGTGTAAGTGAAACGGCACCAAAACTAAATTAGTAACGTTCACTAATGTCGAAATGTTTGTTTGATACATTCTCTTATGCTTTATTACAGTGGTCCAGTTCCAGTTTTGGTTATGTCGTTGCTGTTCATCGCCTCTGTCTTCATGCTGCACATTTGGGGAAAATACAACCGTTCTTAGACAGTTCATTTTAGCAAATAAATACTTTCACCTCAACGGACACACGCTGCGGCCCAATTGTCGACGTCATCAGACTTCAAACAAACTGTTGCCAAAACAACATCAACAATAACAATAACAACAATCAAACAGTCGCATTCCGTTGGTTGAGGCATTAGTGTTTTCCACTTGAAATTAATTATTGTCTAAGCTTAAGTTACCCGTCGTTAATTGATGAACTAAATTGTAAACATAATTTGTCAAAATTTTCTATTTACTTTGCTGCAAATTTCGTTGAAGTGGAATTTGTGGCAGATTATCCATTCCACAATTTATGGTGGTCATGTTCACGTGCATTACTTTCGCGCTTTTGTCATTGACGCAGTTCAATAGTTTAAATACAAAAAGTGTTAAGATCAAATGAATTTGGTATTAAACGAGAAAAAATAACAATTGCCAACATTTATCTATTATTTCTTAGATTTGTGTATTTTGGCTTTATTTCTAGTGACTCTCGACTTGAGATTTCGTGCCATTATCAATGTTTGTCCCATAAATTCCGATTCCTTAAAGTAACTTCTGCGCCGTGGGCACTTCCGCTCACGATGGCTTTGCTTGCCGCAAATAAGACAACAATCCCGCTGTGTCTTCCGTCGTTTGCTCAGCTGCGACCAAATCTTACAGTTACTCTCAATATGGCCCCGCTGGCCACAGAGCCAGCAATGCTGCATGGACTGATACAACCCACAATCGTGTCCGGCACGTTGACAACACCGACGACAATTCGAACAGTGCACATAATTGGGTTTCACGCACATATCACAGAGCTGACAGTGCCGATAGGTCTGGCCATTCTGGGAGCAGCAGCTCCGACAACGATCGCAGTGCACATTCTCCAGGGCTGTGTCACGTTGACATCTATCGCAATGTTTGTACCCTTCGCCAGGTGGCAGACCTAACAGCTCAAGCGGCACATTGGTAAAGATGCGCACCGGTGACCCATAGGAACGCTTGGAGTTGCCCACATTCGTATATCGACTGTGATTGGTGTAATTTATCTTATAATCGCACATTTGCAGCTCGGGCATATCTTGTTTTATATAGTTTGCCATGTAGTAGGGATACACCCAAAATATCGGCAGCGGCGTAGCGGGCAGGTGATTGAGGCGATTATGCAGATGCATTAGCGAACGCAAGGTGTGGGCAATTAGTTCGGTTCTACAACCAAAGGGTGGATCCGTAACAATTAAAACGCGTTCATCACTAAAATGTACAGTATATTATTTTTCGATTAGTAATATTATTATATTACATACCTCTTGCATTCGAGGAACCTCTCAAATGGCTCTCGCTGGTAGAAAAAGTGATTGTTGCACATGTTATATAGACAGAATTCCAGCGGACTCAGGTATTTGCTGAAACGCTCATCGAAGTCAAGCAAAAAACTTTGTATTTTATCAATGCCCCGCAGATGGAAATGGAGGCGAGGCGCGCCCATACAAACCACTTTACTAAAACAATAAGAGTAAGAGTATAATGCATATAGTATTCTGTTGTATTAAAAGTTACTTGATTTTTAGCAAACGACACTGATCTGCAAAGAATTTGAGTGCCTGTTGATCGAAAAAGTATTGGGCATGCACATCGTCCTGCGACAACGCTTTTAGGTGATTTGTGGGATCGGGATCTGTATCGTTATGTTCTTGAGGATAGCGGCGTATATCCGGCACTCGCTTTAATTGGTTTCCTTTCCATTTTATGTGATCCATGCGAAAAGAGCAGAGCTTGGGATTACGATAGGCGGAACAGGCATAGTAGCCATCACTGGGTGTTTGAATTTGACGATAAAAGAGCACTGTAGGTCCATGTGGGCAACAGGGATGCAGATTTGTGTCATCTTCCTCAACTTGGAGAAGAAGTTTCTCATTGTTAGTGTTTTCATGCATTTGATCAAACTGACCGAAAGGAATGGTGTTGCCAACTTATTCAAAAATAAAACTATGTTTTATGTAAATTGTATATCGATTTATTATTTAATTATATCGATATCGGCATATGTAAGACCATTGTAAGTTGCAACACGGAAGCGGCAGCGCACATTTTTCAATTATTATCATAAATAAAGTGATATCTTATATAACAAGATGAACAGCCTGAGGACAGCAACTTTGCGATTTGCCAACTTGGCCAGCGCAACAACTGGTGCATTGGGCAAACGCGATTTCACCCGCAGTCTGTGGCACATGACTAAAAAGCCGGCGGTGGGTGGTGACCACGTTTCTGTGTTAAATGTGCATAAGCCTAGCATCAATTGCACCTGTGGTTGCAATGTACACACTAAAGGTGAGCATGTAATTAATGATAACAACTGCCGTGTTCTTCAGAAGATTGGATCATGTTTCGACATGGTTACATAACCTCACAAATGTGTGGCTAACGACATCCAGAAAGATATTGTGAAATTTGAGTTGAATCAACAGTTTGTCTATATATCCACAGGTGAACGTGAACTGGTCGAATTCCTTACTGAGGAGATTATTGCCGAGCGCAAAGTTCAGAAGGGCAAGACTGTTCCCAGCACACTAGAGGGCTTTACCGTCAAACTCAGTGGCGCCGATGTCGAGCTGACCAAGCAGACGGAGAAAGAAAAAGTTGTCATCAGCTTCAATGTGAACCATACTGTCGACAGCGAGCAAGAGCCAGAAATTAATCCCAATGCCGACAAACCTGAATTGGGTGAAATGCGCAGCAAGCCGCAGTTCGAAGTGGACATCATTAAGGGTAGCACCACTCTATCGTTTACTTGCTCCTACCTGGAAGGCGAGGCGCAGGAGGGTGAATATAACGATGTATTTTCTATCGATGAAATGTCCATCTTTGAGGGCGAATGGAATGACAAAGTGTATGCCGTTGCTGGAGATGTGCTCGATGGCTATTTGTACGATTTGTTGATGAACATTCTGGAAGAGAAGGGAATTAGCAATGAATTTGCTGAGAAACTCTCTGATCTAGCCACCGCTCATGAGCACACCTCTTATATTTCCTTGCTGGAGAAACTTTCCAAGTTCACAGCTGGCAAATAATTATTGAATGTTCATTTCTAAATTTAAGATGAAAGTTGTGTAGTTTTTTAAGTTTTCATCAACATTAATTCGATAGTTTCTCGAGCTAAGAACATTTTGCATTATTCGTGTTTTTAGTCGCATGATGTCGATTCTAATACTAGATTTTAAGTCAAAAGATTGTTAAATGCAAAAACACAGGATTGTTTTTTTTATAATTCAGAAATGAACTTATGCGAATTACTTATATAAGCATATTATTCGACTTATGATTGAGCAAAATACAACACGTTAACCAGTGACTTTCATGTAATTTTTTTAAAAATATTTTTATTTTAAATAGGTTCATCTTGGTCCTATCCACACGGCTGATTTGCTATTCAAATGTTTAAATACTTTTAATAAGTAAACGCAATCTTCAGGTCTCACCTATGATACGAGCTACTGAAATTCATAATGAATCTCAGGCTATTCTTTTAAAATCAAATGTGAATATGCATTTGTGTAAATTTGTCGAAATGTATTGTAACTGTGTTGACAGACTCCATGGTAATAATAAGGTTACACTATAAACTGACCCTTTAGGTTACATAAATAAAAGTCCCGTTAACTGTAGCTTCAAGTATGACGTCACAACATTGATACCGCCTCTGCTAAATGATTGAATGACTTATTTAATGATAAAAATGGTTTATTAAGACATACATACAATACATACATATATATATTTACAAACTTTAACCGTAATGTTCTAGCATGGTTTTAACTTAACATAATTTTAACGAGTAATTTATATTATGCGTCAATATTAAGTATATTATTGCTATGAGCATCATTATACTTCTTAGACTGTGGAACTGCGCTTTTGTTTCCAAGCGAATGCATCGCTATCTCCGTGAGGCGCCGAGTGGATGTTTCTTGCATTGCACTCTGTATCCGTATTGGCCGCCTCACCATAATGGGGCTGTAGATCAAGTGACAGAGGTCAACTTTTATTTTGGCTCCCCTGCGGCTTGCCGCTGCTGCCGGTCGCACTGTTGCTGTCGAATTCACTGGACGTGGTGTAATCCGTTTCGATTTCACGCAATTCAATTTTCTGCTCCCGCATGGCTCGCTGTGTGGGTGGTATGATGTTATCAGCATGTACCTGCCCACGAGGATATTTTTTTCATTCAATTACTCACTTTCACGCATTCCTGATAAACCTTGAAAATTGGTGCACATACGGAATCATCGGTTTCTCCTTTAAGAAATCGTTCGGAAAACCAATTATTGAAACAGGCATCGTACTGCTTTTTTAACTCATTGCAATCGTCGCCTATGCTGTTCATGCTGTAGTGTATTCAATTTTTAATTGATAATTTTCACTTGTTAAATAATAGTGCCAATAAAACGTGTGTCCGCTGCAGAAACTTTGTCGATAACATATCGATATATTTGTATATATAAAAGCGATGTATTACCATTGATAGCGCATGGTACGCTGGCCGCCGAAAGCTCAAAGCTGAATGATAACAAATAAAACCTTTGGTAACCGCGCCCTGATTCAAATTTTATTCACTGGAAAATGTTCATGATAAAATATTAACTCATTTTATTTAAAACTAATGAATTTGTGTTTTGTTCTTTTTCCTTTCCGTTTTGTTTGTTGTTTATTTGAATCAAAGACTTGCGCACTTTAGATTTTAGTTCATACAAAATGCATTTATCAATTAGTTTTTAAGCATAATGAGCGTTATAACAAATTCACAGTACAACATAATTGATAAGGTTAAAATGGATACAATGAGTTGGCTTGATTATAGATTAAACGTAGACCTCCGATTTGGCGTTTCAACCAAATCGGAGGTCCGACCACAGTCAACATAATTATCAGCTGTTCCGATTTCACAGTTCCATTTCCCTAGTATCAGTATGATATGATCCATGGATTTGTTTAAAGGCTTCTTCTACTTGGTGTGTCTACTCCTCTTCGATGGTCTGCACTTGTTGTTGCTGTTGCTGCTGTTGTTGCTTGTGGTGTCCACGCTGGTTTCGATTGCGCTGATTGCGATTATCGCGACGCTGGCCGCCCCAATTGCCGCCCTGGTTGTTCTGGTTACGATTGTAGCCGCGATCGCGATTACCCATATTGCCACGCTGGAAGAAGTTGCCCTGCTTCATGTCGAACACCTTCTCGTTCACATCGACCAGATTGGTAACCTTATCAACGAATTGCATGGCCAGTGCCTGTAGGCGCGACGGTTCCGAACGATGCATGACCACCGTCTCGCTGGGATCGTCCAGGCTGGCCATCAGCTCCTCGTTGATGATCATCTTGCTGATGATCGAATGCACCTTCGGCAGGGGCAGTTCATACATCTGCGCCAGCGACGGTATGCTAATGGAGGTGTACACATTCGAGTACGTGAATAGATAGGTGCGCAGCGACTCCTCCTTGATGAACTTGACAAGCATTTCACGAACACGCTCCGACTCATAGAACAGATCCCAGACCTTGGTGTTCATCTTCTTGTTGACAATGAAATTGGCACAAGCCTGCCAGTTGCCACAGCGCATGGCCTTGGCGGCAGCGACGACATGTTCACGCATCGATTCCGGCGGACCCACCAGCGATTGGCGTTCTGAGGAGCGCAACTGTTGGTAAAACGTTTTGCTGATCATGCGACGACGGGCATCAAACTCATGGGCGGCTATATAAGGTATCTCAAGGAGCATGGCAGAGACCAGATATACGCACTCCAGCAACTCCAGATTGATGTGCATATGGAATGGCATCTGGCGCTGTTTTTCGATCTTCTCCTGCTCAGCGGAACGTTCGTGCTGTCGCTGAGGCAATAGTCCCTGGGCGAGCAGTTCCTTTGGCTTACCGGTGACCATCAAATCGACCAGGCAATGATGCGCATCCTTAATGTTCTCCTGACGGAAGGCGCACAAGCCCAGATTGGCCATCATGCGATTGTACAGAATGCGGGTGGAAGGATCCGCAGCATCAATGTTGTCCTGTAAGTGCGACATCAAAACCAAGTCACGTGCCTGGAACCAATTGTCATGCATCGCATGGTGATAGATGTGCGCCAATATCGCACGCGTCCTTATACGATCTGTGTCGTCCTTGGCATAAATGAACTTGCACAGTTTGTCCATCACTTCCACCGATGATGGTGCGGTGCCTGCTGCCGGTAGCTCGCCACGCTTGCGCTTGAGCACCTCAGGATCGAACTTGTAGTAAAGATGTTCAATCTTGCGCAGATAGATACGGCAACGTTCGTTGTTGCTGCCGCAACGTTCATAGTATTGGACGACCAGTTCAATGGTCTTCACCACATTGATCTCGTCCTTGAGTCGGGACACATAGTCGTTCGAGTGTGGATCGCATTCCTTCAGCAGCTTGGTGAACTCATCATCAAGACGTTCCACGGCAGCCAGAGGGCAACCGCGTATATAGTATGGCGCTGCACTATATTCCTCGTGCTCCTCGGCGACGCTCTCGTTCATGGTGATGTCCGGATTAGCGAGCAGCAGCTTCATCATGCTCTGCATCACCTCGAGCAGCAGGGCCCAGTGCTCCAGCTTCATGGGCTCCGAAATCTTTTGATTGTAGTCGAAAATTGCCGAAATTATGTTGAAATGAATCTTTACACTAATTGGCGTGCCCAGAGCATGTTGCTCCGATATGTCCCGCAGCTCGAATAGCAAATCGATTTGCAAACGGCGATCAGTACGCTTCTTGCCACGCGCCGACATGATCTCAACCAGTTTAGCCAACACGAGAGGAATGTCAATTTCAGCATCCTTTTCGAACATCTTGGGCTTTTCAACGACATTGCCCTTGACAACGGTCTCCCATTCACCATCTTCGTCGTCCTCGGCGCGCTTGCGCACCTTGTGCTTCTGCTCCTTGCGCTTATCCTTGCGTTTGTCATCGTCCTTGTCCTCCTTTTCGGTGGTGCGCTTAAGGAAACGCTCGCGCATATTCTGGTATAGATTCTCGTCCTCCGACGATTCGGTTTCCGACTCGGTATCGGAGTCCCAATCGATCGAATCATCCGAATCGTCCTCATCAGCAATCACTTTAGTGACAACCGATTTTGCTGCCTTTGGCAACTCAGAAGGTTTACCAGCTCCGCTTCCAACACCATCATCGCTGTCAGCGCCGGCACGATCGGCATCGCTATCATGAGCTTCACCCTCGCCCTCCTCAACATCACTCTCTTGATCGGGTGCTTCGCGGAAACGTGCCAGATCCTCTTCAAAATCTTTGATATACTTGCGCACCTTTTGACGCAATGTGCCCAAGGACTTTGAATTGTTTTTCGAGAGATTCTTACGACCTTCCCGATCCTCCCACACCTCATTGATGAAGTCTTCTAGCTCGGCCAGACAGCGAATATAGAAGCGGGGCGTTACACCGTTCTCCTCCTTAGAAATAACTGGCAGTGCCTTCGTGTAGGCTCGCGTTAAGTCCTCAAAACTACTTAGCGTATTGGGAATATCCTTAATCTTCTTGTGGTTGCGTATCGTTTTAATGATGCCCGTTAGGTTCTCATAGCGCTTTTCCTTGGTGGAGCGCACCACACGCTTAACTTCTTCCTCGTCATCGCTGAATTGCTGAAGCACAGAGAATGTATTTTTTATTCAACTATTCAATAAACTACAAATAAATGGAAATATTGAGTCTACTTACAAAGTTGGTTGCCTTATTGAAGTTGGATGCTTGAACTTCCTCTTCGCTGGATTCGGATTCCGAGTCGGAGCCGTTGGCAAAGAATCGCGACATGGTGTTTAGTTCTGCTTATGCCGTGTTCTGCAATAAAAACAACATATACAATACAATTACAATTTTTAACTGCCTTTGATTTGGGTGTCACAGAGCGGTTGAGGTTATGTTTGAGCGGCCAACATGGCGTTTGCCAAACATTGACAGCCAATTTTTGCACACATTTACAATGTTATATTAATAAACGCGAATTGCAAAAGATGTCAATCCATGAGCTTTACAATCCACAACTTTCTTAATGACAGCAGCAGATGCTCAATTTCATAAAAACTTACAATTATTACAGCAAAACGATGTCATTCACAAGACATCAGAGAAAAGAGGAATAATAAAAGTATAATGTTATCGATAAGTGATACGTGTGAATCAATGTGTTTCGATGATTTTCATATTTGTCAACACTGTTTCTTTTGACCATTTATGTTAACATAATTTTAATTCCTTTTGACAACAAAATATTTAGTTTTTTTAATAAAAATAATCTAGAAAATTAATGCTGCCACAAATAAATGAAAATTAAGAATGAACTAAAAATTAAATTTTAGATACATAAATAAAAGATTATTTTTTATTTATTAAGAATTTATAAATGAGTAGCCCGCAATTTAAATTCAAATTGAATTAAGCAGTACCATATGAGCTTAACATTGCTAAATTGAGTTTATTTGTTTAAGAATTTTAATTTTTGCCATTACAAATAAAATAAGAATATATAAATAAACAAAACACAAATTAACAGAGAACACAATATTGTTTTGTATATTAAAATAAAATTTGTTAGTTTAAACATAAAATAAATACTTGCGCAGGCGCTTTCAAAAGCCGGCATTTGGCAGTTTGCCCTTCGCAACGTCGCCCGCTGACAATCTTTGGTTTAATTGTGTGCCGAATGCTTATTGTCGGCCACAGCGACCGCCACAGCCATAGTCAAAATGTCGACGAGTTTGAGCGCGCCAACAAGTCGTCTGCGTTCGCTTGTCGTGGATAGTTCAGCAGCTGCCAATACAGGCGGAAGCGACAATCTTTCGCATAGCGGGAAATTCAACCGTTGAAGTCAGCTTCCGGCTTTGTTGTCTGTGCGAAAAGTAGAAGTGATAAAAAATCTAAATTTAAACAATAACAAAAATTGGGCATATGCCTTTAACGTATTTTCCGTTCCGCTTGAATTCGAGAAAGTGCAGACACGTGTCTGTGTATCAATATCCCAAATCATCTGAAATCTAAAGGAAACATTAAGAAACAAAACGTAAATGTAAGCACAATATATAACAATCGAAAATTGATTCACATATGTGTATGTTTACCTGTGTCGCTCAGAGTGCTCCAACGATTCATTCATTCAAATGACAAGGTAAAAACCGAAAATTATTCGCGATAGTTCGACGGTTTCAGGCATCTGACAGCCCACAGATGCGCGAAAATTGATAGACATTTTAATGTAAGGTATGAAATAATATACAATATGATTGATTTACTTTTCGAAAAAAAAGAAAACAACCTTTGTATTTCCATATACGCATCAATTATTAATTATCTCTGATATTGTCCATATTGTCGTAGAGGTAATCTATATGCTTGAAATCGTGCATCATATGTTTATTGAAATATATTAATTTTTTTCTTTAAAAAAAAAAAAAAAAATGAATATTTTGCAAATATATATTTCCATATTAAGTTTTAATTATATCGAGTTTTCTTTATTTTTTTTAAATAAGTGAAATTTGAAACTACCTCAAAATAATATAATAATAATAAAGTACATAATATATACAATAACAATAAATATAATAAAATATACAAAATTAATAATAATCTTAAAAATAATAAATTAAATTAAATAAAAAATAAATTACTTTTATTATAACATTGAGTATTCAAATGCAATGCAAATATTTTTCGCTGTTAGTTTTTCTTCTGCAAACTTTAAGCTTCATAAATATTTAAGTGAAAAGTAAAGCAAAGCCTCGGTCCAAAAATACAGACCACAGTCCCACCACGCGTTGTGGGCGAGTATAATGATTTATGAGTAGAGCATATAAACCAAACGAAAAAAAAAGGAAAACCATTTGATTCTGTTTACCCATTTTCAATTCAGTTCAGCTTTATCCTGCAGCCATGTGGAAGAGGTGTTCCAAAAACCTTTGAACTTTAAGATTTAAGAACGGATCTGAGGTTCGTTTGGCTTTTGTGTTGTTGGCTCTGCACTTGAACTTCGCGTATTGGGCACTTGGCCGCTTGGCCCACTTGACCCTGGGCATTTGGCAAATTGCAACAATAGTTGCAGCTGCAGTTGCAGCTGTAATTTCTGTAGCCCTTGCGGCGCGTGCCCAAAACGTGTTTGGGGCGAAAAAAAACTATTAGAGCCCAAGTGCCAACACAGGACATAGTTAATGGAAATGTTTATGGTTTTTGCTTAATTGTGGATCCATGTGCATGCTAAATGCTACAGGCCATTCGAATGCCATAACCAAGTCTGTTTGCTTGTTGGCCCAAGTGCCAAGCTGCTGCTGCTTCAGCTGCCGCCCCATCTAAACATATATATATATATATATATATATAAATCAGTATCGAAAATGTTGTTTATAATTTGCCGACGCGACAGCGCTAAACACATAGCGTCCAGTACAAATAAACAATGTAGCTAAATCGTAAAAATCGCTCACCTGAATCATCTCAGCTCCATCTCTCTATATATTGTCTATTGTCTATCTCGATGGGAAGCTGCTCGTGCCGTTGCCATCGTCTCTAATTTTTGGGCACATCTTTTCCTCATTCGAACTGGCACAAGATCAAAAACAGAAATTTGTATAAAAGTATTTCAGAGTCATATCAATGCTGCAGTTAGAGAGATACTCTTTAATAAATGTACATGAATTGAATTGGATATAATAGAAATGCATTTTGTAATATGGATATATTATTTTGTGTTTTTTTTTTTTGTATTTTTGCGAAAAGATTTCTGTTTCAATGCGTTAACCTACTTTTATCAGAGGTATGAAAGTAAAGAAATATGTAATATTAATATTATTAAAATATTTAAATTAGTAAGTTTTTGTGATTTAAAATTTTTTGATTAGTCCTAAAATAATCTATAACATTATAATAGAGTAAGCCTATCAGATCCCATTAATAAATACATTCATATGAGCCAATTTGTCTATGAATCACTTCTGCTGCTCCTATGTATAAAATCATGAGAGCTTGCTACTTAAATTTTTACTACTTAAAATTTTATATTCCAATCATATTGAAGCACGCGCTGATCAACTATTTTTACTAAATATCTATAACTTGTTTATATGAAACCTATTCAAAGCGTTTCAAAGATTTTGTTTTTTGCATATTTTGCACGTTTTAAAAACTAGAAATGTAAAGATTTTATGTATATAAGTTATACTAATAAAACATATATAAACTAAGATGAGTTCAGCTGTTTTTTCATATCTCCTTCTGTTACTAGCTTCGTTAGAGACAGTTTCGGGTATATATTCTAATTCAATAATTATATATTTGCTATATCAAAGTCTAGAGCGTTTTTTATTTGGTATTATTTGTTTTTGTAAAAGGAATCTATTTTTATACACATAAATAATTATTTTAAATTTGTTTTAAATTTCTTACTTATATCAATATTATATAAAATTAAAAGATATCAATTGTAATGAAAGTCCTTTCGAATATGTCACCAGTTAATATTAGAAGTCATAAGTTTCAGTAATTAGAATCGATGTCCTTTTGTAAGAAATTCTATTAGCAATTCAATTTGATCACAATTACGTATGTAAACAAGATAAAACTCGTTCAAGTTAAGATAAGCAGACTGATTAGTTGATTAATTGGTTGGTAATGAAATGTTTTCGTTTTTCTTTGCTTTGATTTGCTCATTTCAAGTTCGTGCTCTCAGTACATTATGGGCAAACTTTGTTTGGCTCATTAACCCACCCACATACTATGGATATCGATGTCAATATGTTGTGAATTCCATTTGAGTTTCCTTCATATTCTCTATTCACATTGTAATTGCAGACGGACAGACGGTCGGACAGATGGAGACCTTTAACTATCATCAGCTCGCCTGGCTACTGAGCTAATTTCGCAGCTAATGCTAACGAATTGCTGTCATTTAATTTCTATGACCCATTAATTTTTATAATGCGCATTCGTTAGGTTTTTTTTTTTTTTTTTTTTTTGTATCCGCTGCATGTGACTGGGGCTCTGATGTAAGCTATAGCTGCACAGTAGCTGCTAAAAGTTGAGCATCAAACAATTGCACATTGGGATGGGATAATGAAATAAAGAGAGAGAGAATGAAAGAGATAGAGAGAGAGAGAGAGAGCGCAGAGAAAAGGAGAGAAAAAAAATGTGTGAGAGACAGAGAAAAAGATCGAGAGAGGAGAAGATAATTTATAGATCGCTAAATATAGAGAAGAAGGCAGAGAAAACTAAAGAGGGAGAGACATATAACAATAAAATTAATTATGGATAAATAGGAAAAAGACAGAGAAAGAGAAAGAAATAAGTGACAGGGTTAAAGAGAAGAGAGTGAAAGAAAAAGAAAACACGGATTGAAGAAAGGCAGAAATAGGAAATTATAGAAAGTATGTTAAATTAAAAGAGAGGGGAACGAAAGCCAGAGAACGAGAGAGCGATGCAAGTGAAAGAAAGAGCGAGATACAGAGAGCGAGATAGCTATAAGCAAGCGAGCATTAGTATATTCCACAAATAAATATAATATAAAACTGATTTATGGTAAGAGTATGGCATATGTGCTCTTAAATACCCTACTAATTTGCTAAAGAGGGTATATAACCTGAAATAAAATCAAACTATTCCGTTCTCATCTGCCGTTTGACATGCACCTTTACAAAGTTAATTACATTTCATAGAACAAATGTCAAATTTAAAGAGTCTTACCATGTGATTAGTTTGAAGAAATTTGTTGGGAAAACTTCCTCAATGAGCTGAGCTGAGCTGAGCTTCAACTAATTAAATGCAGACACCAAGTGCTGACTTCAAGGTACTATTAAAAGCAACAAACTTTGAGTCCAAATGGAATTTGAAGTGAAAAGCAAGCGTCGCGACGTGTTGGCAAAACTTTTCGACAAGTATTGCCGGCACGAAGCACAAATCAAGCGTGTTGAGTGGCCGTTTATAATACCCTGTATGCAGTGGTGGAAAGGGTATATTTATATGTGATATATAAGGAAATTAAATATAGAGTGAAGAGATGAATAATAGAAAAATTTCAATAAGAGCGAGAAAGAGAAAGTAAGAGATATATAGATATTCCAGCTCACTTTTAAGGAACTTAGAAACATATTGTTCTTTAGCTCAGTGAGCCGGAAAATGAATATGTAGTAGTTCAAAAGAACATGTCGTTCATGAACAGCTAAATGACTGAATTTAGCAAGTGGTTCATGAACAGCTGAACTATTGAGCACAGAGCAAGGTGAATGAACTACTGAACTATATAACAATATAGTTATAGGTCACTTTAATGAATCTGTTAATTTATTTAGAATGTGGGAAAAGCTCTTTTGTTAGTGACGATATTTTAAAGCTGCATACAGGGTATTATTGATAGTTTTCTTGCAACTGAGTAACTGCAAGCTTTTTTCCCAGGGTATTCAGAAGTCTATACTATTTTTAAATATTTATTTTTATTTTAATAAGTTATCAAATTAAATTATTAGTAAAAAAACTTTTTACTATACTATTTACAGGATATACGTTAGCTGAACATTTTCTAGTCTTCGTCTACGTTTCGTTTCATTGAGTTGTGTATGTTTTTTTTTTTTTTTATTTGCGAGTTGCCATGCGGCTTTGTGTAGTATTTAAGGCTTTGTGCACACGCGTCGAATGCTTAATATTAAACAGAGTCATGTCAAGCGAATGGCCCAAGAGTTTTGTTTGCTCTCGACTCATGACTCTGTCGCACTATTGCTCTCTCTCTCTCTCTCCTTTTCCCTTCTCTCTTTCTCTCTCTCTTTCTCCACTCATAGCTGCAGTCTGACATTTGCTTGACTTCATATTTTGGTTTTGTTTATCGCCTGATTGCTAAATGTGATGAAGCTGTCGATGCCAGGATATATTTCGAGCTGAAGGAGGGACTGTAAGAGCTGGGGCGAGTCGGGACACACGCACACAAAGCCAATCACCACAGAATACTAAAGTAATGATGCTGAACTATGAGAGTGGCTTTTGTCTTCATCTCAGCTGCATTGCGAGAGCCGTCGAATTGCCTGTCCCATAGGCCATTTGTATTTGTTCAATTGTTTCTGCGCCTTTTGAGCTTAACTCAAATTCAGTTACAGATGTTAGATAATAGAATTCGACTTTTAGTTGAAATATCAATATTTTGTGTTAGATTCTAATGAAATACTGTGACGGCTTTAATTCAGCTGAAGAAATTACATCAATGTTATTTATGTGCCTGAATTAAATAGAATTTTGAGAGTGATTAGAACTTGATTTAAGTTCTTAAAGTGAAATAAAGTAGGCTGAGGCTAATCGAATTAGCCTTATGTATTCTTATGTGACAACTTGAAGGTCTCATATATTATAGAATATATATTAATTTTCTTTATACTTATATCTTAAGTCTACTCAAAACTGGATACAAATATATATATCTGACTTTCGCGACTACGCTCTGGAAGTTTGAATAGGAGAGTCCCTAGCACAAAAGTTATTTAATAATTTAGTTTCTATAGTAAATCCCAAAGTGCAGCTACTGCATAAACTGCGCAGTAGTTGAAACGCTAGCGTATGTGTACATACACATGAGACTGTGTGTGTGTGTGTATATGTGTATAAGTAAGTGTCGTTTCTAATGTATATATGAAAGAAGCATAAAATCATTGAAATATCAGCTATACACTCAGTTCCGAATATGTCCCAGTTGTGCATTTTCCATTAAAGCATTGTGCTTTCTATTTATATAATATATTTAATAATATTTAAAATATTTGTTTGATTAACCTATATATAGAATGCATTCAATAATCTTGTAAAAATACCTTTTTGGTTATTTATTTTGTTTTTATTTATTTATTTATCTTTTTTTATTTATTTATTTTTTTTTTATATTTATTTTTTTTTTGTATATTTATTTTTTATATTTATTTTTTTTTATATATTTTATTTTATTTTTAATATATTTTTAAATCCTTTTTTATTGTATTTATTAATTTTTTTTTTAGATTTTATTTTCGTATTTATTTATTTTGGTTGTTTTTTATTATTATTTAATCTGTGTTTTTTTCATATATTATTTTACTTTATTATTATTTTTAGCGTATTTTATTTAAATAATTATAATTTATTAAATATTTACTTATTTATTCATTAATTTATTTATTTAATTCTCTTAATTTTTAATATTTTTTTATTTCTGAATTTACGTATTTATTTATAAATATGAATATGAATATTTGATTATATAACTCTGCAATTGCATTATACAGTCCATTATTCTCAACTGGCATCCGTATAAAATTAATCCCTTTATATTCTTCAATAAAAACAATTCAACAACTTTTCGCAATTTAGATAAGGTCAAGTGTATTTAGCGAACACTCGAAAGTAATTTCACTTGAATGGCGCCCATAAGTATGCTACGGTTTTTGGCTTTATTGCAGCGGCACAAAAAGCGAAAGGCCCAATTAGTGTTATTAGATTTGATTGTGTGAAACGCGAAGCCACAAACATTACAAATGCACAACAACGACGCCAAATTGTAGAGCATTTCATTTAAGAGATTGTTTGGCTTTTGTGCAAAATTTACAAAATTGCAGTTGGCACGCGCGCTCAATTTCAGCTGTAGTTGTAGTTGTAGTTCTCTGCAACATTTGCTATTATATATGTTTGACGCATGTCAGAATTATGTCGACATTCTCATTAATTAACTGAACTGAAGCAGACGTTTTTAATACTTTCGTCAAGTCAGTTTTGATAAGCGCACGCGCCCAGAATTAATGAATTGGCAGCGACCTTTAAGTAGGGGAAAGAGTGACAAAAGGGGGAGTGCGCAGTGCTTAGCTGTGTCTGCTCTTAGCTAAAATTAATTTATCTTTACATGTCTAATTCCATTTCAGTGCTAGCTAAACAGTTTTCGCAAATTGATAATAGCTGTTGTAGTAGTTGGGCATTGCTCTAGATTCTTGTGGCAGACATAATGAGCGAAAGGGTCGTTGGAGTTTAGCTACAAATTAAGTGTTACACTGCAGTTATTCAATAATCATTCTAAAAGTGTGAAAGGATTGAAAAAGTTAAAGTTTTTGTAGTCAGAGTAGAGAATTGTTATAGAGTGTAGTTTAGTTATAGTATAGAATAGTTATAGTATAGTATAGTTTTAATATAGTTATAGTATAGTTATAGTATAGTTATAGTATAGTTATAGTATAGTTATAGTATAGTTATAGTATAGTTATAGTATAGTTGTATATATAGTTATAGTATAAAAGCTATCGTAATAGACACACTTAAAATCCATTTTCCATTTGTTTCATGTATCGTGTTCACATGGAAATTGTATTTTCCCCATTATATTGCTAACTGTAATTGCAGTAGCCTCAAGTCTAACTTCCGAGTGGCATAAACTCCTCTTATCTACTTCCTACAAATCTACAGTCGCGTCCATCTAGATAGGTACGTCTATCTGTGCGCTCATTTGACTGCCTGTGCGCTTCACGTTCATATGTTTGAATATGTACATGTAGATAAATATAGATATGTATATATATATATGAGTATATTTGAACATGTGCATATATACATATGTATACATACTCTATTATATAAAATATATTTGCATGTATATCAGAAATATATATTTGTATTTAGATTCTGTTGAAATCAATATATTTGTTTCACTTTACAAGGTATTCAGTCAAATTTAATATTATCGATAAACTTGTTTATCATGTTAATTTATTTGCCAGCGTATTGCCTAAATTTATAAAGTCGTTTGGTAGAACTTGAATGTATTCCCATTTGACTCGTTGAGTATTTGGCATTCTTGAACTTTGCCAACTTGCAATGCAAAAAGTCAATAGGTTAAATGGGCTTTGCTAAACATTTATCTTGTTTTATGTTTGTTTAGCTAGTCGTTACATGAAATATTAAATCTATTTCTATTTATTTGGTATAGTCAAGTCTGATAAAGTCTATACCTAATATAATACATACATATATATATGGGATATATTTAAATGCCTGTGTCTGTCTGTTAAAAATTTTAGAATTGTTTGGTATAATAGTATTTATTGTAGATCACTCTTCATAATTTAGAATTATATTGTCAAATAATCTAATAATGATGAAAGCACTCTTACAAAACTGAATACGAATCAGATTAGAGTATGGAAAGATTCAAGTGTAGAATAAGTTGAATAAAATAACTACAGGGTCATTGGTTAATTTTTATTAATTTCTCTTGTAGAATCTCTCTCTTCCTTTGACTCTCTGTTTCAACCAGACAATGATAAGGTATTGAATAGCTTACATGGGCTTTGAAGACTGTGTGCGAAGCTATTTTATTATTATTTAAAGAATAATTTTTTTTCATTTCTTATGATATTTGACATTATATTTAATCTCGTCTTTTTCAAGCTTATTCTGAACATTTTAAGCAGACTAAATTTAGTGTATTAAGATATTATAAAGATTTTGCGCTAAGCCAAGATTGCTCATGTTGCAATGCAAAAGTCAAGAGTCAATTGGGAAACAGCGAGTAAAAAGTAAATTGCGTAAAGCAAATTGAATGAATCTGTGGGCATTTTTCATAAATGATAGCGCAATGGCAGCTTTTTTGTTCACACATTTAATGAGCCTGGCTGGAGGCGTGGCCAACAGCAACAACAGCAGCAGCAGCAGCAGCAGCAGCAGCAGCAGCAGCAGGAGCAGGAGTAGCAGCAACAGCAGCAGCTCCATGTAAGCTGTCATGTAATTTAATACGAGCAATGGCAATGGCGACACCCAACCAATTAACTAGAGGCCATTGTGCGCAGATGGACCCCGAGCTGGCCGCAGGATAGAGCAATGTGAGACAAATTACAAAATGAAAATGATATATGTATATAAGAGTAAGTAAGTAAGTAGATCTGCTGATGTTTGCAGGGACAGGCGGCAACAGAGGCACTCACTCACTCACTTACACACACACACATACACTTGAAGAATTTATGTGTGGCAATTGAAACTGCTCATGATAAAGCGGGGCTGCTGCTGGCGCTCCTACTGTGGCTTCATCAAAGAGATGTCCACAAAATGCAGCCCGGAAATTGAAGTGTTTTGAGGCAGCTGCTAGAATTATGCAAATTGCGGCTTGAATTAATGAGTTCAACTGAAAATGTAACATACAAAAAAAAAAATGGAATAAGAGACCTCAAGTGCAAAGCGTTTAAAGGCATCTCGAAAAGTTAAGTCAGGCAGAAGAGGTTGTCTAGAGGGTATTGGCACAGCGGGCGCCTTGTGTCATATGCAGGCCACAGCTGAATAACTGAATATCGATTAAATTCACATGATTATTTCACAAAGTCATCTATGTGTCATCCTTATAGTAGATATATGTGGCAGATTCTTAGCAGCTCAACTTCAATATTGAGAATGTTGGGAACTTCATCAATCACAAATCGTTATCAGGCATTGTTCAAGACGAGCTATCACATGTATGTGCTTTCGGTTCCATTGTGCTTACGCGCCCTCGTTGACCTGGCTGAATGCTGGAGCACCATTACTCAACTGCCAGAATCTTCATTTACATGCGCCGGCACACGTCCAAGCGCGCTCTGCAATTTATTAACTTGCCCCAAAAGAGCGAGAGCTAAAAAAAAAAAATAAATAAACAAATATGACCTCAAGTGCACAATTAGAGTTGGTGTTAAATTGGCCAAATTCATTAAGGCAAATAAAATGCAAGCTCAGTGCTTAATTTAAATGGAGGGGAAGGGGAAACATTGAGCGTGAGTGTGGATTATGGAGAGAAATTAGCTGAAGATGGACAAAGGATCAAATATATATATCTGTTTGAAGCTGACCAGCTGCAATTCTGTCTCTCTGACTGGAAACATTTGTGAAAGCATTTATTATTAACGTTACTTTATAATATTTTTTATTTATTTTAATATTTACTTGGATTCAAATGTTTGTTTAAATTTAAATTTAATTTCATATATATAAATTTTAGTATGTAAATAATTATATTATTAATTAATGATTATTTAATTCTATATTTATTTATTAATGTAATATTTTATAAATAACTATATTATTATTATAATTATGATTATTATTATTATATAAATATGATATATTATTATTAAATAAATATTATATATGTATATAATATTATATATGAAATTATTAATAAATGATTATATATTTCAATATTTATTTATTAATGTAATATTTTATAAATAACTATATTATTAACTAACTTATTATAACTATATTATTTTATTATATATTTTTATATATTATTTATTTGAATATTTATTTATTTATGTAATTTTCCATTTACAATAAGTAAAAATTATATTATTAATTAATAATTATTTCTTAATATTTATTTATTTTAATTATTGAATAATTGATTTTTTTTAAAATATTGATTTACAAATAGTGAGTGAAAAGACAAACATCAAATAAGAGTTTTAAGTTGAATATTACATATAAAGCCGCTCTGAGCTCTGAATATATAATCAATTTAAGATAACCTGTAAAAACACTCTAAAATTTGATTTTTGCTGAGCAAAATAATGTCTGGGATTATTTAACTTTAAATGATATATTCTACATTCAGCTATTCAGCTATTTATATAGATCCAATTGGATATTCGCCCAAGACACTTTATTCAACTTAACTTTTGCCTGGCAATTTACAATTCATTTTCTTAACCACATAGTTGGCTTCTTATACACTACCTCAACTCTATTCAATGTGTAAAGGAAATGTACAAGTATTCTACATGAAGACAGACAGAGCTAACGAGTTCTGCTTTCATTTGAATTGTTCGCAAAGTTTTCAGCTGCTAATTGCAAACAACTAGCAAGTTCAAGGTCCATGGTTAGCGAAACTTTTAGGGAAGCTTCACTCAAATTTGATTTCTAGCTTAGGGCTACATTAGCATGGCGTAATTTTATCCACATTTACTACATTTTCGAACTGCTCTTGATTGAGCCGCAGCCACGCCCACACATTTTTGATGCTGTTAAATCGCTTAGCGAAATGACATCGGTTTTCATTTTGTCTCCAGCCAGCTGCCACAGGCAATGCCCACTAAATGCCAACGCAATTTTCTTGGACACTCGATTTCCGGCGCACGCAGTTTTCACAATTTCCAAGCATACTTTCGGCTGGGCAAGGCAATGAAAATGAATGTTTCAGCGATTATATAAATTATATAGATAATGGTTATGTTTCCCTCTCATTGCTGTAATGTCTGCTGCTAGAATTTCGGCTCAAATATTTTAAAAATCATAAATAACTTTAGTGCGCGAAATACGAAGCAGATTAAGCCCGAAAATGTTGCCAACAAAAAAAATTGAATTCCGACTGAATGCTTCGAATGAAATTATTAATGAAATAAAGAGAGCTTAATTTGTTTACCATGTTTTTTTTAGGTTGTTTAACATTCTTTACAGCTGCCTAACGAGTGTGAATTAAATTACCAAACTTTAAGTATTAAATTGACATTTAAATTTAAGAAATCTTTAAAGAGTTTCCATTAAAAATTGATGTGAAATCTTAAACTTTTTATGACGTATAATAAATAAAGACGAATAAATTAGATGAATAAGTGAAATGACATTAAAGGGTTTAATATATATTTAAAATAATATATATATTAAAAATATTGTGGAAAGCAAAATTAATAATAGAGGTTATTTGTTAATGAAATTAAAAAAATAAATAAATGAAAGTTCTTTTAAGAAAAAAATAAGAAAATTTAAAAACATAAACATATTAATTTATATATTTTATTTATTTTTTTTTTAATTTTATTTTTTTTTATTATTATTTATTTTTTACACTATTTAATGTTTCATTTCAATACGTTACTTAAACAAAAATATTTTATTATTATAAAAAATTTAACGCCAAAATATCTCAGAGTACTGACAGGGTATTTGAAAGTCGTTCACAATCGCCTAGCCATTCACTCAATTGTTTTCTTTAACATTTTATGAGATCTAAAAATTCAAAATTTTGCGTTTATACGCGTGTCTGTGTCCTATAAAAATTTAAATATGTGATATAAAAAATGAATATGTCGATTTTCATCTCTGCTCGTGATTTATTTATGTTTATTGCTCGAAATAACATTTTATTTGATTTTTCATTGGCAGCAAATTTATGTAATTTACCAAACGTTGCCTTTTTTCCTCTCGCGTCCGACAATTTCAATTACGTTCGACACAACAAATGTTCGCCTACAAATCTTTGTCTGCGCCTAAACAAAGCAAAAATGAAAGAAAAACAAATGAGAGCTTTAAAGTGCAGAGTCCAACTGACTGGAACCAACTTGTTGGCGTTGCCAAAGCGGAAGCAACAAAAGTCGAAAGAGCAAAAGTAAAAGCAAAAAAAAAAAAAAAATTATATTAAAATATCTACTATGTTTTGCTAATAGAAAAATTTAATATTTATATGTATAAAATATAGTTATAGTATTTAGAATATATATATATATATATATATATATATATATAAACAGCATTTTTCCTAGGCATATAATTTTTCTGCGATATATATTTTAGACAAACTCAAATGAGTTTAACACTCTATAAAAATAACTAATATATAAATGATGAAAAGTATATACTTATACACTTCCAAGTCTACTACCACAATAGACAAAAAGCCAATATACTCTCTGTTCAATTTGTGAGCGTGCATCAAATAACATACCCGGAAGCTAGTCTGCAACAGTCACGCATATTTCATGATGTCCTCAGACGCCGACACACTCTCTCTCTCTCACACACACATAAATATACAATAAGGATAACGACTGTAAAATGGTGTTGACTGACGTTATTTATGACCAAATATTTTGTATAATTTTCTTTGTATATTCCGATTGCCGTGAAAAAAACAAATAAAACAAATAAAAGAAAAGAAAATAACAATTTACCTCTCAACACAGGTTGAGGTCTAAATACGCTTTGTTGATTATACTTCGAAATGTAGTTGAATTTAAATTTAGGACTTTATATTATTATTATTATATATAAGTGTAGCTTGTATTAATGTAGAATGTATTATATTATAATTGGTATTAAAAAAAACTTTTGTTCAATTAGACTTAACCCACAGAGCTATATATATATATATATATATATATATATATATATATATATATATATATATATATATATATATATATATATATATTATGTAGCTCTAGTCTTATTAATGTTATTTATATTTAATTTATTTAATTATTTAATTTAAAAAAGTATTATTTATTTATTATATTTATTTATTTATTTTTTGTTTTATAATTTGTATAGCTTATTTAATAGTTTTTTGCTTATTAATGTTATTTATATTTAATTTATTTAATTAATTACATTTAAAAATTTTTTTAATTTATTTTATTTTATTTTTATTTATTTATTTATATTCAATAATTTTTATAGCTTATTTAATAAGTTTTTTCCTACATTTGTTTTCTAGTTTTACCTAGAAAATTATTTAATTTATATATTTGAAATTATTTTCTGTCTATTATATAGTAATTATATTCATATGTATAATCGAAACAGACTTGATTAGCAATTCATCATGCCGAACAAGCTATATACACTAAATGCTGTCTGTCTGCCTTCCCTTCTTAATAACTGTTGCATGCTCTAATATAAGATCAATATACCCCATTTGCAAACATTTTTTCAGGGTATAATACATACATGATTTACTCGCCTCATCAAACAGATTTATACATAAGTACGAAATGCTTAATATCAAAACAAATCTGTTTTAAAAAAAAATCTGTAAATCTGTGTAAATCATATATATTTAATTGAATAATTCATTAGCTGATCAAGCGATATACGAATATATAGTATATAGTATAGTAAGAGTAGTTAATTTTGTGTAAGAATTCAACTCTTAAGCACAAATATTTAGCGTGAGGAGAACAAGTCTTTATATGTAATCCAAGTAGTTTAAGGAGCTACAAATTTAGTATATAAATTATTATGTGAAACGACTAGAGTCTAATGAACCATAGAAACAGAAACAAATAGCAAATCATGGCAAAGACACAGGACTTAACTGAAACTAAGCCCTGGAATGGTTTCTAGATAAGATTCGCATTTGCTTTCACTCATATATACTATAAATAGCAGCCCCCAATTGGGAGCTGTTTGCGTTAAGATAAATGTGGCGTGGTTTGTTTTTTTTTCTCTCTCACTTTTTTTTTTTTTTTTCGTTCGAACTGAAAATGCGACAGTTTTTAAGTGAACAGTTGATAAATTGCATTGATTTATCAAATCTACTCGCTCATGTAAGCATGTGTTGATAACTGTAAGTGGATGTGAGTGTGTGTGTGTGTGCGTGTGTGTGTGTGTGTGTCTGTCCGTGTGTAGGTGTAGCCTGACAAAAAAAAAAAAAAAAAAGGCAGCACTCTCGTTGGGAGTTCATAAATATGTGGCATCCAGATGGTCGCCAGATAAGCGAACATTCGAGCTGTCATAAACTACAGAAGCTTTTTGTGGTCTGGCGTGGAGCGATTTAAGCTGTTTATTGATATAGGCTAACAGGTTTGTTTGTTGGCCCTAATGGCTGCTAACCGAAAACAAAACGAGAGCACAGACAAATGTCGAGCACAAAAATTATTGTATAAAATTATGATAGAAATTAAATCGTATAATGCTTGAGTTATGAATTCCATTGCAATGGAATTTGATATGAAATTTCCTGTGTAGTTTCTAAATTTCAATTAGCTAAGTGAAGCACAAACAAAATTAAACTAACCTGTGTGTGTGTGTGTCTTGCTGTATAACCTTGAGACTGGCCATTGGCCATTGTATTAACAAATTAATTACGAGCGAGGCAAACAATGCCACAAAAGTTGACATTTTCGCTTGGCGCGCAAACAACTTTATCAAAGGTTCCAGCTGAAGTTCTCTTCTGGCTAAACATTTGAAATGTTGCAAGTATTTGCTGCAGCTGCTACGATAAAGTCAACAATTTAATTAGCTCTAAAGAATCATGACACGCTTCTGGCCACTATTAAAGCATCTGCTTTGACCTCCTTTTACTTACATCGACAATTATGTAAACGACTTTATATTATTTCAATTAGATTTGTCATTTACCAAAAACTCATTTCATTTTTGCCCAACTCCCTGGTGAAAAGGTCCGACCGAATTTTATTCTTCATTGACTGACAAAAGACGTGAAAGCTTCACTTTGTTCTCCTCTGTGTGGGTGTGTGAGAAAGAGAGAGAGAGCGAGAGTAAATGTTTGTGCATTTGGGCCTAAAATCATTGAAGTCAAGGCAACTTGCCTTTGATTTTAAATGTTGATATTATACAAATAATTGTTGATTGCGTCAGAGCAGAAGTATTTAACAGAAGCTCGACGAACAAAATACCCAGAACAGAGGCAGAAATCGACTATATATATATATATATATATATATATTAAAATTAAATTAAAATATATAATAATTAAAATAATATACCTAATTAATCACATTTTTCTATTTTTTAAATAATTTTTAAAAATTATTATATATTATATTTTTTATATATTTTGTTCAAATAATTTTTATATTATATTTTACAATTTTTTTGTAAAAAAAATATTTATATATTACAATTACATATATTACAATTAAATTAAAATATATTTTTAATTAATTAATTAATCATAAATGATCATATTTTTCTATTTTTAAAATAATTTTTAAAATTTATTATATATTATATTTATTATATAATTTTTACAATTAAATTAAGATATATAAAATTAATTAATTAATTAAAATGATATACCTAAATGATCATATTTTTAAAATAATTTTTAAAAATTATTATATACGATATTTATTATATAATTTATTTTTTAAATAATTTGTATATTGTATATTAAAAATTTTCTTTTAAAAAAAATTATTTATTTATAATTACATAAACTTATTTGCAATGCATTTCCATAAGTGCATTAGTCCCCCCTCTCGCTCTCCCTCTCCCTTTCTCTTCCTCTCACTCTCTCTCTCTACCTATCTGGCAATTAAAACTAAATGTTTTTTTTTTGTAATTGATTAAGAGCTCAGAGACTATTATTCTGCCCTCATAAATTCATCAAGTATCAATTTTCATTTTCATTAAGTGCAAGCGAAATTTTCGCTCATAATAATAATTAAAATTGGCTTGAAATTGCGATGTGCAGGAAGAAGTGAATCAAGTCAAATTTCATGAAACTTTAAAGAATGCCTGTCAAAGTTTTTCTTTGCAACATTCTTAAATGCTCCTTCAGCCTGGGAATTTCGCATCAAAACTTTTTATGTGGCTCAACTGAATGCTGTCAAGTGAGCTGCAGTCGAAAGTTAATCAGCTACAGCAACAAGTCGAGGGAATCGAGCGAATCAGGTTGCCAACAAAGTATTCACCGACCTCCTGCTACTTCCTGCTGCATATCTGTGGCTAAGCAGGCTTAGCGTCTGAGCACTAGAGAATGAAGTGACAATTGAAATGTTTTGCATAAATTATAATATAAATTGAGCTGAACTGGTTCTAATTTGGTTGTGTACGACTCAAAGATACCCTGTAAGTATATGTGCTAAGCATTACTTAAGGGATTAAGTAACATGCTGTCATCTTATACCTTGGTAAGAGTTTCCTCTGCTCTAGTTAAGACTACCCTGAATACTTCATTTTGAATACTAATGTACTCATTAAATGACAGACTTAAGTTATTGCTGATTCAAATAGCACTCAATTCAGTACTAAATCCCTGGGATGTAGTTAGAGATTTCCATTAAGCCCTGACATGATGTTGATTACAGCGAAGAGTATGGTTGACTTTTTGATACTTTAATAGAAGAAATTATCGTATTCTTGTGCCTGATTATCGAGAGTTATTTACATGTTTTTTTTGTGTGTGAATATATTATACGTACTTAAGGCATATCATTCGGAAATCAATTATGAGTTTAGCATTCTGTTGAGTTTGACTTGACATAATTATAATATTTCCAACATAAAAATATATTTATTTTTACATATTTTTTTTATGTAAGGATATTATTAGATAGAAATTTATTATGTGATTGAACTTGTTTTAGTTGAATTTATATATAATCATTATAGCTCTAAAGCTTAAATTCTCATGAAGCATACAATATTTTAAAGAATATATGCCTTACCCATAGATTGTGTTTAAGACAATTAAAATAATATTTTCATTATGCCGACAAGATAGCATGAAAGCTTTTTTGACACCTTGACTCTTTAGACAGAGTATTTTCAAGCAGAGCTAAATTCGCCGTTTCTTCAGCATTTACTTTTGCTCTGCAGCCCATGATAAAGCTTGACTTTAATGTAAACATATAGAGCTTAATATAAATTGTTCATGTTTTCTCAAGCTAATTGCAAAATGTTTCCACAAGCTGAGCTTTAAGTTACAGAATAATAGCGCTGCCAAGTTTATATCCTCAATCAACTGGAGTCGCTGGCTGTTCAGCTTCACACGGCGAACAGCAACAAGGAATTCATATGCGACGAAACTGTCATTACATTTCCAGCCATTAAACACACTCACTCACACACACACAGTGGGTCGTAAAATGTAACTGACATTCTGGCGAGCGGGCTAACTTCACTGGGGGATTCACTGGTTGAAAAGGACGTCGTAGTAATTGAAATCTGTGCGTGGCCTTTTTGCATTGACATCTCCCAGGCATTTCTTTGTCATAAAAATATGAATAGTTCGTCATTCGACAGTTCACGGTTCACTTGCAATTGCTCTATGCGAACGGACTCAAGGAGCTTTAATGCCTTTAAACGCCTCGCAAAAGATCAAAATGTATTTAGTTTGTGGTCAACAGAGTTTAATGCCTGACATAAAAATCTGCATAAAACATAAAAAGCTGTTGAGGCAACAAGCTTTCATGGTAATTTCAAAAGTTAATGCAATATGAAAATAAACAAGGCAAAGTGCCTGACTAGGAAGCACCTTGAGAAAAGCGTCGCCCACAATAATGTCATATAAATATACATTAAGATAGGGCATACGGATATATATATATATATATATAGTATATATAATACTTTCATTATCAATATATTTATCAAAAATGTACAAGTAAATATTTCTTTCCCATCAGTCTCTTTGATGAAATGAATCAATCTCTGAAGTAAAGCTGCTTAAGTTAATACATTCTCACTACATTGCATCACTTTACTCGAGGGACAAATTGTTGTCTCTTGATATGAAATTGATTATGTATAAACAATAAGAGTGCTCTAGTTGCAAGTATTCGACTAGCAAATACCCTTAAAGCATTGACTAGTTGCCAAAGAGTAAATGCAACTTGCTTAAATCTACTTAAGATTATGCAATATGATGATGAAGTGCCTAAAATCTTATAATTGTCTTTTATTAAATCAAGTTATTTAAGTCGTTGCTTATGTATGTTCGTTAAAGCTCTCTCGCTCTATGTTCCTCTTTTTATGTTCCACTTTGCATGTTCCTTTCGCCATGTTCACTTCTATGTTCGTCTCTCTATGATTGTCTTTCCATGTTCGTAACTTCATGTTCTTCTCCTCATGTTCGTTTTTCCATGTTTCTTTCCCAAAATGTTCCTCGTCAAGTAGGTTCTTCTCTCTATACTTCACTCTCTATAGATGTCTTTCCATGTCACCACGTCTGCTAATCTTTATATTTGTATATAATTATCTCTGTAAGCTCACAATTGTTTTATATTATACATATTAACTTAATACATGTTAACTTAATCATTTATTTAGCTATTACTCAGACAATGAGAATGACAAAAGTCTATATTTCTAATAATATTCAGAGAATGATAATTATCTTATCAACTACTATCATAATGGCATTTTAATTAACAATGCTTAGCAAAAAGATTATTAACAAATCATTATTCTTACTTATTCTATACAATTGTTGTTCTAACTAATATTTAAACCATTTCTTAATATTATTAACAACTATTACAATACTGCTTAAAATACTTAATTTTATTGACAATTGAATTACTTATTTTATTACACTTCACTTCACTTCACTTGATCGACTGAAAAAATGCTGCAGCTGCTGCACTTTTTATAGCGGAACTTCCACTCAAACTCTAAGACGAGCTCAACTGTTGAGCCTGCGTCGAGTTGGGGTCGTTGCAGTCGCCACTTAAGTGACCAATGGGAAGCCTCTCTGCTGCTGCTGCTGCGGCAGCATACTCGTCCCTAGCTTAGCTTAGGCAGGTAGACAGAGCGACAGGCGACGAGGCAGACTGAGTGATAGGCTGAGTGATAGACAGAGAGCGACATACATACATGCGGACAGACATACGAATAGGCAAACAGACAAACATAGTCAAATGGACTTGCCTCATTGTCGTTGATCGTTGACTAACTGTTTATATGCTAAAGCTTATCTACATAAATATACACAGTTATTCTTCTGTTATATACTTGTCTTAAAAATGCATTTTCTGTCTCAACTTCTGGCTATTGCATTTAAAACTAATTTACTTAAACTTTATAAAAATACTATTTTAATATTTGCTTGTTATTTTCCATTCGAACTATTTGAAAACTCAATTTGAATTTATTTAAAAATTTCAAACATCAATGCACAAATTTGTTTATTCTTTCATTCATTTACTTTCGCTGCAAAATTCAATTAAAAACTATACTCAATTTAATGGAAAATTTAAATATAATGCAAACTGAAATTGTTGTTGTTTTCTCTTTACAGTGCACAACAAAACCAACAGCAACAACAAAAATCTGCGAAATCTATCGCAGAAAAAACATCAGAGTTTGGAATGCAACAGGAAACGAAGCATGCGGAAATTGAATTAATAGTTTATGCTTAAATAGTTTCGCTTATTCACCGTTTGATAGTTAAAATTGCTTGGGCAAAATAAAAATAAATATAAATAAATTGAAACTCAAATCGTTAGCCATGATGAGCAGTGTAAGGAGCATTGCCATGGACATGGAAAAGGATGCGGAATCGGAGTCATCGCTAACCCCATTGAATGTCACTCGAGCCCTCTGGGAGCTGGCGATGACAACGACAACGGAGACGGCATTTTCTGATGACAGCAACAATAATAGCATTGCCGTCACTGAAATATCCTATGTGCCCTATGCCCGGCGACCGGAAACGTATATAGTCCCAATACTGTTTGCCATTATCTTTGTGGTCGGCGTCCTTGGCAATGGAACGCTGATTGTGGTCTTCCTGAGTGTGCGACAAATGCGGAATGTGCCAAATACGTAAGTCGTTATAATAATAATTGTGATAATACAGAATATTATAAAACTTTTAATATTCCATTTAAATGTGTTCAATACTTTTAAATATATAACATATATATATTTTCTTAAATATAAAAATAATTCGTTTATTTAAAAAATAATAATTTTTTAATCATATTTAAATTTTTATTTATTTGTACATACATTTTAAATATTTATATTATGTTTTTACATAGACAAATGCATTTTTATTTAAAAAATAATAATTATAATTATGTTTGAAATACTAGTTTATTTATTAAATATTAATTTGGTATATAAAAGTAATTTGTTAATCTTGAAAGTATAAATTTTAATTAAAAAAATTAAATATAAAAATAAAATATGTATTTAAATATTTTCAATACATTTTTTACAATTTTTCAAATATTTTCTAAACATTAAAATTCTTTGATTCATTGCTATTATTATTATTTTTTTTTTATATATTAAATATATTTATATTTTGAAAACTTGCTATTTCTCATCTTTATTATAATATTATTAATATTATTATTTATAAATATTTTTTATGTGCTTAAATTTTTTTATTTGTTTAAATAATTAGTATAAAAATAAAAAATTAATAATTTAAAATATATTAAATATTATATTATACAACATTTTTAATGCCCACAACTTGAGCAAATAGATATTCACAATCAAAAATTTATAGGGTATTGTCAGGTCGAGTAGTGCTTTGATTTTCGACATTCCATTAAGGTGGAGTGTATATTTAACATTGAAATCCTTTTTAGCTTAACTTTCACTTTGGCCGACAGGGTATTTTATGGTCAAGCACTCAAGCTGCTTGGCCGAACGAAGTTTTGATTTATGTTAAACTTAAATTGAATTTAATTAGGCAAAGCCTCTGTTACCGTAAATTGTTTACCAAATTATGCATACAACGCGCCCAAAAGTCATCCAGTGAAACACCTAATTAAGCGAAAAATGAGCCAAGGGCGTGGCAAGTGAATTAAGTTTGGCTTTTCCTTACGCATTTCGACTCGCAGCATTTGCATATTAGCTGTAAGGACACGCAAAATAGATTTGTGGCTTGATTGGGCCTGCGCTAATTAGCCAAAGTTGTTCAGCATCTGTGCGCGTGTGATTGGCTCTTAGCCTAAATTGTCTGTCATAAATCAAGTTACTGTCCGTGCTAGATGATGCTGACAGTCCTTTGAGACACGTATTACGTATCTATGTGAGTTTACTTAAAGATATTTTCTATTCTCATGCGGTGAAGTCAATTTCCTGTGCCTTAAATCAAATTCAATAGCAACTCGAAATTGAGCTCTAATGCATTTCAAGTATCAAATCAACTTGAGTTTATGGCTTTTCGGGCAGTTAAAAGTGCGTAATAAAAGAAAAGTACGAATAGACTTGCGCACTATTTTATCTATTTGCGAAAATTCATAAAAATCAATGTTATTTATTTTTTCTTTTTGCTTTTCCATTACTAAGCGCACGTGTCATATATTTTGAGAAGGAATTAAATGTGAAATATGAAAATAGGAACTAAATTACTTTAATGTGAATTACTCTTAAGTGAGTTAAATCTCAGTCTTTAAAATATTTTTACGATTCTTAATTATCTTTAATTAAATTAAAATGATTTAGAATTAAATGATTACTTTTATTAAAATATGATAAAATTTGTTTATTTGTTTATGAGAACAAAATCTTGATAAAACATATTCATTCTTATACCCTGCATACAAAAAATATGTAAATTTATATAAAATGTAACAGCAGAAGCTATAATGCGACCTAACATATGTATGTCTGTGTAATTGTACGAGTGAGTCACTGAGATAGAGCATGATTAACTCAATTGCTGCTGGTAGTCGAGAAAAGGGTCAGTTTATGACCATGTGTATGTAGTAGTTAAGTCCAATGCAACTTGCAGCAGCAGAGACTCTTCCCATTGGTCACTTAAGTGGCGACTGCAGCGACCCCAACTCGACGCAGGCTCAACAGTTGAGCTCGTCTTAAAGAAAATACATTTTAAAGACAAGTATATAACAGAAGAATAACTTTGAATATTTATGTAGATAAGCTTTAGCATATAAACATTTAGTCAACGATCAACGACAATGAGCCAAGCCCATTTGACTATGTTTGTCTGTTTGCCTATTCGTATGTCTGTCCGCATGTATGTATGTCGCTCTCTGTCTATCACTCAGCCTATCACTCAGTCTGCCTCGTCGCCTGTCGCTCTGTCTACCTGCCTAAGCTAAGCTAGGGACGAGTATGCTGCCGCAGCAGCAGCAGCAGAGAGGCTTCCCATTGGTCACTTAAGTGGCGACTGCAACGACCCCAACTCGACGCAGGCTCAACAGTTGAGCTCGTCTTAGAGTTTGAGTGGAAGTTCCGCTATAAAAAGTGCAGCAGCTGCAGCATTTTTTCAGTCGATCAAGTGAAGTGAAGTGAAGTGTAATAAAATAAGTAATTCAATTGTCAATAAAATTAAGTATTTTAAGCAGTATTGTAATAGTTGTTAATAATATTAAGAAATTGTTTAAATATTAGTTGGCACAATTGTATAATTGTATAAGTAATTGTATAAGTAAGAATAATGATTTGTTAATAATCTTTTTGCTAAGCATTGTTAATTAAAATGTCATTATGATAATAGTTGATAAGATAATTATCATTCTCTGAATATTATTAGAAATATAGACATTCTCATTGTCTGAGTAATAGCTAAATAAATGAACATTAAGTTAATATGTATAATATAAAACAATTGTGAGCTTATAGAGATAATTACATACAAATATAAAGATTAGCAGAAAATCCAGAAAGAGACGTGCTGACTTGGAAAGACATCTACAGGGAGCGAAGTATAGAGAGAGGAACATGCTGAGAAAGAAACATGGAGAGGCGAACATGAGTTGTTAATAATATTATGAAGTTGTTTAAATATTAGTTATAAGAAGAGATAAGATAATGTTGATGAGCGTTGAGCATGTAATATTAAGTAAAGTTTCAATAGGATAAGTGTTTATAATACAATGATCATCATGTGAATAACATAATAATGACTTTTAGGAAAAGAGTCTTTACTCTACTTCTTTATGTCTGTTTATCTTATTATTATTCTTATATTATATATTAATATATTTATATATTATTATTATTAAAATAATAATAATATACAATTTTATGAAATACTCTGAGAAGACTCTAACCCGTCATAATCAAGCCATCAAATTTACTTTCTCTTATAGCTTGCCCATCGAATGTAGAGTATCCCGTAGTCGAGCACTTATTTGTTATTAAGGCAATATTCTAATTTTATGACAGCAACGTCAAAAACGTGTAAAAATATTTTGACAGCTGATGCCAAATGTATAAGACGCGTTTACGCTCAAAAAGCTCCAAACAAAACAAAAAAATCGATGCAATTTGAGATGTTTCTAATCAGCTTAGGAATATACATAAAAGCAAATCATTAAAGAACTTCACCAGGTGTTTTTCATAAAAAAGTACATAAATTTAGCACTTAAAGTGTAAAAGAATTCAATTTGCTATTTTAAATTGATATACATATACATATATATGAATATAAGAAACTGTAAGACTTTTGCGATGAACAGCTGAATGGGCAGCTGAATAGGGGTATTCTATTATATATAAAATCAATTTGCTCTGAGCGTTTCACTTTGTAAACTAGTATTAAATGTCTTCAAAGTTTGTGGAAATTAACGAACTAATTAGCTGCAATCAATTGCATTGAACAAGGGAAACGTTTCATGAAGACTCAGACTCAAAGTTCTCATCAATGAAATGCGTCAAGATGTGGCAACAATTTAATCAACGAAAGTTTGAACCTGAAAACTTAAGCAGCGCTGACAAGAGTGAATTAAGGGAGCAATTAAAATTAAATAAAAGTCAATGAAATCATGAAGCGCTGACAAGAGTATATTAAGGGAGCAATTAAAATTAAATAAAAGTCAATGAAATCATGAAAAATAGAACAAATAGATGAAAAAAAAATAAATAAAACTGAAATATTCTTAGTAAAACATAAATAAAAAGAAATATAAGAAAATAATATATATAAAATAAATAAAAAATAAATATAAGATAATAATAAAATAATATTAAATAAATATAAAAAATATATAAAATATATTTAATAAAATATACTATGTAAGTAATGTAAAGTATAATATGAAAATAATATATAAAAAAAATAATTAAATTAATACAAATTAAAATAAATAAAATTATATGTAAAATTTAGAATAAAATTTATATATGAAATAAATAAATAAATTATAAGATATACTATTTAAGATAAATTAAAATATATTTAAAATAAAATAAACAAAAAAAAAATAATACAAAATAAAAAATAAATAAAATGAAATGTAAATTAAAATAAATTTTATGTATAATACATTTTCAAAATAAATAATAAGATATACTATGTAAGATAAAGTAAAATATATTTAAAATAAAATAAACAATAAAGTAAAATTAAACAAAATAAAAGTAAATAAAAGGAAATGTAAATTAAAATACATTTTATATATACAAAATTAAAAAAAAATTTAAAATGTACTATGTAAATTGGGAATTATATATACTCTTATACTCTATAATGACTAAAAAATACAACCTAAAATGAAATTTTAAAAAATATATATATTTTTAATAAAATATTTATATAAAGTCCGTCACTTAGCCCACACTCGCTCTTGTGTGTTAAATGTCAACTTCATTTAGCAAGTAATTAATTAAGTAGAAGCATTAACTAGGGAATGTAATATGTGAGGAAGGAATTGAGCAGCAAGCAAAAGACAAATGCATTGCCCATTGTGGGGCGCTTCCACTGGCCACTCACGTTTCTTATATAAAACTCGTTTACTCGATGGCAGCCGGAAATGTCAGCTGATCACATTAAGCTGAAATTGCATCTCTTGGCCAGAATGGCGAATCTCAGTTGACTCCTTTCAGACATTTCCAAATACCAGTTGCCAGATGCCAGATGCTTATCAATCGTGCCGCAGCAGTGTAATTTGCTGTTGCACAAACACAAACGTGCCACATGCACCATATTTATTGCAAAACTTACACGTGCTGTGCCACATTGCAGATGCAACATGAGCAACATGAGCTCATAGTCGGAATAAGCAATGCAATTCTAAATGCTGTAATGTGATAGATGATAAAAGAAATTTCTGCTTAAATATATTTCGCAAAGAGATTAGACTGTAGTCTGATGTAAACGTTGGCTCAATATAAAATAAAATTATAACGGAAAATAGAAAGTAGAGTATATTGGTTCAAATGGAATTAACATAAGTATTATACATATAATTTATTTATATTTTATTATTGCGTTTTTGTAGCATTCCCTAAATATTTTACTTAAGAATTCGTTAGATTTTTTAAACCAATTTATTTTAAAGCTATTTTTTGTCTGATTTAAACTTCTCTTAAGAGGCTTTAAACATTATTTTAAAATAAATAATATGTTATTTCTAAATTATTTTTAAAAAATTTAATTAATTCTATTAATATTATTATAATATTTGTCATTTAATTAATTATTGATTAAATTTATTATATTGTAGTTATTTTTAAATATTTGTTAGAACAATTGCTAGATTTATAAAACATTTATTTTATTTTTATTTCACCAGCAACTAAAACTGTTTTTATTATTTAAAAATTTTATGTTAATTTAAATATTTTATTATGTTTTACAAGCTTTAGTTCAACATTCTATGTATTCATAAATATAAACTTCGTTTAATTTACATATAAAATTCATTTATCAAGTCTTCAAACGAACATTATAAAGTAATCTAATTGAAAATGTTCTCAAAAAAAAAAAAAAAAAAAAAACTTTAATGCTGTAGTAAGAGATTCTATGTACCACATGCTAAAACGTCAAAAGCACTTTGGGCTTTCTTTGCTGTTTTTCGTTTTCTGTTTTCGTTTTTCTTTCTCTTTCACTTTTATGCTTAATAAAATGTCATATAAATCAATTTTATCAGCGCGAGCCGACGAAATTGTTTTACATTGGCCATGGCAAAGGATGCGCAAATTTGACTAAAATCGAGCTACATAAATCAACAGAGCGAAACACGTGCGGGTGACCCATGCAGGAGGCATTTTGAAGGGTCAGCTTGCTTAGCTCAAGCTCAAGCTCAAGCTGAAACTCAAGCTGGCATTCGTGAGGGTCTCACACTTGGCGCTTTAAAAGTTTCCCAATTCGGTTTTGGGCTCAGCTAAATTGAATTATGTTTCGATTTATCTTATTTTAGACCCTTAACCACATATTGTTGAGTAGAATTAATAGACGATTCGATTTGCTGCTGTCCGTTGATATGTCAATTTGTCTATTTGTGTTACTCGACCCTCGACAAAGCTATACCTCCCATTCGTCAGTTCGTCAGTGCGCCTCTCTATATGTTTATATGTCTTTCTATAGGTCTTTATGTTTATAAGTCATTTGTCAGGCCGTTCCTTCGTCTATCTATCTATATTTGCATCCTTCTATCTGTCCATCCGTCTGTTGTTTGTTCGACTCTCTGTCTATCTATCTCTCTTTGCATCCTTCTGTCTGTTCAGCCGTTTGTCATTTCTTCGACATTTTAACCTTCGTTCCATCCATCCGTTTTAATTTCTCTGTTTGTTTTTCTTCAACGTTTCAGTCTCAGAAACCAAAGAGAGTCTTGACCTTTAGGATACTCATATCAACCTCAAGACTTTTCTCATAATCGGTATATTTCCTTGCCTTTCCATCATCCCATTCAATCTTATTTTAACATTTGAGATACATCAATAAATATTAAATTTAACATATTATATGTATCAACGTTTCAATCTCAGCAGATACTCCAATATCAGATATACCATATCAACTTTGTTTCAAGTCATCGAATAATGTTGTTAATTTTTAATTAAATTTCAACGTGTGTGTATTCTCTTAAAGTATACACAAATAAGTATTATTCTAGCTTTATTTATTTATTTTTAGTTTATTTTATTTTATTTTAATTAATCATCGATTAATATTGTTCAATTAATTAATTTTTAATTAAATTTCACCGTATGTGTATTCTCTTAAAGTATACACAAATAAGTATTATTCTAGCTTTATTTCTTTATTTTTATTTTATTTTATTTTAATTAATAAATTTTCAACATATGTATATTTTATCAAATTATACACAAATACCTATTATTCTAGCTTTATTTATTTATTTTTATTTTAGTATTATTCTAGCTTTATTTATTTATTTTTATTTTAGTATTATTCTAGCTTTATTTATTTATTTTAATTTGATTTTAGTTTAATTATTATTAGCTCTATTAATTTAAATTTTATATATTTTTAAAATCATTTTTTAAAGTCAATTTAATTGAATTTTACATTAATTCGTTTTAAAATATTTATATTGAATATTTATAATTTTTTCTAACATCTCTCCATCTTCATCCCTTTAGCTACATATTATCCCTGGCTCTAGCTGACTTGCTAGTTATATTGACGACAGTTCCATTGGTTTCGACTGTCTACACCTTTGAGTATTGGCCCTGGGGCAGTTTTCTGTGCAGCGTTTCGGAGTTCATGAAAGATGTTTCCATTGGTGTTTCGGTCTTTACGCTTACGGCGCTCTCAAGTGATCGATATTTTGCTATAGTCGATCCGCTGCGCAAGTTTCATGCTCATGGTATGTACATATATATATATATTTCTATATTATATATTATTTTCATTGGATGTTAATTTAATGCAGGAGGCGGACGACGAGCCACACGCATGACCTTGGCCATAGCTGTATCCATTTGGCTATTAGCCATCGTCTGCGGCATACCTGCGCTAATTGGCAGCAACTTAAAGGTGAGTGCCATAGACTTGGCCCAAACTAAATTGAAACTGTCTTTTGATGGATATATGTATATGTGTGTCTGTATCATGCTTTCAGCCCGTTGGCATTAACCCAGAGAAATCGATTGTCATCTGTTATCCGTATCCAGATGCCTGGGGCGAGAACTATGCCAAGCTAATGGTCATGCTGCACTTTCTAGTCTATTATGCTATACCTCTGGTTATAATTGCCGCCTTCTATGTCATGATTGCGCTGCATTTGATGTACTCGGCGAGTGTGCCAGGTGAAATGCAAGGAGCTGTGCGTCAGGTGAGTTAATGAATAATGAATAATAATTTAAATAATAATTTATTTATGTTAAATACTACATAATCAAATTATATTTAAATTAAGTAAATATATTACAGGGTATATTCTAGTCAGTCATTGCCAACTACCTGTTCAATAATAATGTTATCAAATCTCAGATCTGAAATTCGATTAATTTAACAGATAAATAAATGACAGCGAAAAAAGGGATAAAATATTTAAATCAATTTTTGCAAAATGTTTTATCCAGCATCAATTGAATATAAATTTAATAATATTGAATAATATTGAATTGGGCTATAAATTGAATATTTTGAATGTATTTTTTTTTTTGTTTGCATACCTCTTGAACAATGTGGGCATCATTATTCTGAATGCAAATGATTTGTGCTCACCTTTCGCATAAATAAGCAAAATTTAATATTCAATTGAAAATGAATTTGGTCTCTAACAGATTTATTATTATTGAATTTGAATGTTTTGCAGGTTCGAGCGCGTCGCAAAGTTGCCGTCACGGTGTTGGCATTTGTTGTTATCTTTGGTATTTGCTTTCTGCCTTATCACGTCTTCTTTTTATGGTTCTACTATTGGTAAGTGCTGACTTTTATCCAACACAGCAGCAGCAGCAGCAGGAGCAGGAGTAGTAGCAGCAGCAGGAGGAGCAGCAGCAGCAGGAGTAGTAGCAGTCGCAGCAGCCAAGGGGATTTAGGAATGTAGTGCTCTCGACCATCCATTGAACAACGGCACTCTGTCATGCAGATAACGTTGCCTGCACACACTCACACGGCGTTTGAGTAATACCCGCCCGGCGTATGAGTAATGTGGAGGGCATCCTTCCACATTGGCCATTGGCCACATGGGCTGTGACCCTTGGCGCTCTGGTCAATCAATTTCCAACTTGACGCTGGATTATGTCTCCATTAGTTGCATGCAAACAGAATATACTACATCGAATATACATATATATTGTTTTCTTTTTCGATTTTACAGGCCGACAGCACAACAGGATTATAATACGTTTTGGCATGTATTGCGCATCTTTGGCTTTTGCATGTCCTTTGCCAACAGCTGTGCCAATCCGGTGGCTCTCTACTTTGTGAGCGGGGCGTTTCGCAAGCATTTCAATAGGTATTTGTTCATACACATCACTGCAGCAGAATAACAGCTTAATAACAATAATCGATAAACCGATTACCGATAATAAAAAATGTAATCACTGTTACTGTAAGCGTAAGCCTAAACTGCTATTTCTCTCTCTCTCTCTCTATAACTACATAATACATAACTAACTAATCAGCAACAATAACGATTCACAAAACACTTGATAAAGTTTTTCTGTTCAACACTCCAAATGCAATTCCCTCTTTCCCTTCATTTCTCTTTCTCTCACTTTCTCTCTCTCTCTCTCTCTCTCTGTCATATCCATCATATATCATAAAACAACAGTTGGTATTGTGCCTGAAAGTTTGGTTGAGTTTTGATTGTGATACTGATGGAAGTTTTTGTTTGTTTACGCCTTGCCCATTGCCAAACATCAAATGAGTTTTTTACGGGCACGTGCAAAGATATATGTATTTTAATAGCCATTTTTGATGAGGGAAAAAATAAAGTTGAAAAATATATAAATACAAGAAAATATTCTTTAAAATACAACTATCTTATATATATATCTATATATTTTATATGCATATTTTTTTTAAGTAAATCTGATTTTGTTTAAATTTTACAACAAAAATTTAAAAAATAATAGTTGAAAATATTTTTGAAAATTACAACATATAAAAAAGTATACAAAATAAGAAAGTTTATTAAATTATAAAACATTTTAAGATATTAAGGAAATTAAATAGAAATAATGAAATATAAAATATTTGAAATATTTTATATATTTAAATATTAAATATTTTAAATATATTAAATATTAAATATTTTGATTATATGTAAATATTTTATATATTTTCAATGCCTTAAAAAATATATATTTTTAAATTTTGTTTTAAATATTAAATACATAATTTAATTTAAAATATTAAAAAAAATAGTCAAATATGAAATGGTATTAATTTTAATATTAAAATTAATAGTTAATTAATGACATTAATTTAAAAATAAAATTAATAGTAAAATTTGAAACGAAATTTTTTTTAATATTAAAATTAATAGTAGAATATAAAATGGCATTCATTATAATATTAAAATTAATAGTTAAATATGAAATGCCATTAATTTTAATATTAAAATTAATATTAAAATCAATAGTAAAATATGAAACGACATTAAAATAATATTAAAATTATGAAATATTATTAATTTTAATTCTTTCAAACTCTTCAAATGAATTATTATTTATTATATTATATTATATTATATTTAAAAGCTTTTTTATATTATATACCATAATTTGTATTATTATTTATTTGATTTATTATTTGCTATTTAAATATGTATATCAATCATTATATTTCTATTCAAAAAACTTCCACACAATTCCAAACAGAACTCAGCCAATTTTCGAGCACATTAAAATTAATGCATATTTACTTCACTTGTAAGTGTAATTTAATATAATATTTGTTTGTTCTTGTCTGCTTGTCATTTATTGCATGCCTTCGTCGTCTGTTTTGGCCAAATATCTTGCGCAACTAGATATCTGTTTTGTCGTGGCATAAGTGGACGTCGCAAGAAGCGTAATCAGCACAACGACACCTTTTGCATGCATCGCAATACATCGCTGACCAGCACAGCCTCCAAGCGTTTTCAGTCGCGTCACTCCTGCTATCAGAGCACAACGTTGCGCAGGTGAGTCTGAGAGCAGAAGATGGCGGTGGGTTTGGAGGGGGTAGGGGGAGGGGGGGTGTCATCATTATATCGGCAATAGCTAAGCCCACCTTACTGTACCCCACTGCACACAATAGCTGTCGGCTGCAGGAGACAACAATTACGACACTGCCCAATGGAGCCATCTCCAATATGGCCGCGCCCCCAACTGACACAGCCGGCTACGAGTTTACGCCCCTCAGCGCATTTGGTCCAGGCAAGGGCGCACAGCTGTCGCAGCGGCTGCAGGAGTCGCCATTAAACTAAGCAGTTCGACGTCCCCACGGAGTATACAGGAAATATGAAGTAGCAGCAGAAACTAAAAAAACTTTTACATAAATCTAAATATATTCCGAAAACAAAAAAAAAAAAAAAATGCGCAAGTTAGGAAAATTTTAAGAAAATTATGTCGAGCAAGTGAAAAGCTTGCCTTAAGCTAAGTTCAGATTTGAGAATTTTAAATGCGTTTAAGTTACGAGCTCGTGTGATTGTAATGCTATTTAAGCTGTTAAAAAAAAAAAATAAACAAAAAAAATTTGAATTTGTCATTTAGCTAAAATTAACTTGTACTAAAATAAAAACTTCAAGCCAAAAATTACACATGTAAAAAGAAAAGTAAAACTGAAAATCTCAAATACAACGAACACGCAAAACAAATTCAGCACTTAAAAAGCTCTCTTGGGAGTTGACACTATAAACTTGGCCAAATTGCTTTGGCGCCGAAAACGAGTTCGGGAACAGCCCTGCTTGATGACTTTTAGTTTACTGAAGCTTGTTATGTTGTTGCATAAGCTAAATGGAATTTAATGTGTTTTTCATGTCTAGTCGTTCAGCTTGAAGCTAATCAAAATAGTTTAATTCCAAATATTTACAATAAGATTTAGACGCTAAGACTTTAAACAATGCAAAGCAAATCAATTGAAAATTCATTTGTTTCTTGTGCACAGTGTCCTTGTACATATAGACCAATTATGAAATATTTAGCCATGTAAATATAACTATATTTATGTATGTATTTATATATGTATTTATTGTATAATTAAAGATTTTACTTGATTGTTGCCAATAAATGTGAAATTTGTGTGAAATATTCCTCCATCAATGGCAATGGCGAAAAAGTGTTGCCTACTTTTGAGCGTTTGGCTTTTTGTTGACTGGAGCGAACAACAATGAAATTATTGTTATGTGACATTTGATCGATAAAATTGAAGGCGTTAACTTTAAACGTAAACGTTAGCGTAAAGCGACCTGAACATTCATAAAAATAAAACGAAATGGACGAGGAAATGGGAGCGTCAAAAGTTGTCTTTTGGGGACAGTTTTGGGTCAGGTTTATGGCTTAACTGGTTGAGTTCGGATTATGGCTAGGGGCTATAAGATAAGCGGCAGTGTGATTAATTCGCTTTAGCCGGCACAAATAAAAGGTGTGTGAGCTGGCTTTTAACCGGTGTTTGCTTAAACAACAAATCCGGCCAAGTTACTTTGACTCCTCAATTAGCTTAAATCAACTTTAATGCCGCGATTGCGACTGTCAAATCCTGAATGAAATTTACTTTTAGCAAACAATGTGGCAGCCGCATCAGCATCATCATCATCATCATCAACATCAACATTGCGTCAATTCAGTTTTCGCCTGGCAACCGGCAAATGCCACATTTTGCTTAACTTATTAAAAATAAAAATGAATCTGGCTTTCGCTTGGCTGAAACTGCGAGCCAAGTTATCATCAGGACCACGTCGAGTGGCTTATCCTTGGCCTTATCAACTGTCCCAAATTGTCACAGACTTATTTTTATGGCATGCGGTTTTGAATTTCAATTCTATTTTTGCTCATTTCTGTTGCTATCTATTAATTCTGTCATCCACAATTGTCGTGTAATTGCATGTTACGTGCGAAGCGCCACTCGAATTTTCTGCAACACTAATTAGTTGCCCAAGTGGCTATCAAATTTGCAAATCAAATTTAATTAACCAAATTGTCTTACGCAGTAGCCAAAAAGCTAAAGCTGAAATTGTGTTTCAATATAAGCCCCAAAATTATTGCTTTACTGATAACTCGTAAGCTTTAGCTTGAGTAGCAACTTGTGCAAATTAAAATCGAAATGCGGCAGGAAATGCAGAAAATTATTTTATATATTTTGTATTACTTTTAAATGTATGCACTTATAAATATAAATTTTCTTCTATAATATATATTTAAGAAACTTCAATAAAATTAATTATAGTTTCAAGATTCACTGTGGAAAATTCTATTGATATTGATCAAGTAACAATTAAGTTATTAAAGCAAACCTGATGTCATATTGGCAAAACCATGCTGCAATTAGACGCAGCTTAAGAATTCCAATATGCACACATACAACTGCTTGCATTCTAATTGGAATTCTATTAATAGCAGCGCTAGCAATGGAGATTGTATTGCGTTTGTCACAGCTGCTACTTTAGCTGTGCACTAAAGTGAACTGATGCATGGCGTTGTGGATAAGCTGTTTGCATCAAATGCAATATGGTTGAATTGGACTCGAGTTCAAATCCCGCAAAATGAGTTTTGATTTGTCTAGGTGAAATACATATTTTTAAATTCAATTTTCTATTTTTTAATTCGTAAATTAAGTTATATACCTTTCTAGAAATTAAATCTTAAGTGTAAGAGTGCCCATTCCTTTTTACACTATATTGATAAATATAAAAACAAATACCTCGAAATTTCTATGACAGTATTAACCTGCACGTGGCAAATTTTGAGGATCATTTTCCAGCCCAATTTAATTTAATACATTTCAAAAAGGTAATTCGATAACCTTAAGAAACTTAAAAATCTTGTTTTGATATTTGTTTTTTTGGGTTTCACTGAACTTGGTCATGCACTTATAAATTTCCAAGAAACCTCAACTAAACCCAAAGCGATTACCTAGGCAATGCGAGCAATGGGACACTTTGAAGCTGTTTGTCGCTCTAGCTGCCGCTTTGGCGGCTTTTGCGGTAACATTATGTGAACATCAAGGCATAAAACAGGTGCAAATTAAGCTAATTTTCATTAAGATGAAATATTTGTAATGCAATTTAATTATTTATTTCGCATTCGAGAGACCATTAATATTCATTTAAGAAACGCGCCAATCGAGTCGACACTTGAAACCGCAATAATAACAACAGTTAGAGAAGCCATAACGGGAATACAATAACAAATGGCACACAAACAAATAAAGCACACGAACACACACACACACACTGGCACAATAATAATAATAATAATAATGGCAAGTTGCAGAGGCGTATTAAACATATGTGTGAATGCTGAGCAGTAGCTAGAGCAGGCAAGAAGATGAGAGGCAGAGGGAGAGAAATGAATGGAACTCGCATCAACAGCGAGTTCCATTCGTCTCACTCTATCTCTTTCCCACTCGCAAGTGGGTAAATGTAGCAAATAAATAAAACGTTTTGACACACACAGCGCAAATGTAAATAGCAAAAAAAACCTCAAGGTGCAAAGCAGACTGTGAAAAGAAGTTCATCGAGTGGAAAGCGAGAAGGAGAAGGAGATGGAATTGCAAAAGGAGTGGGGAGTGAGAGAAACAAAAGCCGATGAGGAGTTGCTAATCGTAAATTGCTTTAAGCAGCAGGCAAGCGAACAGCATTCAAAGCAGAGAGTGAGAAAAGTAGGCAGCTTAATCTAGCATACACTCACACACACACACACACGCACACACACGCACGCACACACATATACACAGAGACACATTCACTCATCTAGAGTCGCATTAACGACATAAAAATTGGCACTCAATAAGCGTGAGGGCACTTTTGGGGCGAAGAACACACACACACACACACACAGAGACGCACAGTGAGAGACCCACACACACACATACACATTCTCACACACACTTGCCTTTAACGTGTGCCAGAGTTTAGGCACGTAGTCCCGTTAGGTCGCCTGCTGACGACATCGGCAAACGCCCATACAGCCACAGCCGCTGCCTTCTGCCTCTGCCTCTGCCTCTGCCTCTGCCGCTGCCTCTTCTGGCAGCTGGCTATGAATTTTAAATATATCTATATAAATACCTATGATGAGATACAAATAAATACAATACGTTTTGCACGCCACTCCATCTCGAATTATTGAGATTGGACAAACACTTAACGGCATTGGAATATTACATTGCTGTGCCTTGTACTAGAATATTTGATACTTGCTACCTTATCGATCTGCGAGAGAGCATTCAAACTGGCAATCTTACACTAAGAACTTTATCTTTTTGAACTGTGAACATTGAACTTTGAACTGTGATTGAACTTTGTTCATTTATTTCTTTTGTCTGATTGTAAATTTTTAAAACGAATTTGGTCTTTAATTCACATCTTCAATTTAGATAAACAATACAAAATCAATTTATGTAGTATATTTATCATGCTTTTAGGGTAAATCCATCTCAATTATATTAAATCCCAATTTAATAACAAATATATACTAATTGAATAACAATTCAACTTCTATTCCTATCTTAAATTTGTAAAGCATATAAGCAAAAAATCTATAGTTGAGTATCTCCCATTTTTTAATATGTGTACAGGGTATACCTCATTCCACATCAAGCATACGAATTCATTAAATTCATATAAATTTATCCTATTCACTTTAAAAATATCCAAAAACTTGAGTCAATTAACCTCTTTCCAATCTCTCTTACTGATTCCTTTTTAGGCCAATGTACATATGCCACAAATATCAATTAAGCCCACTCGATAAATCTTAATTCGTGCTTCTTACCTATGCACAATAGCAATTCACAATGCTATACGCTTCACTTAAAGCTGCTGTTGGGGGATACGAAGAATAGCACAGTCCAAAAAAAAAAAGGCAAAGGGAAGAAAATCATCACCTGCTGACTTGCCATATATATTAAGCTGAAATAACACTCCTTGGCCACGCCCACCTCCAAAGCTGCCCAGTCGAACGCAGACTTTATGATAAGCCCGCAGCACACGTACACACACACGCACTCACACACACACACACACACGAACATTCTTTCTACTCGAGTTCGAGTCTATTTTAAGCATTTACAACTTTATTGCCCCTTGGTCAAAAGTAGCCCAAGTGACCAGCCCCATCTTGGCCAACGATGTTCGGGTTGGCTTGGCTTAGCCAGATTGTAGCAGAGGGACAAGCCGTCGTGGTCGAGTGGGGCGGCAATCACAGTGGGCGGTCGTTGCCACAACGGGTGGTTGGGTGTGGAGCAGGCAGCTGCTTCTGTAGAGCGAGAGCTGGAATCCGCAGTCAGGGAAAAGACAGCCAAAAGGCATAGACGACAGCAAGCATACGCCTCGTGTGACAAGGGCTGCGATTAATTAAGCCACGCACGACAGCTAAAGCGTGCCAGCTGCCCAATGGAAGATTAATCCAATGCTAGCCAGGCGATAATTATTTAAATGAAGTGCATTCGAACGAGTTAAGCCTGTACAGGGCATGGAAAAATTCTGTGGAAAAAGGCAGGGAAATTTCGGATAAACCTTTCACTCAAATTGGGCCAGTTATCAAATTGCGAACTTTAGGTTGATTGCGTTTATTGCTTTAGCACAGCCACAAATATAAATAAAAGAGAAGAGCAGGAAGATGGCAAAGAGAAGAAACCAGAAGCAGAGGCAAAACTTTAGAGAGCATATAAAAATAGTGGCTCGTATAACTGGGCGACCCGCAGCAGAGCTAAACTAGCAAATGACCAAAGCTCTCAGCTCATAAATGTAGATACCAGAACAAGCATGCAGCACACATACATACACATACACACACGCACACACATTTGGTGAAACATGAATTTGAATTCGTTAAACAATAAAAAGTACATCCGGCGGGATTGTCACAGAGTCAAGATTAGTGCGCGCACAAAACTAAACGAAAAACCATTCCGAAAGAAACCATTCCGAAAATTAAGTGTTCACATTTTTTACAACGCCCATAAAATTACGAACCCCAAAGCAAATCAAAGGTTAAGTCCTAAAAATTGTTAAAGTATTAAATGGCTTAAATATGTAAATGTATATATTTATATATTTATGTTCGTTTTTTTTTTTTTATTTTCATTGGCCAAATTCGAAAATGTTGTTCAAATTGTATTTCATTTATTTGAATGCTGGAAATAATTTTTAAATTTTAAATTTTTTTAAAACAGAAAATTTAATTCATATAAAAATACATAGATTTTTTATAATAATAATTATATTTTTATTTTAATATTTTATTTATTTATTTTTATTATTATATTATATTTTAGTTTATTATTATTATTTGGCTTTGTTAATAAAAAATACAAACTATATTAAATAAATGTGCAATTATTTATTTTTTTTATAATTTTTTTAAATTCTTGATTATTATATTATAATTATATAATATATAATTTAATGTAATTATTATATTTCATTAGTTTATTTTATTTTTAATTTAAAAATTAATTTTTTATTTATTTATTTAATTTTTTAAAATTATTTTCTGTTATTTAAATTTATTTTAGTTTTAATATTTTTATTTTATGATTATTATTTAAAAAAAAAAAAAAGTGTTATGATAATTATAATATGATAATAAATATATTTAGTTACTTTTAAAATACTATTTTATTTTTTACATATGAATATAAACTTAAAGATTATAGAATTCGCTTTAATCAATTATCACATACTTAAATATACTTAACTTTAGCTAAAATCAGTTGAAGATGGCTTAAGGTTGAAATGTTTTAACAAGAGCTTCTAATGATAATCTCCGTAGATAATCTCTGAATTTCACTTAGACTTTCACTTCCTGCCATAATAAATTTCTTAAGTAGTTTCAAATAAAACTCTTTAATCTTTCTGCTGCTATACTAAAAACTTAAACAGTTTATTTCGATATTACGACCAGGTCAATAAACTGGAAATATATTTTCTACATGACTCATCGAAATTTTAACGCCAACAGAATGTGTAAAGTGCCAAGTCGAGAAACTCTCTGACACTTGTTTAATTAATTTCAAATCCAAGACATTTTACCCTTGGCCAAAATCGTGAGACCCAAAAACTTTTCTGGGCAACTTTGTTTGTGTGGGCTTATGGCAAAGCATAAGCAAAGGCAAATTGCTGATAGAATAACTGTTGTTTTTTTTTTTATTTTGCTTTAAGACTTATGCGCATCGACGATTTTATTCGAGGATAAACAGGAAATGGATAGAAAAACCCTTTTCAATCAAATTACTCGCCATCAGCGAGTAGACGTTCAATCATTTTCATACATACATTTTTGGACTACGAAATGGGTTAGATTGTTTGTGTGAATATTTATGTGACAGTTGAAATTGCCTTCAATTTTGTTTATTGTAAAGAGACAAAGGACAAGGGGAATTACAGAAGTAGACTCTTATGTCTGCATGCCTGTCTCTCTTTCTCTCTTTCTCACTCTCTCTCTATCTCTCTATATATATATCACTATCACTTTCACTTGACCTCTCTCTCTCTCCCCCATTTGCAAACCAATTCGACATCTTAACACATTCATTCATTCATTCATGCAACTTTAACAGGGTATTTACGAGCCGCGCAATTTCCCATGAAACTTGCAAATTCTAGTTGATAAATCTTGCAAAGAAGAAAACCAAATAATTTTATTGGATGCTGACATGAGTCGAGTGAGCATAAATTGAACTACTTTCCGAGAATATGTCCGTCTACAATATGACAGTTGAGGCCAAATTGGCGAAAAGCCTTCAGGCGTCTTCTGGCCAAAATGCTTCACTGAGCAACTAAAGCAAAACTGCTTAACATAAATTTAGCATAAACATCGTTAGACTAGCAATAAAAATAAATACTAAAATAAAAACAAAATAGCTTATTATATTTAAATAAAATTAGAATGAAAAATAATTTACAAAAATTAAATAAGTTGTAAAATTACAATTGAATAAGGAATAAAATAAAAGAAATAAATTAAAATATAAAAAAATAAATAAATAAATAAATATAAATACAAATTTAAATGAAAATGCATTGAAAAATATTAAAAATTAAAATAAATAAATAAAAGTGTAAAATATTTAAATTAACATATAATTATAAATAAAATCAAGCAGTGAAATATTTTTGAATAATATAAAAATTAAAATAAACAAATATATTTCAATTAAAATGATATAACTTTAAAAAGAAATGTATTACAATTTTATAACTATAAAATAAATTTAGCAATAACATATTAAATATATGAATAAAATATTACGAGTTCAAATGTTTTTAAAAAATATATATTTCGATATTACATATCTAAAAAAAATAATTAAAAGAAAATAAATGTATATTGTTATGTATATAATAAAATTAAATAAATATAAAGACAAATTTCAAATTAAAATTATTTAATAATAATAATATAATAAATATATAATATAATAAATATAAATATATTCAAACAATAAAATACTGATAACAAATATTAATGATTGAGCATAAATTTAAGCAACAATTATTAATAAAAATATTATAAATAAAAAATAAATAAATTTAAAATATTTAATTTATTTTATGTAACGTATTTTAAAAGCTTATATTTAAATCTAATATTTTATTCTATTTGTGCACTTCTTTAAATACTTACAAATTGAAATAGTCTTGACAGCTGCATATCTTAAGGCGACAATGTGGTTTTAGCCATGTTAAACTTGGCTCTAACTTTGCTCAAACTTTAGTGCAGCTTGCGACCGGAATGTATCTTTGAGTGCGCTTTAACTGTAACGTTTCACTTTAAACCGTAAACCCCATCATTCGATGCTGCGCATATGACAAGGCAAAACACTTGACAATTGGCTACATTGTTGTTGCGCTGCCACAGCCAAAGCCGGGCTAAGCTGGGCTAACGATTAATGTGAGTTCACGACGACAGCTGAATGAAGTCTAGAAACAATTTGAGGCAACAGCAACAGACCCTCACGAGTCAATGGGTAACACTTTGTCAGCTGGCCTTGGACTAGAGTGGGAAGATTTTGGGCAAAAGTTGAGAATTTGCTGTAACTGGAAACTGCATTAGATATAAGTAATTTTATTAAATATAATAAATTCATATATATTTTGTATGATATTCTTAAAGTAGATTTATTAAATTTTATTTGTTAAATAAATAAAACACACAAATATTTATTCATATAGTTTTGTGCAAAACTAGATATTTTATAGATTTAAAAAAAATTGTGTTGTTTAATTAAAAACTACATTTACTTTACATAACATTTTTTTACTTTTCCCTTGCTTGAGTAAAAAAAAAATATGTATTGAAAAAAGATTTTCAAGAATATCACTAATATATATATTATAAATTAAATTTTAAATATTTAATGTATTTCATATGAATATATATTTAATAAAATTTTAAAGCAAAAATTAAAAAAAAAAATTTCATCATCAAACTTTTGTTTAAAATATTCAGAGTTCTAGTCCATTGTAGTATATTCCTGGCAAAATATATAAAATGCAGGACTTAAGCTAGTATTATAAATAGAAATATTATACAAAAATATAAGTATATACAAGTATTGCTTATACTATAATACTACAATTTTTGCTTGAAAGAGAAGTTTACAAACCCACAGCTCCTCCTCCTTATCAATAGAAAGAATTCAATGCCAATCACAAAGCAGTTGCCATAGATTTGACCAGTTTCAATAATGACAACTAAAAGCGATTTTTACCACAACTTTTCAAGCTGCTGTTGGCCAAGTTTTCTTTTGTGGAGTTGTCGTTCCACGCGACTGCATACAAAATAATGACAAATTATCTCCATCCACTCAAGGGAGTGTTTAGTACGTGTTTCTAGACAACTTTTTTTTTTTTGGCACATTCCACATTCTTCCGCCTTTAATAGCAGCAGAGTTATGAACAATTTTTGTGGCATACTTATTTGGGCACATTTTATGAACATGTAAATGGAATATTTTAGTGAAATTTTTGCACTGAATGCCAACAGTTTGAAACTTGGCAATGAAATGCGAATAAATATGAATTATTTTGTTAGCTAAGCATATAAATCTACTAAAACTTAAACTATAATAATTTAATATTTTGGATATAATTGAGTTTTAATAACATCGACTAACAAATGATAGCTGGAAGTTATATATCATAGCTTCAAATCTCTTTTTACATTTTTTTTTATCTTTAATTACAATCAAGTTATCAGCAATTGAAAGTTGCTTGCTGAAGGCTAAGCATTAGTTAGAGCGAGAAGTACAGAGCGAATGCAGAACAGCTGCTAAGTAAATGCGAATCAGATTCAAATTCATTTTCCAATTGGGATAAAATACGCCAAATACCTAAGCAGTAGATGCTTAAGTTAGAGCGAGATGGAGAGACGAATTTAAACCACAGTTGCTTTAAATTTTCTTCCCAATTGACATTCCTATTGAATATATCAAACATTTTGGGATTATAGTTTCATCATTTTCATAAATCACATTAGCCTTGGTGAATGTGCTGTAAAAAAGTATATAAGAAAAAAAAAAAAAACAAAAATTTCGTATTTGGCAAAAAATATTTTAACGAACTCTCATTTTTTAGATCCATTTTAAGTGGTTTAGAAAATTGAATAGCTGCTCAGCGGCAGAATTTTGCTGATATTTCGCATGTAAGTAGGTTACATAGTTCATATATCTATGCATTTATACATATATATGTTTGTGTTGCTTGATTTGCCAAAAATCCAAACACACGCACACACACACGCCTACAGTAGCTTACACAAACACACTCACACACACACACATATATACACAGCGTCACACACAATTACTCATAGAAGGAAACGCAACTGTCGAGGTCAAAGACATGCACGAAATAAATCGGTTTTTTTTAATACCCTAAACGGAATTGTAAAAGGGTTTATCGATTTTTCTGTTAATGCATGTAAAAGAGAACATCGAATTGAGTCAATAAAAATAATATATTTTTATTTATATATGTATATAAATAATATATAAATAAAAATAAATAATGTTGTATCTGACTACAATATCAACTTCATAAAAATCACATTAAAACATCAAATTGACAACATTGTTAGGGTATCTCCTAGTCAATTTCACTCTGTTCTTTCTTTGTTTTTCTACTTTTGCACATCTTTTGCGTTTTTTATACAAATAGAGATGACATGAAAATAAGGCAGTTATAAGAATATGAGATGAATACTGAAAGTGTCACAAAAATAGAAAAAGAAAAAAAAAAATGAAATGAGAAAAAAAAATAATAAGAAAAAAAAAACGAATATGTCAGGCGCAAATATTTCGATTTAAGCTGTAAAAGAAATTGCGCGAAGAATTGTCTCAAAGCTGTCAACTTCAGCTGCCGGCGAGCAAATGAAAATATCGAAAACTTCAAGCTCTAACGGTAAATTTCCAATCGCACACGCGAGTATGCTCGCACTCAATCACATAAATATGTATGACAGAGACCAAGAAAGAGAGAGAGAGAGAGAGAGAGAGGGAGGGTGGGAGCGAGAGTTAAGGCTAGGTCAACTTGCACAGTCACTGCAAATGCTGGGCTACAGGTGAACAAATTGGCCGTGCCGCATGCGACACAGCTTTACTTTTCTTTTTTTTTTTGCTTACTGCAGTTAAAACTGAATTGGTAGCTAGGCGCATATCATTTGCATTTTGCCATTGTCCATCGTCTTTCTGCTGAAAGCCTTATCTTGGTAAATGGAGTGATGAACTGCAGACAACTAGAGATGTGTTGCAGCAATGAATACCCATGAACAAGAGCAAGTCTTTAAATATATCGATAATTTAGTTTATCTGTTCATAAGGTTCATCAGCAAATTAAATAGTTCACAAGTGAATAAGTTAACTCAGAATATTCTTATTAGTTATCAATTGAACTTTTTGGCTGATCTACATATAATGAACAAGTTCAATAATTGTGTTTACTGAATCGTTTATTTTATTAATTTTTAATATTATATAAATAACAATTTTATAATTTTATTTATTTATAAATAAATGCTTAAATTTAGTTATATTTATATTTTATGTTATTTAGTTATATGTATATTATATTAATTCATTTTTATGTTCACAAAATTTGCATTAGAAAATTTTAATATTAAATTTTTAAATAAACAAAGTAGCATAAAATACTTATTAAATTTAAGCATTTCTTAACTCAAAAATATTACATATAAATAGAATCTGTTTTTTAACGAATTTTTGTTGAATTTCATGGCCGAAATTATGTTAAAACTTTAAAAAGCTATTGCATAGGTTTGTGTCTTGGCTAAACAAGCACGCAATATATGATAAACGTGAAGCAGTGCCCAAGAAGTTCGAAGTACCAACTTATACTGGGTTGATGTGCTGGCTATTCTGGCCATTTTACAGTGAAGTTGAGCAGTGTGATTGACTCAGCGATACCCTATATCATACATATGTAGATCTAGTAGCTACAACAAGGAAAACCTATGAATATTTAGATAGAAAGTAAGCAAAGCTATAAATCTTCGCCAAAAAAATAATAAATAAATGAGTTTCGGTTTATAAATTTTTATCAATCGCAATAGATAAAATATGTTAGCTTGAATATCAATGTCAATCAAATCAATACATAAATAGATAAGAATAAACTTCTGAAAGAAATATCTCAATCTTTCAAGCACTTAACAGCCCCCTTTAAAAAAAAACAGCCCATGTCTTGGCCTAATGTGAGTGCTAAAAGCGGCCACGCGCTGTTAGCTTAACTTTAACTTTTTGACTCTCCCACTCACGTTCCGGCTCTCCAACTTTGGCTGCCTCTCTCTCTAGCTCGCACTCTCTCAAGCTCTCTTGCATATATCTGAAACGTGTTTTGGCTGTCACTCACTCACCGTTCGTGCGCTACCATTCTTCAGCTTCAGTTCAATTCGAAACGCGTCTCAGCTCGGTTGTTTACCACGGTTCGACTTCGACTTCGACATCGAGTTCGATTTCGACTGCGCTTTACGTACCTATATCTACAGTACAGAGTGATTGTGCCTATGCGTGTTGGTGTGAGTGTATATTGGTATTTGAATGCCTGAGTGGAGCAAGTGCGTTCGGCGCAACCTTAATGGCCGATCGCTCGTTTGTTCGGTCATCGAACGGTTTCCATAAAAACAGAGCACGGCTCCCAAACGAAATTCGGTTCGTTCGCTGACTTCTTTATGCAAAACGCGTAATTTTGCATTACGCTCGAGCCAAACGTCATCACAGACTAAAACCCTGCGTAATTCTCTCTCATTGCCTCTCCCTCTGCCCCCTTCCTTCGTTGTCCAGTTAACAGTAAAGTCACTCGGTCATTACGGTTGCTGTTGTTGTTGTTTTCGAATTTGTTTGTAAGCGCTCTTGCTTATGTATATATATATGTGTGTGTGTGCATGCATATGTGTATGTATGTATTATGTTTATGTGTGGAAAATTTCACTTTGCATTGAAATCAAGTTTGGTTTTTAATCACGCTGTGTGGTCACACTGTGCATGCCTCTTCTTTTTTTTTTTTTTTGCCTGACTGCACTTGTTGGCCAATTAAAAGCACCCACTGCATAGGCTTGTTTATGTTCTTAGCCATTGAAAAATTAGCATAGGCTTTTCGATTGGCCTGACCTCCCCGCTTAGAAACTGCCGAAGAATAAAAAATAAACATCTATTAATTAAAAATAATAATTAAAAGCTTGCAACAACAACAACAGCATTAAGTAATAAACGAAGGTCAGCTACAATGGCTGTTCTTAGTCCCTCACTCTCTCCCAGTCTCTTTCTCTCTCACTCTCTCGCTCTGTGCATGCGACAGTGGATCGAAACATGTTTCACACTTTTTGTGTTTCTTTAAGAAATTAGCTAAAATTTATGGCTGCAAACAAATGTTTATAAATAAAAATGACAAAGCCAAAAAAAAAAAAATGTAAAATAATTGACTTTTTTGTGTATAAACAAAACTATTAAATAGCTTTTGAATATATACGATAATGTGATTTATATCATGTTTTATATATAAATATAATTTTAAAAAAAATTAAAATAAAATATATATACTTTCGAAAAATATTCCAATTTTATGTTAAATATATATTTATAAATATTTCATTCCAAAATCTCAAAATTTTTAAATAGAATTTTTCCCATTTTCACCCTTTCTTTAACCCAAATTTATAAAATTTTGTCAACCAAAAGAATATAATATAATCATAATTTCGCTTTTAATTACTTTATAACGGTAATTTAATCGAATTCTTCGCCAATATTTTACGTGCGTGTTTTTAATTCAAATATACAAATATATAAAAACCAGTTAAACGAGTAGCTTAATATTTGGCTAAATGTGAAAAAAAAACAACAACAAAATGCAAATACTGAGCAATCAAATAAATTGCTAATAAATTGCAAATTGTTTGCTAAATACAACGATAAGAAAAACAAAATTACAAGCAAGTTGCAAAATTAAAAAAAAAACAAAAACCTTTTTGGATAACTTTTAAGCTACAAAATATATACAAAAAACATTTTAAAAAAATGCCTGTCAAGCCGAAGCAGGCGTCACAGCCGGCGTCGCCGTTGACGTCGCTGTTGACGCCACTGCGGAGCCTCGGCGTCAGCCTCAGCTTCTTCATCGTCTTTTGCTGTGTCAGCGGCAGCATCGCACAAGGTGAGTGAGTTTTACATATGATTTTTTTTTTATTATTATATTTACGTACCACCACACAACAAGTAGAGGTATACGAATAAAAATTAAAATGGAATCTTCTGAAAAACCTGCGGGCTTTTTAGCCATATTATTGTCGCAGACCCATTGTTAATTTTGTTACCGTTTCAATGCCCTGCCACAGCTAGTGACGTGCAATACTGCACGCGCATGACTAATCATCGATAGGTTTTGTCCTATAGCTTCCCACAATAAGATCAAAATCATCGATCGTGCTTTTCCTTTCGCACATCGATATTAATTTCTCTTATGTAAACATACATACATATATCGCTGGTTATGAGAGTTTGCACAAGTAACGAGAGCATCTGATAGTCGTGCAGACCAATTTGTTGTTCTTTTCGTGTCTCTGTTATCTTTTAGGTAACATTTTTTATTTAATTGAAAGCAGTATACAGCATACATTTTGTCTCTGCTGCTGCTGATTCACGTCATGCTAATTTATCTCGGCCTTTACCAGCCGGAACTTCCTCGAGGTCCAACAGCTGAAGAGCCTAGAGAAACAAAACAAATATGATATGACACAATAAATGCGTGTTTAAAAATTAAGAGTTTAAATAAAAAGAATTGTAGACATTTGTCACGAAGAACTAAAAAAAAAATATATGAAAAAACAACGGAAAGTAAGAAAACTTAACCAATAATAAGCTCACAAATAAATAAAACACGTACTTCCGCAGCTAAAGCTTAACTCTGCACAACTTATACAAATATCAAAATAAAAACGTTGATAAATAAATACTTAAATGCTAAAATATACACTACCTACATATGTATTTATTTACGCAAGTTTGTATATGCATACATATGTATTTATATATGTATCTGCATGTATTTGCATCTTTAAACTTACCGTTGTTTTTCGCCCCTTTTTCGGCAACCTTTTACGACGACTGTTGTAATAAGATGACTTCGCTTTTTAAGTGTGTTATAATGTCAATGTGTCAATAAAATCATTGTCATCCTGTGTGCAATGCGTTACAGCAAGTCGTTTGTTGATTTAACGGTTATATACGAATGCAATCAAAGGGAATTTTTATGCTTTGCCATACTAAACAAATACAAACGGAATTGTTCTTTGCCTTTACATTCGAGTTCGAATGAAATATAACCATTCGAATTCAGTTGTTCTTTGACTTCAGCTTGCATTGCCATTTCGAAAACTCATTTTCTCTTATATATCTTGTTTATGTCACAATCGCAGAGATGCCACCATGTCATAATCTAAAGATGCGCCTGTTAAATAAGACACATTACATCGTCACGATGAATGATACATGTGTAATTAATTTTTGAATAAATAATATTGAATGCAAACCATATATTATTTGCAGCCAAATATGTAAAACATGATATCAATGATATAATTATTTATTGACATAATGTTTAAACTGATTAAAAAATAAGATAGACGGACTGCCCTGACGACCATTTCAAAATGAAAAGAAAACAAAGCTTTTGCTTGTATGTAAATTAAAAATTCTGACGTAACATGCATATCTAAAAAAAAAAAAAAAAAAAAAAAAAAAAAAAAAACAGGAGATGACAAAACCTTTCTACTAACATCAAATTCAATACCGAAACAGAAATCAAAGCAGCGTAAAAACCACAGAAAGCAAATGAATTTCAGTGTATAAAAAATAAAAACAAAAACCAAAAAACTCTGCTATGGTCAGCAAGTTGAACAAAAACAACGCTAATGAAATTAACTTGGCTAATGAAGAGCTGATGAGCTCTGTGGAATAACTTACAAATATACAAACAAACAAGCATACATACATACATATAGGCGCATAAATATATATATATATAGGTAAAATACTTATTAATTCGAAATCAAGAAATACAACTCTTGGAAATCTACATTCATTTCATATACTAACATTTTGTCGCGCGTGTTGCCATACAAAAGCAAACAAGTTTCTGAGCGCATTTTTTTTTTTTGCCAACAACTATGCAAATTAAAACACTAAATATGTACACAAGTACGCTTGTGTGCGTGTGTGTGTGTTTGTAGATTGTCTATAGAGAGCTGCTGATATTTTGTAACAATAAAGAAAACGAAAGTGAATCGGTTCATGGGCTGACTTTGAAAACCCTTGAGGTTACCCTTGTAGCACTCAAAATGTGCGCCATTTCATTTCACTTTTTCCATGTTCGTCACATTGTTAATTTTATCGAATTAAAATATACACGCATACATGCACATACGAACATTAATCTGTGTTAGATAGAGATGCCGCTATAGATATGGCTGCTGCATGCTGAAAGAAAGTGAAAGAAGTGGGCACAAAACATAGCAGGTTAATCAAGTGTCTGCCGCTCTGCCCGCCTTTCTCTCTTTCTCTTTCTTTCGCTCTCTTTTATGAAACTGTCACACATGAGTTTTTTTTTTCAGTTGATAAACAAGTCTAGTACGCAGTCAAATATAACAAATAACTAGCCCTATAAAAACAAGCGGAAAGTAAGGTTTATTTATATGTCGACTTCACACATGTTTGAGTAATTGGCAGCGGGTTTTCTTTTTCTTAATTTGCGGTTTTCTGCGCTTTAATGATGAGAAACATTCCAATGACATTGTCCACGAACTATAGCTACGTATACATACATACATACATACATACACATGTATATGTGTATACAGTTTGCGCTTTGTAACAGTGAAATGTTATATTAACATAAAGCCATGCCATTGTAGCAACATGCCAAAAAACAAAAAGATAATGTATAAGAAATCAACATGCTGGCATTTTTGCCAATGGCCAATTAAAATACTTACATTTTTTTATGCAGTGCAGTGCACATTATTTCCGCTATAGTTAAGTGCACTTGCTTTTGCAGTTTTTGCGCTCGAAAAGGAGTTCGGAAAACTAGTTTCCAGTCTAAGTAAGCCTATAGCTATTTTAGCTTGAAAATACCCTGTTGTTTGCTGAAAGACTGACAATTAATGTAAATAGAAACTAATTTTGATATAATCTGGAAATATAAAAATTACATATGTATGTGCATATATTTATTATGTATGTACTTGTGTATTTTTTTTTTTTTGCGTTATCATTCATTGGGCTATTCATTTTCTTTTTTTTGAGTCAACATAGGGTATAAAGCTTTATTACTTACAAATATAGTAGGAAATATGTTTGAATATTTATCAATATTGTTAATATTCTGTTCAAAAATAATTTTTTTTTAATTGTAACAGAAATTTTTTATATTGTGTACCTCTTTATGCCTTTCTATTAAGTTTCTAATTCTTTAAATTGATTTCATTGTGAATTGTATATCGATAGAGCTATAAAGTGAAAAGCGTTTTTGCAGATGTCACGCGTAGGTTATCGATATTGCAAACTTATAAACTCTGGCATCGCTAGTAATCTTTCTTTTACATACTTTACTATTGTGCGAGTGAATTGAATGCTAGTTTTCTTTTATTTAAAAATTTACCGAATTAGCTGGAGATAAGGTAAGTCTCAATTTATTGTTTTCAAATGGTGTGTGATCGTGTGTTCGTGTTCGTTGGAATTTTCACATTTCTATTCTAAGTGTCCAATTGGAATTTAGCATTAGAAATGTCTGACCCGAAAAGAAGGGCCATCGATGCGTCTCCCAATGGTTTGTCGACCAGTGGCTTAGCCAAGCAGCTAAACAGGAAGAGGAAGGTCAAGGCTAAACAACCAGAGCCATGGATGCATAATGTGGAACAAATATTGGAGAAACGCTATGTGAATGGGCGAGCGCAACTGCTGTTAAAATGGAGCGGCTATCCAATAGAGGAAAGTACCTGGGAGCCCATTGAGAACTTGACCGGAGATTGTATGAGAATGCTGGCAGATTTCGAAGCAGCTCTATTTGCTAAACAATGTCAAAATACTGGAAATCAGGGGGCAGTGCCCTCACTATCTATAAACACTAACCAATCAAGACCAGCTGACGGTGAACAGAAGAAGAAGAGGCAGCAGGCAAGTACTGTTATTGACTTGACCATTGTGAAGCAGGAAAATGAGCTGGAGAATAGCCCAAAGTCGCAAAAAGCACAGCAGCGGAAAAGGCGAAAGATACGTGAGTTAAAGGATCCCACCAAACCACAACCAGAACCACAATTGAATATAACCGATCTACCTCCAAATCTATGTAAAGATCTAATGCTTAGCAGCGACAGTAGCACTGACAATGACAGCGACAGTGGCAGCTCCAGTCTCAGCAGCAGCTCCCTCGGCAGCGATAGCGACAATGATATATCCAAACATTCGAAGATAAGTCCACAATCTAATAATGGTCCCAGTGTGTTTCTCAGCAATCTGAATCTACTACCCAAACCTAATCTAAGCGGTGATGAAGATTCTGATGCTGAACCAGCATCACCAGCACCACTAGTGGCAAAAGAGGCACCAGTGCAACTAGTGGCGCCAATGCCACCACCCATAACACTAGTGCCTCCAACACCACAAGGGCCATCTGCGTCACCAGTGCGACCAGCTCCGCTTATGCCAACTGAGTCACCAATGCCATTAGGTCAACTTGTTCCACTTGTGCCATCTGCGCTATGTGCACCACCAACGACACTTGCGTTAAATGCACCACATATACCACTTGCAACACAAACACCGCCTGTACCACTGTCAGCAACAACAACACAGCCAAGAACGGCACCACCTCAAACATCACAAACTGTAGTATTAGATTGTCTTAGTATGGTTACGACCAATTATTATTCACAAACCACTGTCATGTCTCTAAAGGAGCACACACAAAAATGGAAATTGAATATAACCGATAATTTCAATGAAATTTTACCAGACCAATCAGAATTTATAAACTCTCAGCTGAACAATCTAAATAAGAGTGCAGAAGAAGTGGGAGAATATTCCAAAGTGCAGAATCTAACTATGAATTCAAATTCTTTTGAGAAATCCAATTATCAAGTAAGTGAAAATTTGATAAAATGTAAGATTCTAATCTTATCAACATATTTCATTAGATAGACAACCGTCATAATAAATCGAAATCGTCGAAAAAGAGTCGCAGTAATAACTTTGATCCAATGGCATCGACTTCAAATGCATCTGCGATATCTTCGATACCTAAAGACAGATCAAGAAAGAAATCAAAATCGAATACTGACTTTGCAGTTGGCCATGATCACATGGGGTCAACCAAGCCAATGAGTCCAAAGCAAAATCTATTGCTAAACAGGCACGCATCACCGGACCAGAGTTCCAGCAGCAGCAGCAGGAGCAGCAGCTGTAGTGCCAGCAGTGGCAGCAGCGCCCATAGCAGCAGCAATGGTGCCCAGGCGCAAACCACCGCCAACAATCTACTCAGCCAAATAGGCAACTGGGATGATGCACTGCAGTTGCCAGCACGTCCCCTAGGCATCGAACGTGGTCTAGCATTGGAGAAAATACTCAAATCCTTTAAGATGCGAGGCGAAACCTATTTGGTGGTCAAGTGGAAAGCTGTCTCAGTACTCGATGCAGTCTCACTCAGTGGTATCATAGAGCTGTATCCACATATTGTAATCGAGTATTTCGAAAAGCTTCAGTTGCGATGTCCCGATGATGATTAGATGAGTTTCGTTTACGAACTCAGCCAGAGATTAATGATTAATATCTCTCTGCTAGAGTTGTTGATCCTGTTACATGGTTAGTTAGTGATCCATTTGACATTGCCTTTTAGATTAATGGTAAGTTTTGGAGATTTGAAGTTGACTCGATTAATAATAGATTTGCCTTTTTAGTCATTGCTGCACTTAGTGATCAAATGGCAAGCTCTGTATTATTATAAAGTCTTTTATTCCCCTTGATTAATGGTGAGTTTTTAATTTCGAACTGCGCTGGATTAATAATGAAGTTTCTCTTTTAGAACTCAAGCTGGAAATCAGTTTCAACACATTTTTACTTATTCTACAAATCGAAAACTTTAAGTAACTTTAATTTTACACTCTGGATTGATGGGGGAAATACATCAACAATTGATTGCTACTCTCTAATGATCTTATACTCAATACACTTGCAATTGTATACCTTAAGAAACTTCAATTTCAAATTTCGATTAATGGTGAGTTTCCCTGGTGCAGCTGACAGCTGGTGTTGGCCCTGTACTCATAACCTTAAACACGCGCTTCCGTTTGTCGGCGGCGCATCTTTATAATTTTACAGTTCGACGCTCGCGTTTGCCGTGAGCCATGAAAATTGTTGCCCGCGTTTGGGTCAACATAAATTTGCCGCCAAAAAGTGCCGACATCCGCTAACACTCTCTCAATAGACTCTAGCCAAGCATTCGATACGACGATGCACCTGCATGTAGTCTCTTCTCATATACTATATATCTTTGATAACCTCTGCTGCCCAGTCTAATATGACAAATTGCCCAGGCCATACTACGACTGGACACGGCACGATATCAAGTCTCTTATGAATCATTTCTTAAGCTCATGACAATTCTTTGCTGCTAACGCGGCTACCCTCACAAATTATGGGCAATCATAATGGCTCGATTAGTTTGCAAGCCTTGAAAATAAAATTATTATTAGCCCATTAAACTGTTAGCCATGTATGAGTTTATTGAAACTCATACTCTCTTGAAACTCTCATTATGTATATATACTTGATTTTTTGTTATAGCCATGCCGACTTTAATAGCATATAGTTTTTACTGTGTTTATGGAAATTGCTATTGAAGGAATCGATATAATGATATCTATCATAACTCTTTTAATTTAACCGATTGGCTTGATTATTTCGTAAATAAACCTGCACAAATTTGATTTCTTAGCTTTTATTGTGTTTATGGAATATGTTATAAATCATTCTTGAATGATTCGATATTGTTCTCTCTATATATTAGCATATCCCTTACAATTTATCCAATTTCAATTTTTAAAGTTATCTCTTCTAGAGTTTTGACTTGATTATATCGCTTAATTATCGTAACAAAGTAAGGCTCAACCAATATTATTTCATTACAATGAAAAATTAATTTTAATTACTTTTCACTTTGCATTTTGCAGTGTATCTACAATTCGGCAATGTCATATGAAATTTTGGTTGGCGAATTTAACTACGGCTAGATTTTATGGTGTAGATGAACGTGCAAGTTATGAGCTTGCAGACGCTTGTCTAGGTTTTATTTGTTGCCTGCGTATCGATGCTATCTGTTGACAGCTGGCGACAACAACATATGCCCAGACGACAACTTGGCTTTGAACTCGGCGGCTTAGCGACTGAGCAGGCTCTTTGGCTTATTTGTATATATATATATATGTATATAGTAGTCTCGAATTGTTGCTACACACCCCCGCCATTAGCATTGCTGGAAGCTGTGGGCGTTTCAGTTCATTCAACTGGCAAATTGCGCGTTGTACCCTACAGCAGATTTTGTTGGCCCGTTGGATCCACCCAGCGACACCTGTCTGCAGCTTACATGAACGATTGGCTCACAGCTTTAGCCAGTGCCTGGTCTAATGCTTCGTCCATTTGTTGTGCAATTTCAATGTCATTTGCTGGCTGATTGCATTTTTTAAGCAAGACTTTGAGTTTCACTCTTCAATGCCCCTTTTGTAAATGTGTAAACCTCTATTGGTCATTAAAGCATTCAAGTGCGCAGCATTTGAGATTTTAATTTGTAAATCTTGAATGAAGCTTAAAGACCTGCTTGAGCTGTTTTTAAAAGTTTAGTGTAAATTTAATTAGCTTATGTAAACTCACATCAAATGCTTAAATTTACCTAAGAAAAACCAACATTTTATGGAAGGGCATTTCGTTAATAAAATTCTCACAAAATTATTACTCTAATTGTAATATAAAATTATATAACTTGATCTTAAATTACTTCCTCTTCCCTTTGCCTTTTCGATTCTATAATTCTATTCTTGACTATAATTTGATCAATTTCCTTTTATGTTAGACCCGCCAGCTTGCTGCTTAGATAGATATGGATCAGCAGTGCTCTATTATTATTGGATATATAATTGCGGTTGTTGCAGTTGATTTTTGCAATTTGTTGTCTTGACTTCAGCTTGATTTATGCGTGCGTGTGTGTGCGCGCGCTGGGCCTTCGCTATAATAATTTACCACATCGAACGAGTTTTTCATGTTGTGCGAGCGAGCGAGCGAGCGAGCGAGTGAGCTTACATACCACAAATGGATCTGATCGTACTGTCTGATAAATAAAATTAGTTTCGTAGGTCTCTGAGAGTTGCACTGATTCAAGATCTACTAGACTAATATGCTTGAATATGATTTTTATACTAATTTAAAAACTGCATTATTAGATCAAAGTCTGTTTGCACTAATTGCACCAAAGTAGCTCACTTTTATAATATTTTTATAGATAAATATTAATTCAACTTAATCTTGGTTGTAAAATCTATTTTTCAATTACAATTTTTAAATCCAAGTTAAATTGCTTTCGTTGCATTAATTTAGTTGTTTGTTTGGATCTACGTTGAGATAAAAATAAATTATATTTCATTTGCATTTGATCTACAATATTTTAGATCAGAACTTGAGTTTTGAGTTATATGTGATCTAAAAAATTATATTTTAGATCTGATACAGCATTAGTTGATCTACTCCACTCTTAAATCATTGTTAATTTGACTTAGATATTTTGTATTTTTTTGTAATCTAAAAACTTAGCAACAATAGAATGAGAAGTAATTAAGTTTTACATAAATTTTACAATACCATTATATCTAATAGATGCAGAATAGCATCATATAACACATAGAATTATGTTATATAATGATTTCCTATCCTATTAGACTTACTATAGCTATAGTTTTTCCAATAACTTTCATTTTATATTTAAAAACAATTGAAACTTTCGTTTTCTACAACATTTGACGTTTATAGCATTAATCAGGCGCTAATCAGCTCCATATATAACTGACGATATGATCGTAAATAATCAAGTTTAAATTGCTTTCATAATTATCATAATTTTTCGTGCATTATTGGCCAAAACTAGAAAATCTCTAGAGCCGAAATAAAAATGTTGTTTTGAAATTTTCCAACCGCATTTTGTCTTTGATATTTGTCTGGCATTTCCCATTGCTGTTGTTGTTGCTGCTGTGGTCTGTGTTGCTACAGCTATTATTGCAACAACAACAACAACAACAACAACAATATATGCGATAATTTTTCGCTCTTTTGACCATATTTGATAGTTGATGTAATTACGCCCAAGGCGGCGATGCAGCCAAGCGCCCTCATTTATGACGCTTTGCATACAATAATAACAACTTATATAGTGTTGTTGTAGCTTATTGTTGTTGTTGTAGTTGTAGTTGTCGCTGTAGTTGCTGTAATGCAATTTGTTTAACGCTTCGTTTATTACCAAAAACAGCAAACGCATTTGAGACGCCCGACTTCAATGTTGTTGTTGCTTGTTGTTGTTGCCTGTTTCTGTTGCTTGTTGTTTGTTGTACATCTTGGTCATGTGGGCAGTGGCAGTTTGTTGAATGAAACATAGTTTTGTTAACAAGCAAAATATATTATAACGAAGCTTGAATATACTAACTGAAAGTGAAAGCTGTAAAAAATTTAATTTAATTAACAAGAGGAACTAGCTGAAATGATCTAGCTTTTAGGCAATCCCTAGTTTATTAATTTAGTCTTTTAGATGATACTAATTATATTTTTAACCTAATAATATTTATAAAAAAAAAAAAAAAAACAATTTAACAGTCGTTCATGTGGTTGAAACAGCTTCTGCAACAAGTATTTTTGTCAAATTTCAAATTTTACAGACTTATTTAAGCCAGCCATCTATCATCTAAGCTCATTTAATTTTAATTTTAATTTCTAATAATTTTTAATATAAATATAAATATAAATATAAATATAAATATAAATATAAATATAAATATAAATATAAATATAAATATAAATATAAATATAAATATAAATATAAATATAAATATAAATATAAATATAAATATAAATATAAATATAAATATAAATATAAATATAAATATAAATATAAATATAAATATAAATATAAATATAAATATAAATATAAATATAAATATAAATATAAATATAAATATAAATATAAATATAAATATAAATATAAATATAAATATAAATATAAATATAAATATAAATATAAATATAAATATAAATATAAATATAAATATAAATATAAATATAAATATAAATAAAATTTTCAAATAATTTATAAATAAATATATATAGAGTATTATAGGCCGAAGCATGATCTTCCACAACTAACTTGATTTCTTTTTCTTTTTTTTTTTGCATATGCACATACCTTATACTGCTGCTGCTCTTGTTGCTTCCCCATTCTCCTGCCTCACCTGTTCGACTGGCAGCAATTGCTGCCTGCAACATCTTTGCAGCGTGTCCAGCGAATTGTGCGGGCGTGGCATGACCAGCCTTTATTTATTATCTTGTTTATGCCTCGTCTCTGCTCTCTGTCGGATTTTATATATTTATTTAAGTATGCTGCGGTGCATATATATTTTGTATTTGTTGGCACGGGCTGTGTTTGCCCGTAGGTTAGATGTCAGTGGAACAGCAATTACTTGTCCACGTTTATGACTATGAATTGCGCTTTGTGCTTTGTGCTTTGTCTTGATCGCTGAATTGGTTCGTTTTGATGTGCTCTGCTTCAAGCTAATGCAATTCATCAACATATCAAATATATGTTGGAGTTGATTGAGTGCTTAAGGCGAGTCACTCAAGCATTACTTAAGCTACTCGCTTTCAATTCTGCTCTATTTGTAAAGGCTTTAGCATAGTTGTAGACACGACATAAACTGTAGCACTTTCTAGGCATCTATTCTAATACTTAATTGATTGCAATTTGAGTGGAATTATATGAACTTGCTGTCCTTATCAAATTACTCGCTTAACAGATTTAGTAGGACATTAAAATTGCCAAATATTCGCTTGCACTTCAACAATATCTAAATATAAATAAAATTCCTCTATCTCAAATTTCAAATCACAAATCACAAAAGATAAACTTCATATACTCTCTGAGCGTGCAATAAAAATGATGTTAAATTTAACCTTGACCGTCTACCCTGTGAACTTTTGCTCTTCACAGGTTTTTGTTTGGCATTTTGGTTCCTTATAACGAGAGACACAGACAGAGGCAGACCTCCCATATCAAATGAACAACTTAATGATATAACAATGCCCCGATAGCTATAAAGTTGCTCTTTCTCCACTTTTAACTGTTCCGCTTGCTGTGTCAGCAGGTGCAGCTCAAAAGCTGAAATGACCTTCTATTGTTTTTTTATTTTTTTTACTGTTTCCCTCTTGTTTTTGTGCTGTTAGATGCCACGCCCCAGAATCTACAAGAAAATAAATGTGAAACAACTTAGTTTTTAGCATAATTATGTTATAATTTTTGTTTTTGTTGTATATTTTATTTTATATTTGATATATTTGGTTTTTAACTGTTGTTTTTCTGCTTCTCTTTTCGTTTCAGGTAAGACATGAACTCGATGTGCCAAGCAAAATAACAAACAATTCTCACCATAAATCATCGAAACAAAGGAAGGTTCATGGTTAATATGTTTTGATGTCTTCGGCGCAGTTAGTAACTGCTAATGGTAGAGCTTATAGAAAGAGAGGGCGACTAACTGCGCTTAATTTGTTTGAACTAGTTTTTTTTTTTAATATTTTGCTAAAAAAAAAACAGATTTGAATATGCAATTATTATTTTGAACTTCATATATTATAAAAATATATATAAATAAACATATGTAAAAATATACATATATTTATATGAATATAACATTTATAAATATAATAATCAAAACTTTCTTAAAGAAAATATTAATAAAAGATTTCGTTATTGCTATATTATCTTATTTGTTTGTTATTATTATTATATACCTATATTATTTATTAGTATAGTTTATTATTTTTATAATTTTTATAGTATTTAGTAATCATATGTAATATTTCAGTTACATTTTTAATATAATATTATATATTTATTGTAGTTATATTTTACTTATATTATTTTGTTGTACAATATATTTTATTTACAGTTTTTAATATTATTATTATTTTTTTACTTTTTTTTATTGTATATTTTATTTATTTATTTTTTATTTATATTTTATTTTAAAGTTATAATGTTAAATTACTTTTATTTCCCTCTCATTTCATGTTTTTTTTTATTGTATTTTTTATTTATTTATTTTTTATTAATATTTTATTTATAAAGTTATAATGTTAAATTACTTTTATTTCCCTCTCATTTCATATATTTTTTTTTTTTTCTTAAATGCCATTTGCTTCAATTTGTAATTCAAATTTTGTTGTAATTTAAGCAAAAGGTCTTTTGCATCATCTGGTTGACATTTTTGCTTGACTTTTCGAAATATTTTCGTTGCCAGGAATTTTTTATTTATTTTTTTTTTTTTACTGTGTTTGGTTTATTTTCTTGGATTTTCTGGGTGTGTTTTACGGGCCGACCCCATTGATAAAAATGAGTTTCGTATGGTAATTTGCGCAGCTTTGCATTCTTCTGTATTTTGGCTGACTTGAATTCACTTGAGCGCATGGCAAGTGGGCGCATTCACTGTCTATAGAGCGCATGGCTCGCATGCCAGACATCTGAGTCAAGATACCAAAACTCAATGGCCAATTAAGAAATTTTTTGGTTCTGACTCGGCCAAATTCTGATATACAAATATTTAGTTTACTTTGCTGAAATTTACATATTATTTTTTATTGAATTTTGTAATAAATATAATTATATAAAAGTATTTTCTATAAAATAATTTAAAATTTAACAAAAACTAAATAAAGTATTTTTTTTTATTAAATATTTAATATATTCATTTATTATTATATCTAATATTTTATATAAAATATTTAATATATTAAATTTTCTGTTTTATAATTCTAGCTAAATCTATAATATTAAATATTTAATATTATTATATAATATTATATTAATATTGTTATTTTTGAATAAGATGTACAAAAATGTTTAGGTTTTTATTGTATTATACAATAATTTAATAACAAAAATCTATAGGGAGTATAATTATAGTTTTTTTTTATATATATTTAAACTTCTAAGACAATATGCAATAGCAAAGTATTTTATATAGTTATTGCAAATATCTTTTTATAGCACAAAATTATCGTATTATTATTATTTAGCGTTCATTGATTATGTTAAAAAAAAAATTCACTACTTTGCACTTTTTGCAATATTCATTCAGTTATCATGCCCATTCAACAAGTCGTATACGTAATAATTTCATGTGTCAGCAATTTATGGTATTAAAATATTTACAATAATATTTAAACTAGTTAGACTACAAATATATACAACTTTATTTATGTATATCTTTAATAATCAAAACTTAATTTCCCCATAGCTCATTTGGTCATTTGATTTGTTTACATTGCCAATTTCAACTCAGGTTGTTTTTCTTTTAGCTAGTCGTTTGGTTTTTCATCATATTGTGTGTGTGTGTGTGTGTGTTTTTTTTTTTCTTATTAACTTTCTGCGCCTACAACTTCCGCTTCAGCTAACAACACGAGCCAAGTTTGGGGAGATATAAACATATGTCTATATAAATATGCGCTTCACTGATTGCTTTATGCAAATCGTTACGCGTTTGTTCCATGACTCATGACGACAATCATTGACGATTGACAGTGACTGCTGTCGCCCCTCTCACTCGCTCTCCCTCTCTCTCTCTCTCTCTCTCTCTTTCCACGCCCACAAATGCACAAGTGCCGCGCACTGGGTGCATTGAACGCATTTATTTTGCACGTTTCTCTTTTGCTGCATTGCACATTTTCGCTTTTCCTTTTAATTGGCGTTTCTTCTCTATGTTTTGCTCTAACTTTTCCTCAATTGCATTTGCTAAAAACTGTTTTTGTTTTATATATGCTACAGATTTACTTTTGTAGTTAAAGAGTATAAGCAAAGTCATTTGTGGAAGATGGAATTAAGTATATATATTTTTGATCAGTTACAAGAGCTGAATATATTTGAGGAGTATTTGTAGGCTTGGCTAGAGGCTAGAGAGAAATTTACCTAAAAGAACTCTAAGAGTATAAAAGCTAAAGACTTTAGAATTTTAGCTAAGAATTTTTTACAGCTCTTACAAATCAAGTTTTCTAATTGCAAGAAATAATATTTCACATTATTTATTTTAATATTGATATACGACTTAGCATTATTTGAGCATATCTCTAACTTTTCATGTTCTTAAGTTATTTAATAAGAAATACGCATTCTCCTTAGATATATTAAATATAAAAAAAATCCACTTTTAACTAATTTCCCAAAAACAAATTCATTTCTTAAGACTTTCCATTTCAGGGCATCTGCTAGTCGTGCACACCCCACTAAAGCACTCTTACTTATTATTAAGTTTCGTTTCGTATTTTTTTTTTTTTTTTTTTTTGCATTTTGTTGTGTTACTTTCGCGTCTACCGCAACTTGTTGCAACTGTGCCACTGACTCTGCAGCTGGTCGCTCGCCCCTAGACAGTCAGTTCAGTCAGTTCGTTTGCTACTTTTTATGGCTTCCAAACTGGGCTTTGGGCTAGCCTACCCTGCGAGCCACCTATTGCTTGCCTCTGCTGCAGAACAACGAACTTTGATTTCATTCGACAACGTGGACAGGCCATAAATCATAAGCAAAAATCAAGAGAAAAAAAAGAAAGCGTTGACTGCTAACGGAAGTGCTGAGTGCTGAACCATGGGGCCTGGCCCCTAGAGCGTTGCCATTTTCGCCCATTGGGCGAAAGTAAATCGAACTTAAAGTCGTTTAGTACGATTTGAAATGTCGCTGCCTAAATGGGCGCACATATTTATAGTGAAGGTATTTTGTATGAGACTGCTAAAGTTTAAAATAAAAATATCAATAATAAAAATGATAAATAATAATGAATAATAATAATAATAAAGCAAACTAAATTTATAAAGAAATTGTATTTATATAAATTGAAATTGAAAAAACAAAATATATTTTAAAATAAGATTTCTAATTATAATGATTAAAAATATTTATCTCAGAGTCATTCATCATATATAAATATAAAGAAATATTTATAAAAAAATATAAATAAAATTATAATATCAGCTCTTTGCATAGTTCAGGCATAGTTCAACTATTCAGATATATTCAATTAGAGAACATTTATTTATTCATATTTCACAAATTCTCTAATCGCCAACCTTGTAGACTTATCTATGCTCTAAACAATCTAGTATAAGTTTCATATTTCATTTAAACATTAAATACCATAATTTGGGATGTCTATAAATATTTGACCTTGTATGAGATAGGGTTTTAGTCTTATACATATATTTAAATAAATCGCTCAAGCTCAGTTTCCGTTACGCACCTTGTTGCTCGAGTTGAAGCAGTTTCATTTTCTGCTCTACTCGTCAGGGGCAAAAGATTTCAAATGTCGACTCAGCTCTTCTGATAATTGAAGTTTGTCATGTGCAAAAAATTCCCACAATTAGTTGGCTTCTGCCTCTATCTTGGCTTTGCTATGAACTGCTAAAGAGTCACTCAATTAAAGCAGACAAAAAATGCATCGTAAATTGCTCCCCAGGCGGGGACTATGAGTCATGCCAGAGACTCGAAGTGGAGCTATTGAAGTGCTTGATATTTGTGGAGAGCAGAGAGGTTAGGCCAAATGCCTGAAGACATAAGAGGCACAAATATTTGGCAAACAAAAGCGACTTTTTCGAGTTGGCCAGGTGTGCAATGAATGACATATGGAATTGTGTTGGCAGTCCGCAGATGAACTTTTGGCGACCTGCTCAGGTAGAGCCAATCAAGTGTGACCAAAATTGATTACAGCTGCCAAAAGATCCTTGACCCATTAATGTCAGCTGGGCACATTTCGAGTATCTCTCGGCATTTCCGTTTTTTTTGGTTGCCAATCGCCGAGCACAAATGGCAAACATAAAGTTTAGTTAATGAAAATTATACACCTGAATCAAGAGTTAACATTTTGCACAGCTACGCCCTAATGCTAAGTATTTTCAACAGTTTGAAGGTCTTAACATTGTTTTAGCCCTTTTTCTTTATGCTGTCATTAAATAGTTTTTGCTTTTATTGTGAATTACACAACTCTCATTGGAATCATAAAGTAAATCAGTGGAAACGTAAAGCGAGTGTTATATATAATATGTGTAGAGTTTGTTTATGTTGCAGGCGAGCTTAACGAAAGACCAGTTTCATCAAAATTTAGGCTCAGAATTGAGGATAAATGCGTAAAAAATTACTAAAATTTAATATTAAAATATAAATATTGTAGTTCTAGCAAAAGCTTTCCGTATTACGAATTTTATATAGACATTTTTTTTTATTATGTCAATAACTTAAGTAGTCTATAGATATTTACAGAGCGCTGTAAGTGTTTACAGAGCGCTGTAAGTGTTTACAGAGCGCTGTAAGTGTTTACAGAGCGCTGTAAGTGTTTACAGAGCGCTGTAAGTGTTTACAGAGCACTGTTAATATTCACAGCGCTTTTATAGAGCACTCTCAATATTTAACAGAGCACTGCTAAATAGTTTACAATTTTTGTTTGCCGTTGCGAAGTTCAAATAGCTTTTAAGTATTGCTGAATGTCAACTTGGGATAAATCAGCAATACCTGTTCTACTGCATCAAATTACTTGCTCAGTTCTATTCATTCCAATAGAGGTTCAGAAGCGGATCTGTATGTGGTCACAGATTGGGTCAAGTAATGAGTCATGTTTCAAAAATATAGATGATCAAATTATATTTAGTAATTGATGCTGAAAAATGCTGTAAGTTTAATGTGCTCTTCTTGTAATTGGTCATTTTATATATAAATATATATTTACATATTTCTAATTTTATATTAATTTCATTTTAATATAAATTTTGTTGACTTCATATTCTTTTTACATATTCGATTATTTCAATTAAACTTTTAAATTCAAAATAAAATACCCTTTTTTTTTGTTATGCGGGGAATTTTGGTGTATAATCTTTAGTGATTCACGCTGAGCTCAACATATGACTGTTTATATTTCATAAAAACCAAGTTCTGTCGCAAAAACCTCAAAGGAATAAAACTTGGAAATTACGAGCTGTTGCTTTTAATTTGTCAACTTAAGCAACTTTCTTAAAATATATTATTAGTACATGTCTTGCATTTGCAGAACTCTAAAAAGAAAGAGTAAAAACGGTAAAAGGTATAAAAAAAAAAGATCAGCAAATGAATTGAAAACAAGTTTGCGTTTAGTCTTGGCTATTCAACTATTTTGCCTTCTTCTAGCTTTTATTGTAATTAAATGAACTTTGGCAGAAGAGCAAGGTTTTTTTTTCTGAGTTCTCCAACTATTTCTTGTGTGTGTTCTTTCTCGTTTCGTTTCGTTTCGTTTCTATTATCATTAGCATATTCTCTGACTCTGGGTGGGTGTGTGTTGACCACTTGAGCTGGGTGTGACCATTAGCCAGCATGGATACGCGAGCCGTGAGCGAGTGGAAGCCATAGACGTCGATGCCCGTAAGTGGTTTGGCACTCTGAACCGCACAAAGTGGGATGAAGTGCGTGCTACCGACGGCTCGTCGGCGTTGAGCGATAAGTTCAATGCCCCTCACACCCAGAAGACTGAAGCTGTTCTTGGGTAAACAACTTTTGGCACAGACAATGGCGCAGAATCAGTGCCGTTGGCTGTTTTGTTTCGAGCATTCATCGATCACACAATTATGATGCCCAAGCCATGTCGTCAAGTGGACACTTCGTCAGAGATCTTTCGTCGACCTGCCTCAGAGATCTTTGCTGCATTCCACGAGTGCAGCAATTGATGCATCCACTCAAGGACAACAGCACGCAAATTGCAATTCATTGTCGCCATTGTCGGCCTGTAGCAGCCGGTTCACCACTATCTTGACATTTTTATTAAAAACCTCTTACAGTCGAACAAAGGGCGTACACATATATGTATATATGCTCCTTTGTGTGTATGTATGTGTGTGTGTGTGTAAGGGAGGCATGCGACTCGTTAAGCGAGCAACAGGCCAACTGTCCAACAGTCCAGGCCAAATTGCCTCTGATATGCAGTTGTTGTTATTGGTGTAGCATCATTTCCTGTTTATATAAGCAAGAGTGCATATCCGACTAGCAAATACCCTAAAGTTGATGCCGTGCTCTACAGCAGTTAGTTTCTGCTTTCCAATTAGATTTTAGATATATAAAAAATGTTATTGAATAAAAGGGAGTTTAATATTATTGGAGCTCTTTTTTAGATTTTTGAGTGATATGTGTACAAATATATTCTAAATATGTTTGGATATATATAAGCTCAAGCAAAATTTGTTAACTATAGCTTTGTTTCAGAGGCAGAGGAGGAGAAGAAAAAAGTAAAGTTTAATATCGATTCTATGAAAATTATACAAGTATTTGAATATTTTAGGCATGAAACAGATCTGCGTTTACTATAGCGTTGGCTTTCTTATAAAATCAACATCTTTAGCTCTTACATATTCCAAGTTCAGACATTCGTACAGTCAGGGAGTGATCCACTTCTACATGGAAACAGGAAGTATGCCGCTCATCATATTTACATGTGATATGAACATGTTTAATTCAAAGGATCAGCCATGCCTTCTGCCACATGCTCTTCAATTGGAGACTGTATACCCTATTTGAAAATCTTGCTATTTATGCAGGGTATATAGAAACGCGCTTTTGCATTAATAACGGCAACAAAAGCGCCAATCGAACAGCCAAAAAGAGCTTCCGAGGGCATGAAAGGAGTTTCGCAAGTGTTGCAGATATATCTACGGCTCAAGGAGAACTGCATTTCATGCTTATTTATCTGAAAACTTGTTAAACACACTTTTGACTTATCAAGTGGTATCAAGAGAAACATAACAATTAAAGCAAAAATTGTGTATACACTTTTTAGCTGGAATTTACTTTGTTAAATTTAAAAGGCAAATATATATATATAGTGAGAGATAGAAAAATATATATAAATAATAGAAATATGCCAGATGGCATTTGAAGGTGCCAAAAAAAAAAGCTAACAAAACCCTTTTGCAACAAGTTATATTGCTTGCCACTTGCAGCAGTAGCAGCAGCAGCAGCAGCAGCAGCAGCAGCAGCAGCAGCAACAGCAGCAGCAGCAACAGCAGCAGCAACAGCGACAGCAACAGCAGCAGCGACAGTCACTCAAATCTGAGCAGCATCCAAATAGTCACATAAGCGTGGCCAAGTGTTGTTACGTCATTCGAAGTGCTCAGGGAGACTAGACAGAGACAGACAGCGGCAAACAGTTCTATTACTTAATATGCAGCGCTAAATGCGAGCACGAAGACAGCAACCAGCAACCAGCACAATCCCAGTCCCAGTCCCAGTCCCAGTCTCAGTCCCAGTTCCAGTCCAACAGTCCATTCACTGCACGCCACAAACTACAAACTACAAACTCCAAAAACTCCAACTCGATCCTCAACAATCTCTGGGCATTCAATCAACGTTTTTTTTTTTGACGGCCTGGCAAGACCTGGTTTGGAAAGGCGACGTGCGGCACTAAATTGAGTCGAAGAAGCAGAGGAAGAAGAAGAAATTGTACATAAAGTGCTCGCATCTTGTTGTAGGCGTCGCTTCACACCTAAGCAACAACAACAATTTTTGTGGCTAACACAGCTGCGTGCCACAGTTTTTTTTTTTTTTTTTTTTTTTTTTTTTTTTTTTTGTTGCTGTCTGTTGGCCACATCAAAAATGCTTCCCTCTTGTTGTTGTTGTTGTAGAATCGCTTGAAGTGCCTGTCGGCGCTTTTTGCTTCTCTCAATTCTCAATTCTAATGAGCTTAGCTTGTTTGCCGTCTGAATGGTTAATTCGAACATTTGTGCAGCCAGCTAATGGACTGGAAGCAACTAGGGGGGATTGTGATGCCCATGGAATTGGAGCAGAAATAAAACGAGTTGACTACTAAATTGACTACTACCTGCTCGCTCGTATGAGCTGTAAAGAGATCGAGAATGCCAGTTCCATATTGTAAACAAGTTGAGATATATAAAATATATATCTCAATTTATTGGAGCTTAGTTATATTAAAAAATAAAATGAATAAATACAAATAAAATGAAATAAAAAAATGCAACATTAATTAAATATAAATTTCAATAAAAATAGAGATAATTATTACAAATATATTTAAACTTATTATGTTAATACATTAATAAATAAAAATAAATGTAAATTAATAAAAATATACAAATAATAATTAAAAAATAAATTTAAATTAAAAATTAACTAAAATGAAAATAAAACGAATATTATAAAAATGAATATAAACAAATAAACTAAGACTATTTTTGAACTTGTTGAAATGATATGTAAACAAATTAATATAAATTTAAATAAATAAAAATATAAAAATAAATTTAAATAAAAATAAATTTAAATTTATAAAAATAAATATTTGTTAAATAAATAAACAAATAAAAAAAATTAAAATTTATAAAAATAAATATTTGTTAAATAAATAAAAATAAATTTAAATGAATAAAAAAATACAAATAATAATAAAAATACATTTTAATAAAAATAGAACAAAAATAAAAATAAATTTAAATATATAATAAACTTTATAAACAAATAAAATGTAATCTAATTAAATATTTTACCTGAATATATATTATGTAGGCTCTCAGATTTCAATAATAATTGAATAAAATTAACACTACTACTCGAGCAATTCCTGATAGATCAATCGCAACTGGAACACTCCCAGCTAGAGCAATTCCAATTAGATAAATCATAACGGGAGCACTCCTACTTAGAGCACTCCCAACTTGCTCTAAGTATGAAGTAAACTAAATCAATTAACTGCAGAGATAAAGTTAAGAACATTCAAGTTTAGATTCAGTTCTTTTCTTACTATACTAGGAATGGTACAGGTTTGCCTCAGTGCATTCGACATGTCATAGTTTCTATTCTTTTGTCTAGATATTTGCTCTATTATTGGCCGTAATTTATTGCCACATGGTGCAGGCGGCCAAGCCCAGTTCACCAATGCCAATAGTTTTGTTTTGGTTTTTTTTTCTTTCGCTAAGCTCGACTTTGCGCTAAAAACTCGTTTTGCATTTGCGCTCGTAATTTACTTTTAATATTTGCAATATAATTTTGATGTTGCCAGCCTTTATTAGAGCAGAGTGGAGCACGCTTTTGCAAATTACATAAACCAACTACAAAAAAAAAAAAAAGTAACACAAAAAATAAACGTAACGAGCACAACATAAACAAAGCGCAGTCGCACCTTAAAGTACCACAAAAGCAACTCCAATTGGAGTGGTAAAAACGTGGCTTAAACCAAAAAAGTAAAAGAAATAAAACGAAGAAGACTCCCTCCCTGTCTGGGCGCAAAGTGTGAGGCACAAATCAAATATCTCTTGGATCAAATAATTGATAGAATATTGATGTTGTTTATTGTTGCTTGACTCCAGCTATTGATGAACCCAAATTTGCAACCTTTCACCCGCAAAGGTTAAAGCTCTGATCCCGCACGAGCCGCCCAGCCAAGGGAATCCAATTCCAATTCAACTGCTCATTTTGCTCTGTGTCTGTTGGCAGCCAAATCGTGAGTCGTTGCCTCTTGGAAGGGGCCACAGAGCGCAGCGGACATTGCCACCCGCACACACACGTTGGCCCAGAGTTTCGTTTTTTTTTTCTTTTTGTTTTGTTTCTTTGCCTGGTTTGAACCAGTTTGGCTATCGAAAAACCGGACTAAAGAATTTCCAGCGCTAAGAAGTTTTTCATGTTCATTTGCCATTTGCTGCCTTTTCTGTCGTTTTTGGTCTTTGAATGCACTGAAAAATGGGCTGGGAGCAAATTGCATAAACGTTGTTGAATTTCATTTTGTTTGCCTAAGCCCAAGTCTGATAGCTGAATCATATGAAAAGTGTTTGTATTGATATTAAAGTAGGCATAGGAATAAAAAAAAAAATATAAAATAAAATATTTTGCAAAGCAAAGTTTTTATTATTTAAATAAATATAAAATTAAAAATAAATATATATATTGATGGCTAAACAGACCATTTTGCTGTATATATCAAGCAGCAAAAGGCATAACCGAGCCTATATTATATATATACTATATTTATATAGATATTTATTATTATTATATATAGTTATTTTATTGATATATATTTTACATATTTATTTAATTTATTGAATAAGAAGAAAGTTGACTTAGCCTTTTCCTTTTGTCGGCATTAAAATCTATTCATAGCATTTAAATCAGTCAGGACGGATAAGTTTTTCAGTCAATGCAAAACAGACAGTAGAAGAGTTAAGTTGATAATAGTTCTTTAAAATATTTCTTAAAATTAAAATAAATTGAAAATGATATAAATTTTAAATTCTTAAGAATCTTTAAGTTGTTTTCTTAACATTTCATTTTTTGTAATTTAATTTAACATTTCTTTATTAAATTTATCTAATTTTAAAATTAAAAAAATACATATATATATATATATTTTATTTATTTATTTTTTTTTTTTTAACTCCTGCACAATTTTAATGCTCAAAGTGTCAAGTTTTATGATTAAAAAATTTTGTTTTTTTTTGTTTAACACAAATTATACAACTTTTTTATTATTGTATACTATATACTTTGTATTCAAGATATAACTTGAAATTCAATATATAAAAAGTGTTTTTTATTGTTAAAAAATTAATGATCTTATCTCGTCGTTAAAATTGTACCGAATTAAATCAGTTTTTTCTTTGTTCTTATACGTTGAATATTCATTTGGCTTGCAATTTGATGAATTCTTTGTTAACTATATAAATTTAATTGTTGCATCAACTCTTTTAATTTTATTATTGTTTCGGACATGGCTAAGAACTGTAGACAAAATTTAATAGCCAAAGCCATAGCCTGTTAAGCTAGCTCTACAAGTGAGCCTCGAATTTTAGAGAGTTATCGCTGCATAGCTCTGACAACTCATCCATAGATGTCTCTAGAGTTTACTTTTCTTATAACAAACATCATGCAGATCTTGGGTTGCGCCAGAGCTGTGCCATGATATTAATTTTACATTAACCCGACCCAACTGATTTCGTTATGGCTGCTCGATCGATGAGCTTCAATTTCAACAGCCCATTCGAGATCGCCGTCTCGGCATCAGTCAAAAGAAAAACGTTAAACGAAATTTTTCAATCAGGCATCCGTTGCAGCGTCAACAAAAATTTCACTTTCTTTTGCGGCCACGAAACTCATTCAGAAAGCGGCTCGGAACTGACTCTCAACAGCGTTACATAAGTTCCGAACGCCCCAAATGCCACGCCCAGTAGTCGACGCAGTCCCGCATTGTCTTTTCGGTGGTCCTCAACTAAGTAATTTATGTATTTTGGCTTAAACGGTTTACAAAATTTATGTTTCTTTCTTTACATTGCCGCCAAAAGATTTCAATTTGTTTTCAAGAGGTTTTTCTCCTCATATTATGTCAGACTTCGCTTGGGAATGAGCTTTATCATCGGCATTTCAAGACAGTCTGAATAAAATGTCTTTAGCTCTATCGAAGCAGCACAAAGATTAGAGCAATTCGTGATACTTCAGGAAATGAGCTAATGACAGGGCTCTGGAATGCGGTCCAGATACATGCATACCTGTGTGACAGTCGCTGAAAGCGTTTGACAAAATACCAGATCACTAACTGGTTAACACACCCTCGGAGTAAGAGTCAAGTGTCAAATATGTAATTGCCTTCAGCACAATTGAGGCTAGAGAAAAAGTGAAAAGAACAATGCAGTCGGGTGTAGCTGACTTCACAATACTCGCTATAAAATGTATTTATAAATATATATTCTTAAATATATCATATTTATTTAAACTAATTGTCATTAGATTGATTTTATTTGGCATCTTTATCCAATTCGGATAAATTATTAAGATGACTGAAATCCCACAATATAAAGGATAAACAATTTATATTTCTGTTTCTTCAATTATGATAAGAAATGTATTCATAAAAATGTATTTATCCATGTTGGATAATGAATTCTTAATCAAATATAATAATTGCATTTAAATTATTGTATTTGCATCTCGGATAAATTCGATGGCTGTTTGTGCTCGAAAATCAAATGCCATATAAAGATATGTCTATTCGACAATTCTCATATAAAATAGACTATTAGAAGACTAAATGCCCATATTGAATGAATTATTCAAAAATTGGATAAAATGTACAGATTGCATAAGTCATTCATTTGCATATCTATTTTCTCAAGGCGGATAAAACCAAAATATGTTTGTATTCTCAGTTTGGATATTATTTAAATATAATTTGATCCTTTTTCATATTCATATTCATATTCATATTCATATTCATATTCATATTCATATTCATATTCATATTCATATTCATATTCATATTCATATTCATATTCATATTCATATTCATATTCATATTCATATTCATATTCATATTCATATTCATATTCATATTCATATTCATATTCATATTCATATTCATATTCATATTCATATTCATATTCATATTCATATTCATATTCATATTCATATTCATATTCATATTCATATTCATATTCATATTCATATTCATATTCATATTCATATTCATATTCATATTCATATTCATATTCATATTCATATTCATATTCATATTCATATTCATATTCATATTCATATTCATATTCATATTCATATTCATATTCATATTCATATTCATATTCATATTCATATTCATATTCATATTCATATTCATATTCATATTCATATTCATATTCATATTCATATTCATATTCATATTCATATTCATATTCATATTCATATTCATATTCATATTCATATTCATACTCCCATGTCGGATAAATTATTAAAATATACGAAATCTCATATTCGATGCGATATCTTTATCCGACATAAAACAACAACAACAACAATTTTACCCCACATGCAATTTCCATCTTTAAATCACTAGAAACGCAATATACTCTTTCCACTTTAATGGGCGTGTATATTAATATAAATAACACACGACTCATAAACGGGTTATTTGCAGTTTTAGAATGTTGCTCAGGTCGGCATGTTTGAATCTTGTGCGGGTGTCTTGGCGCATTCATTTCATTTCCAGGTTCAATTGAAGCTTTGTCCTTGATGCTGGTGCTATGGAAAATGATTGATTGGCGTTTCACAAAGCCACAAACACACTCATAAATAAATATGTAGCGTATCTATTGCCAAAAGGCGGATATTGGCCAACTGCGCTGGCAAGTCGAAACGTACAAGAAATGTGTTGGCATTTGGCAATTATGAAAATTTACTCTTTAAACTGGTTCAAAATCGCATTTACTTTATTTTGCCAATTAATATACATATATGTATGTATGTATGTATGTATGTATGTATGTATCTTGAGTGATATTTGCATAAGCCCTGCACAGACTCAATTTGCGCAGCGAGCTAACAATTTTGTTGGTCAATAGGCGAACAAGTCTTGGTAGCTGTTTTTACATCTATTTGGTGTTATTGGGTGGGCAGTCAAGTGGGTAAATGCGACTGCAACTCCTATATGAGAGCAGCTGAAAGTGAGGCTTGACTGTGGCAGGCCTTAGATTTGGTGTTGTATAACAACTTAATCTAGATGTACCATGAGTAGTGATAAATTGTGAATGACGAAAGGGGATAGATGAAATGACTTTGATAAGGTTTATGCTAGGGTTATCCAAGACATGAGATTGAGTTGGGCAGAGAGAGAGAGGCGGAAAATGCCTAAATTGTTAAAGATTCCTTTTGCAGTTAGGAGTCATAGAGGGAAGTCATAATTGTTGTTGAAGCTAAATTAATTTATTTTTTATTATTATTATTTTTATTATTTTTATTTATTTATTATTTATTTTTTAGTATATATTGTTATTATTATTAAACTGTTAAAGATTCCTTTTGCAGTTAGGAGTCATAGAGGGAAGTCATAATTGTTGTTAAAGCTAAATTAATTTTTTTAATTTTATTTTTATTAATTTATTTTTTGGTATATATATTGTAGTTATTTTATTTTATATATATATTTTTTTTATTTTATTTTTTTTTTTATTTATTTACTGTATTTACTATACCTAAGCAATTTTATACTATATCGATTTTCAATAATATTCATATTTTTGATGAGTCCACTTAGCATACTAATAACTGTTTAGAATGTTCGCATCTCTCAGAGCAAATCTTCCAGAAAGCTGCTGAGCTGTCAGCGCTACCAAAAAAAAATTGTCTAAAAAATATTATATAACCGCACGATGTCTTTTGATTGATTAATTGATGCAGACAAATCCAATATTTTATGCAAATTTGAAAAGTAAATTACATATAGAATTAAATGTCAGCGAGAGAGCAAATGTTAGCATATGCTTTAATTGCTTTGAAAATATCTCAAGTTTCTAAGCTTAGCAAATATTGAAATATATTGCAGCTCTAATGATATAATGTATATGGGCAAAGAAGATATTGAAGAGCATTTCTTATATTCGACTGCCCAGCTTGAAGTAACCTGAGACTTTGTTAGCTGCGCAGCAGATTTGCAGGTTATAGATGAGATGATGATTTTAATTTGATAGCGAAAATGTTAAAGGTGCTCAAAAAAGTTCAATAATGATTGATAATTTTTCAGATTGTTTCTTCAGTCTTTGCTCCTTACTCATTACACTTTCCTCTTCATTTCGCAATTCTCGCACTGCTCTCTTTACTCTACACACTCGACTTTTGTCTAGTCACTCATCACTCGTCACTCTTAAGTCTTCAGTTTTCTTTCTTTTCACTATATTCTTTACCCTTTACTCTTTACTTTTCATTTTTCTCTCTTTACTCTTTACTCTTTATTTCTTTCTCTTTACTTAACCCATCCCACTCCATTATTCACTCTTCGCCCTTCTATCTTCTCTGTTCACTCTCATTTCTCTTCACTTTTCACTTCCCAGTTTTCACTCATCTTTCATCACTCTTCACTCTACAGTGCTCCCTCCTCACTCTCCTCACATTCTTTCACCCTTCACTGCTCTTCGCTCCGCCACTTTTACATATATTTCATAAACAAATGTAACATATATAACATACTTGCTTCGAAAACCAATCAATCCTACTTAGCTAGCAATTTGTTATAATATTATTATTATTATTATTACCATCATCTCACAGACACCTGTGCAACAATTGAATGCTTAAATCAGGTAGTGCTTGAGCACATAAGTAGAATTGGCAACTGCTGCTTGGCTAGTAGCAAACGCTAACTAAAGCTCAACTGGTGTGAAATGTAACAGTGAACGCTTGGCCAACATAGCGAAGGTGTAGTCGAACGGTCTTAACTACTTTACCTCTCGACGGCCCAGTGTTTGTCCAGCTCTAACAATGGCCAAAAAAGAAAAAAATCCAAATATATAACAGCGGGTAGTCTAAACAGCTGCTATTTTGCCATGCAACAGTTTCAGTTGTTGTTGTTGTTGTTGTTGTTGTTGGGTTTGTTATTGTTTCGCGTTTGTTTTGTGGCTGCTCGCGCTTGGCGTTTACTTTGTGTAACAAGTTTGCATATGTGATTAACAAACAGCTCAGCATGCATTAGTAAACATAATTATAACACACTTCACAAAAAAAGAGAGAGAGAGAGAGAGAGAGAGAGAGAGAGAGATGCAGATAGAAATGGCACAAGCAGTTGAAACTTTTGCTTAGCTCGAAATTCTACAACGAAACGAAAGACTTAAGCGACAAACTTGCGTGGGCTAGTCTCGTCGACTCGCAGACACAACTTGTGTCATCAGATCAAGTTACATCAGCAGCTGCCATCATAGAATCCTCTTAGCCATGCGACAACCGACACCCAAACAACATTTTCAGCTGACTCATTTTTCTGCACGATTCTTTCATTTCGTTTCACGGCGCAACACTTGACATTGACCTTCGATGGCGCATGATTATTTTCTAATTAGCAACCGTCGCTGCCAGCGGGCTAACAAACCATTTTTGTTATTGTTCGTCCACTTCTTGGACAGATCTCTTGGCTTTATTTGTTTTCGGTATTATAACGATCTCCATCTGAGCTTTATGGTTCGCTTTATATTTTTGATATTTCTTCGTCGTTTTTTTTTTTTTGTTCGCTTCTGTCTTTGTTTCTCACTTCATTTTAATGGGCTTTTATTGCCTTTGTGGGTTCTGTCACCTCGTTGGAGTCCATTAAATGCGAGTAAATTAACTGAAATTATCTATTTATATTGCCGAAAAAAAAGCAAAAACAATATAATCTACTACTGGGCGGTGCCATATGATGTCACAAGCCGATTCTGAGTGAATAGGAAGCAAGTTTTGCTTGGCCAAGCAGCGCGTACTACTTAAAAAATACTTAACTTGAAGCATTACAATCTTAGATGGGCCTAAAGAACATAACTGAGATTACATAGAGCATATTTTCAAAGATTTATCTATTCTAGTTTTGAGTTTGTTATAGAAGAGATCTATTTAATGGGACTAGATGACTTGGAAATTACCTAAAACTATTATATTTGAGCTGAGAATGCATTAAGTAAATGAATGAATGACTGAGTGAATGAGTGAGTGAGTGAATGAAGGAGTGAAGTGAATGAAGTGAATGAATATTTTAAAGATCACTGCAAAGTCTTGATATTTTAATTGTTTTCTTGTTTTCTATGGGTAGAATGAATGCCTAAAGCTGAGTATATAGGTTTTATCTCATTCATTAACTTAAGTGAGTTAGAGTTGGAGTTATGTTGGAATTAGAATTATTGTTATTGTTGGAGTTATAGTTTTATTTATGTTATACTTCCATTAAAAAAGAGTTAAAGGGAAATCTTTAAAATTAACATACAATAAATTTAGAATAAATAAAATAAATAAAACTGTAAGTCTAACTCAAGGTTTAACTCTAATTCGAACTCTGTAATATCTCTCTTTTTCGCTTTACTCCCTCTCTCTCTCTCTCTCTCTCACTCATTCTTCCTTTTCCTCACTGCTTAAATATATATATATATATATGCTCTACAATCCATTTACATATTACATTCAACTAACAATACAATGACTCTAAAACTATTGCATTCAAACGCTCTGCTGACCTTCATTGAAATGATAAAGAAGAAGAAGAAGATGTGGCAGCCGCATTCGCATCAGTTATAAGCATCGCCAATGGCCAAACACAGAAACTTGATTGAAACAAATGAAAACGTAAAGTTCAACTTGTTTAGTCGCGGTTGCTTCTTCTTCTTCTTCTTTAGTTGCTGCAGCTTATTGTTGTTGTTGTTGTTGTTGTTGCTCTGCTGAATGACTTTTTCGCTTTAGCGTCTTGACATTTCGCATAAACTTAAAAAGAAGAAGCAATAGCAGCAGCATAAAGACTCTCTTGCATTGCTTTTGTTTTGCAACTTGTTGCAGCATCATCAAAAAAGAAAAAAACAAAAAAACAAAAACAAAAAAAATTTGCACCAAGATGAGCAAATTGTAAATGCCCAAATACAAATAATTCACAGAATTCACACAAAAATTACAGAATCTTCACTGCATTATCGCTGGCATAATTAACGCAGAGCAAGTGTAGGATACATAAATAAATACATAGATATATGTATATGTATATATAGATAATTTAAGATACCAACAGTAGCAGCAGCAGCAAGCACGAAATTCTTTTTGAGCAGCGAATGCTATAAGCATTGTAAATGTCAAACTAGCTAGCACAAGTTTGGAGTAGTCGGCACAGTGGTACCAAACATATGGCAAATGCTTTTCTGTTTGGCATTTTAGTGGCATTTATTTAGTTAGATCTTATCTAATAGTATTCAGTAAAGCAGACCAAGCAGAACAAGGCTTTTGTTTAATATAAATCTGTAAGAACAGTAGCTGTATCACAAATCAAGCTTTAAACATATTCAAAACAATTTTTAAAATATTCATTTTCATTTTTTTTTTTTAATTTTATTTACCAATTAAAAGATTATACTAGGCAACCAATATTTAATTAAAATATTCAAATTTAAAATTTTTAAATATTTAATTTGCCAATTAAATGAATTAACTGAGCAATTGCCCTATAAAGCTTTTCGCTCTTCCTTCACTCACTCCCTCTCTCTCTCTCTCTCTCTCTCTCTCTCTCTCTCTCTCTCTCTCTGTCTCTCTCTCTCTCTCTCTCTCTCGCTTTCCCGCATTCTCTCATATATGAACCATATATGTAGTATATATTTTAACCAACTTTATATATTTTTACCAAAGTATTTTTTCTTAAGACTTTATCTAAATTTGCATAGTTCATTTCTTTTGTTAAAGCTCTTGCCTTATCCCTAAATGGTAAATGCATTATGTATTATCATTAACATTTCTCAAGCTGAAGTAGGCTCAAGTCGTTCGCATACAATTGACGACTACTGTGCAACAAAAGGCGTTGCTGCCATTGTCGGCTGAGCTGAGTACGGCGACGCATGCAACATGCAACAAAAAAGTAACAAAAATGGTTCGAGTTTGTCTCATTGTTTGGGCTTTGGCTTTGGCTTTAAGCCAAATGCCAAATGCGGCAGACAGTTTGAAAGGCACTTGACAAAAGACAAAAAGCCAAAAGGCGGCTAAGTTGAAACAAATTGAAAGGCTTTTTGGTTGGCTTTTGCTGCTGGGGCAGGCTCTGTGGGAAGTATCAATGGAAGTTATTTTAAGTTATTTTTCTGTCAGCTCAAACTTCAAGTTTATTTTCAACTCATGTGTGAAAATCAATATTTAGTTCGTAGAAGAAAAATTGTACCGCATATGAGTACTCTTACTTTGCCCTGGGATCTGCCAGATAAAGTCCTCCTTAAAGAGTTCAACCGATGGCTAATCACGAAGGATACAATCAAGACGCCTGTAAACACGACGCACCAGAATATATTCGTACCTTTTGATCTGTTCTTTAAGGACTTTGTCATCTTTATAGCCAGTGAGAAGCTCGCTCACGTGGCTCATCATTTCTGGGAAAATCTGTCCCGCAGCCAAATGGCAAACTATGAAATCAAAGCGACAGCAATGGTGAAAGGGGCAAAGAAGGCAAGAAAAATACGGCCAGCCAGAGCCAAAAACTCGCCCAAAATCAAGCCACCTGTAAAGATGCGCAACTTTAAAAAGAAGATCAACAAGCGGCCCCAACTGCTACCAAAGAAAATCCCCAAAAAAAACGTTACGATGGGCAGACAAAAAAAATCTCGATAAGGAAATTGTTTCAAATTTGATGTGAATATAGACCAAAATATTGTTAATTAATTAGCCAGATTATAGTCTTTTATATATGGAAGTGAAGATAGGAAAAAGTCTGGCAAAACTTCAAAATTATATGTAGTTTTTTTTTTTTTTTTTTTGTAGAATATGTAATCCATATTTATAAATTTACACAGTATACACTTTATTAAAATATTGAAAAAGAATATAAATAAATATAATATATTTATAAAATTCATTAAAATATTGAAAAAGAATATAAATAAATAGAATATACAGCATAAACATAAACAGCCTTGAGTATTTTTTATATGTTAAGAAAAATAAATAATAAAAAAGTCAATTAGCGACTTTACATTAATTATATTTTATAATTCCATAATTTATGTGTACAGAATTCTCGACAAGTATAAGAAAATGCATTTGCATATCTTTAGTAAAGCAATGAAGTATGGATCTATTTACGATATAAAAGCAATTCTAACGGCCCCTGCTCACGAATAACTCATATGGAATACTAAAGAGAATTTCTCGGCCAATAAATTACAATAAATTCCAATACAATCGATAAATGAGCTTACAAGAATGCGAAGGTTCTTTAACAAATATTTGTTAAAAATACGATATTCACGTTTTATTCAATTTTAGGTCAACTGTGCTAGGCATATAAATAACTCAAATACTATAATATAACTATTCTAGCAAGTAGAGCTGGGAATGAAGATACTGTTACAGCACTTTTTTAAAAAATAATTTGCAAATGATACTATAAATTAAGTCCAAGACGTGTTAAAAATAAAAAATAAAAATTACCAAATATATACATATGTATATAAAATATAAAATATGTATTCACTCACGTACGATCTGCAATGCTCACTAATGAAATGGAACCTAATACAGAGTCAACGGCATATGAGAATGAACGATTTGATCTACCTTCAGCGGATTAGAGTCACAGGCCAAGTAAATACACAGTAACTCTTGCCCAAGCGCAGAAGGCTATACATTTCTACGGTAATAACAAATCTTTGTTTAAATAAATATGTTTTTAATACCAAACTGAAGTAACTGATTCCGGATTCGAACCTGGTTCTCTTCGCACGTCTTGCGTGTACTCAATGTACGACGCCATGACAAAAATCATGATGATTTTGCCAAATATACATGTAGTATAAATTCTAGTTCTTTTCATACCAGATCACAAGCAGTGGACTTACTGTTACAAAGCAGTTCATGAATAAAGCAGTGCTTTACTGCCAATGCATACCGCAACACGCGTGCCTATAATTTATTCAAGCACTCTATTTCATCAATTAATTAAAATTTTAGCCTATGGTGCTTCGACAGCGTTAAACACTTACAATTTGCACACATAACTCTCCACGCTCCACTCATGTATGTGTTGAAAATAAGGTGTGAAACTCAAGTAATATGAGATTGGTTGGTACTACTACTACCAAGCCCCTGGCAAAACGTAGGCGTTGCCCCACTCCATTTTTTTTTTTTTTTTTTTTTTTTTTTGGGCGCCTCATGCAGTTGCTGCTGCATAAATTCGCTTGATCAACATTTTCAACACTGCATTTTCGTTTGAAATGTTGCGCATGTATGATATTTCAATTTTCAATTTGTGGCCACGTTTTTGCGTGGTTGGAAAATACTTCTTTTTTTTTTTTTGTTTTTTCTTATTTTGGCTTTTTGTTTAGATGTAATGGCATTTTTTTTTTGTGCCCAGACATTGTGGGTCAAAGAGCTAAGAGTGACGCATACGAGGCTGCAGCTGGAAGCTATTTGCATTCAACTTTGGGTGTCTGCTGCTCGTCGTGGCCAATGCCCACGCTCTGTCATACCTATGTAAAATTGTATGCATATGCATATGTTTATATGTAGTTGTTAGACTGTGTCATAAGTACCAAAAGTATTTACAAAATTTGTATATGTTGACAGCTGACAGAATACCCTATATTCTGAATAGTGATATCATGCCAATGAATGATTGCAGTCTGTTGTTTATGTAGAATAAAAACTATATTTATAAATATAATAAATATATAATAGTGTAATATGAATCACAATCTAGTTGACAACATTTCAATATTCATATATAGCAATAATAAAGAATTGCTTGCTCTTTACTTATTTCGGTAATAAAAAAACGTTTTCTTTTTGGCACTGTATTGATATCCAAGCAGTGCAGGGAAATATGCAATAAGCAGTTCAAGTCAATTTGCAAAGCAGTTCAAATCAGCCAACAATTTATAATGAATTTGTATTCATATACATACATATGTACATATGTATATGTATTTCTATACTTCATCACAGCTATTGGCCCCAAAGCAGAGCTTTTTCCTATGTATTTATTTATTTATTTATTACAATCTATTGACAATTAGGTAGAGTGATATTGAATTTGTGCGCATTTCATGGCTAACTGTTGCCTGCGGCGCTGGCGCGAGGTGTCAACAAAGCCATGAAGCTAACAACAAAATCTGGCGTTTTATTTTTTTTTTTGTTTTTTTGAGTGTTGAAACTGTAGCTATATTGATTAATTATTGTTGGCTTCGTGCAACCTATTAATATTTGACCTTGTTTGCATTTCAGATACCTCCAGCTATTACTTTCCATCACAAAATCGTTTTGTGCCATCCTCCGGCTCTTTCCCGCGCCAATTGCAGCAGCCGCAGCAGACGCTTAATGGCTTTCGCAGCAGCACAGGTGGTTTCTCGCCCGCACCGGGCTCCTACCAGGAGCAGCTTCTGTTCATAGCCAATGAGAATAGCCACAGCAATAAGCAAACTCCGATTGCAACGAGCTCCCCATATGGAACACCATTTGGCGCTAGTCCACAATTTGCCGTAAGTATTCAAACTTTCAATTGACTGGCAATTCGAAATCGAATTCGAATTGCAGCGCTGAATTTAAATATTTATATATATTTATATATATATATATATTTGCTTCAACCATGGCAAAGTTTTGGCCAGTTGCATTAGATTTACATTTGCGGGGCTTTTAAGTGAGGGAAGTTAACAGGTGCCAGGTAACAGGTAACAGATAAGTGGCAACAGGCAGCAGACGATGTACGTACAGCCTGTGCTGCAGGCAATTAAGTAACTTGTTGTCTGTAGCTGTAGCTGTAGCTGTAGCTGTGGGCCTGAACTGGAGTCCGAGTACGAGTCTCGGTCCGAATCCATGTCTGGCTTTTCTGGCACGCAAAGCTCTGCCAATCAACGCCAAAAACGAAATCAAATCAAATTCATAAATTACCACATGCCACATGCCACATATGAAATTTGATTAAGCCAACTTGCAAAATGCAAACAGCAAACAGCAAATGCAGCTAGCGGCTAGAGATGGGAGCGTGAGGCGCGTGTATAGCAATTATTATTTATAGAGAAATAGTTTGAAGCACAGCTATATCATATCATACGGATATAACATTAAAAAATTAAATTAAACATATATTTTTACAAATATGTATTTCCTAGCAAATATTAAACATTTTTCCATTCAAATAGGAAAAGAGTTTTAGCCAAGTTTATGAGAAATTGCTGAAATACCAATTGAGAAAATTAAATTAGATGCGCCCAGTATTTCAACTCTTCCACGCAACTTTAATCGAATCACAGAGTGAACAATGCCAGAAGTGGCGGGTGTACGACTGACTGACTCACTGAATGGTCAGCGAGATGTGGGGAAGCATTTCCAAATCCATTTTCCCACTTACTTTCACTTTGCTTGGCCCAAGCGGCACAAAATGCACAGACAAAAGCCGATGTCTTCTGCATATCAACGAATCAACAATAAATAATATTTGTTGAATTATTCGAAAAGACTCGCAACTCGACTCGAATGCCGTTTGCTTGACTCCCATGTCGGTCTCTTAGAGGGGAACGTGTTCCTAATTGAAAAACTGTATAATCATATTGTTTATTGCCAGTTGGCAGTCATGAGCACGCACTTTGTCTGTCGACTAGCCAGTTTGGCCCTAATTGAAAGGCGGCCTCCTCGGAGGGCCTGACATTGTGAATAGCTGAAGATGAAATTGTAAATTGAAGACTAAAAGACAGGAGCTGGGACTAAGGGAACAGAAGCTGTGATGTGGACAAGAATAGGGAGAGATAAGAAGACTGAGACTGTAAGAAAATCGGCATAGAGATGGGGACATGGATATGGACTGAAGCTTAAACAGTTGCAGTGAAAGGGAAAGCGATGGAGAAAAAAACTAGGGCTGGGACAGAGACAGTAACACGAATGGGAACAGGGAATCGGACTAGAACTTGGAGAGGAGCTCAAGCTGAAATAGTGAAAGGAACAGAGAGAGGGATGGGCGGAAAGACTGGAACAGAGACAGAGACAGTAGGATGAACTGGAATAGAAACAGGTACTGTTCAGTATGATAGGGAGAGAGATAGAGATAAGAATAGGAATATGAAGAGAGGCAGAAGAAGAGGCACAGGCACAGGCAGAGGCTCAAGCAGAGGCTCAAGCAGAGGCGCAGGTGGAGACAGAGGCTCAAGCGGAGACTCTAGCAGAGGCTCAAGCAGAGGCTAAAGCAGAGGCTCAAGCAGAGGCACAGGCAGAGGCGCAGGCGGAGGCTCAAGCAGAGACTCGAGCAGAGACTCGAGCGGAGACTCGAGCGGAGGCTCGAGCAGAGACTCGAGTAGAGGTACAGGAGGAGGCTTAAGCAGAGGCACAGGCAGAGGCTCAAGCAGAGGCTCAAGCAGAGGCTCAATCTGAGGCAGACAAAGAAAGATAGACATAGAAAGATAGAGAGAGAGAGAGAGAGAGGCACAGCCAGAAACTAGAACTGGGATTGTTTCTATGACTGGAACTTCGGCAGGAAACACAAAGGAATGGAAACGGATTGAAACACAGATAGCCTTCCAGTTGCTCAACGCACAGCAAGAGCTCTTTGTTTGCTCTTAGGCTAATCTTACTCACACTCTAATCATCAGCCAAGACAGTGGACACCTGAAAAGGGATTTGCCTAATGGAAATGACTTCTCTGTGTCTTCGTAGCGCGCCACCTGCAAACTTAATTAACTGCAAATAGTTGCAGAACTGCAGGTGATGCATAGTTGATTCTGAATAGGTTGACAGGCACTCAGCTACTTGTGAATCGAGTAAGCATGCTTAGCTATAGCATATCATAAATCAAGCTGGATATAATGAAAAATACTTCATATGAGTTTTGATGACAGTATTGCTCTCTGTCTTTATATATCTCTCTTCTATATCTGAATCGATGTTCTATGAAAGTTTATCTCTTAAAAAAAAAAAAGAATATATTTCCAAGTAATTCAAAAATAATCTTAAAAGTAAATATTTAACATAAAAAATATTAACAATTTTGCATTTACTTGAAACTATTTTATTTATCTCTGTATTTCTATAGTAGTATATTTAAATACATATATTTAATTAAAATAATATTAATTAAATATATGTATTTAAATATACTACCTGTAGGTTAAAAGAGCCTAAGCTATAGAATATAAATATTTCATATATATATATTTTTTTTATGGTATAATATGATTTAACCACATTATATTTATTGGCCCAAAGTGAAAGCCCAATGCCAAAAGAAGAGCACGTTATGCATTCTGTCACTCCTTAAGCACACGCACTGTCTCACTCCCCCCTCTCCCTCTCTCTCACTCTGTCTGATTTCTTTGAGTCTAAAGTCGTTTAGTACGTGAGCAGCTTGTTTCATAGTTTATTATACTTCCATATTGACAAACGACTTTGGTAGCCGTTGCATCTATTGCTTGTCCGACGCTTTCTTCTTCAAAATTGTAGCAAGTCCATTTGTAGAGTTGCCTCATTATGTGGCGACTCGAGGGTTATTGCACTCGGGCGACATAGAGATACAGCTACTCGGTGAAATTTGTTTGCTCGCAATTGTCAGAGTTAGTTGGAGCTTATATTTAATTAATGACTGTTAATCAGACTAAGACTTGTGGGTAACTGAGACGCATTTCTCTCTGTCTAATTGCTGGAGAAAATCTGGCAACACATTAACTGGGCGAGGGGCATGGAACGTGGGCGTGGCCATAGGGTAGGCTGTGATGCGTAAACAGCGACGTCAAGAAGCGGAAAGAAAAAAAAACAAAAATAAAAAAACAGCTCCAACTGCAATCAAATGCGCCTTTTAGCAACAAAACTTGCGTTTTGTATGCAATTTGTTTAACAGAGCAAAACTGCAGCGCAGCTGAGCTCAGAGACCTGCAGACCTGGCAGCACATTAGAAGCACTTTCAAAAAAAAAAAAAAAAACAAGAAAAACATATATATATACATATGTATAAGAAAAAAAAAAAAAACAATAATAATGCATAATAACAACAAGTACTTAAGAGCTCGAGCGACTGACAGCGATTTCTGTAATTAGCGGCCAGTCGAATTTCGATTTAACCTTGATACACTTCAATCAGAGTTTTTTTATACCCTGAACCCATTGAAAATGGGAATTCAGGGTATAATGTTTTTGTGAAAATGTATGTAACAGGCAGAAGGAGACGTCGCAGACCCCATAAAGTATATATATTCTTGATCAGCACAAAAAAATAAGTTGATATAGCCCTGTCCGTCTGTCCGTCCGTCCGTCCGTCCGTCCGTCCGTCCGTCCGTCCGTCCGTCCGTATGAACGTCGAGATTTCGGAAACTACAAAAGCTATAGAGCTGAAATTTTACACGAACACTCGTATCTTAGTTACGCAGTACAAGTTTATTTTGTTTTTTCGATAACTCATCCCGTTCCTTAATTATCGATAAAAAATCGAAAATTCGTTTACGTTTTTTACGTTTTTCGAGCATAACTTCTACACCGTTTTAGCTAGAGACTTCAAATTGTATATTTAGATAGATATTATGGATACGCAGATTTTGTAATTTTCAGATTTTGGATGCCACGCCCCCTTCGCCCCCAATTTGAAAAAGACGTATTTCAAATACTAGAGACTTGTAATTTGGCAAATAGACAAATTTGAATGCAATTAATATATTCTGAAAGTTTCATGAAGATAGTCCATCTAGAAACGGAGTTATAAGCGTTCAAAGTACAGCCCATCCCACCCCCAACCGTCGGCAGCAACTGCGCGGTTAGCAGAGCGCACGCTATACGTTCGTAAAGAAGAAGAATATTAATTTTTTTGCAGGGTTCAGGGTATCTCGTAGTCGAGCCGTCTCGACTAGAGCCTTCTTACTTGTTTTTATTATTATTATTATTATAGATTTCCATTGTGTCGATTGGTGTTTCTTGTTGTTGTTCGATTTGAAATTCATTTGCAATCAGCTTTCAATTTCTGGAGCTGAAAAGTCTTAAAGCACTTTGGCATTGCATGCAACACGTCGAGCAGAGACGTCTGACTCTGAGCCGACTCGAATTGGGGCAGAATGGTCAGCGTCTGCTTAGCCTGCCTCGAGTGGCTCCATTGGCTGACCCAAGTGCACTGTTTGGACATGCAAATGAGCTCAAGATATGCATTGTCAACTTACATTGATAACGCTTCAACTTGCATTACAAATACTCCTGTCAATCAATCGAAAAGGCAAAGGCAAAGGCAAAGGCAAAACAAATAAATGAAATGCAATTAAAGTGAGCTTTGGGTCAACTTTTGTCAGTTTTGACTTTGATTCTGATGTAATATGTCTTTTAAAATAGATTTGTCATTTCTTGACATTATTATATATATACATTATATAAAAAGTACTATAAAATATACTAATAAATTCATAAATATATGAATGTATTTACTAAAAATATGATTATGACATTAATATTAAAATATATCAAATAAATTAAATGATAAAAAAATATATATATAAAAATAAACCTAAAAGTTTGAAATTTACTAATAATTAAATTTTTAAAAATTAAATTTAAAATTCTATATAATTTTTATGAAATTTTACATTTTTATTAAAATAAATAAAATAAATTAAATAATAAACAAAAATATATAAAAATAAACTCAATTAAATTTTTATAAATTTTGTATATAATTTTTATGAAATTTTACATTTTTATTATACATAAATAAAATAAATTAAAAATAATAAAAAAAATATAAAAATAAACCTAAAGGTTTGCAATTTACTAATAATTAAATTTTTATAAATTTTTTATAGAATTTTTATGAAATTTTACATTTTTATTATACATAAATAAAATAAATTAAAAATAATAAAAAAAAATATAAAAATAAAGCTAAAGGTTTGCATTTTACTAATAATTAAATCTTAATAAATTTGTATATAATATTTATGAAATTTTAAACATTTTTCTTAAATTAATTTCGTACTATGTAATTTAATTAAATTACTTTTTCGCTATTCTGCAAAATGTCAAATGTCAAGCTTTTTTCCTTGTAGCAAATAATTGTTGAAGTGAAAAAGATTTTATTGAATATAAAAATCAGTCTAGGAAATCTAAAATTCACATAATTATAAAATAAAAAAATATTGTGTTTTTTTTTTTACTATGCACAATTCTTATGCAGTTGTTTGTGACCAATTGGAACCCAATTGTAGATTATTGACATGGCTTTTGCAGCTGAAAAGGAAATTGTTAAATAAAACATATTTTAGATGAAAAAGCAAGTAGAAAAAGTTGCTTTTAGCAATATACTATATCTACTTTACTAAATATCTTAGTATTTATATTTATTTATATATTTCTCAATAAGTTCAGCAAGTTTTTAGAATTGTTTTTCTAAAATTTCTCAATTTATCTTTTATTTTATATATAAAAAAAATGTATATTGCAACATAAAAGCGCTACACAGTTAATGAACTAACATATTTATTTGTTTTATTTTTTTTTCTCCCTCTCTTTTGCTGTTTGTTTCCCACAGAAACCGAACCGTCAGACGGACTATTACGATATCTCGCCACGCCCCTTTGGTGTGCCCGTCAGTGGAGGCGGTGGCGCAACGACGTCCGTTTCTGGATTTACACGCTCCAAGGCGATACGCAATGGCAGCAGCAGCAGCAGCAGCAGCAGCAGCAGCAACAGCTTAGGGAACAATCTGAGCGGTTTGCAACCACAGACACAGCGTGTCAATGTGCCACACCAGCAGACGCAGTTTCTGGCGCACTTCAGTGAGGCAACGGTAAGGAAATGCCAATTGAGAGCTCGTCCATCGTCAGCTGCGCCGACTTACTAGATACCTGATAGATCAGACACACACACACACACACACAGAGAGAGATACATTGAGCCAAACAAAACAAAAGTAAAAGCAAGCAAAACAGAAAAACATTTTTGGCATTGCATAACATTTGAACAAAACAATTGGCCATGCTCTGATTTGGCCAATATCAGTTGCTCTCCCTCTCTCTCGCTCTCTCGCTCTCTTTCGCTCTCTCTCTCTCTCTCGGCAACTGTTTTGCCAGCAGCCAATTCACAACAATCCCAGAACCAGTTGCCAACCACAAAAGCCACAAACAATATAGATATATATATATATGGATATGGCTATATATACATATATATATATATGGATCTATCAAATGAAATCATTTTTACCTTTCACCAGATCATATTCGAAAATAAATACACAAAGTCAACAATTGGAGCAACAGCATTTCATTCATTCAACGACTTACCGTTACTTGAGTCTATTTAACATATTTAGATAGGAAATGGGTTTATCTAATAAAAATATTCAGACTTAAGTGTAGACAAATAACTCAGACTGATTGAAATGTCTGACGAGCTGCAAAGCTGTTTTCTCTCCCATTGTTTTGCTACTCTGCACATCTCCCTCTCTCTCTCTCTCTGTACCCCTCTCTCTCTCTCGTTGACTTTCGTAAAGCCTCCCACTCTAAAAAAGTTAGGTATGCGACTTATTCGACATTAAGTTTATTATTGAACTTAATTGCCCTCATTTGTTATTTAATTGCAGCGAAAGTGTTGCAATGATTAATCTTGGCTTAGGCCAACAAAACCGATTTGCGTTGAAATTCATTGACATCCCACAACATTGGCAACAAAAAAGTCATAAACTTTTGCTAGCTGTTTATGGGCAAGAAAAATTATATTTGTCTAAATACGAAATAGTAGAGTACGTAAATCTCTTAAAAGATTACGTGAACTGTTCATAGAAAGTTCCAATTGGAAGTGAAGCTCCTTTGATGTGAAGACAAGGTTTTAATTGGAAGATTCGCATAGAATTGAAAGCTTCGCAATATATGTATATTATTGGGACTAAAGACTAAGAGTAACTAAATACGTAAGTTTGGCCTTATTTCTGAAAGGTTAAAAGAATAAATTCCAATTGGAACATCAGCTGCTATATAGTTTTACAAAAAGATTCGCTTTTAATTGAAAGCTTCTATAATATATATAAGTTAAATTTAAATATATTCTTATAAAGTAATGAATTTTGAAATGATATTAGAAATTTGTCTAGAAAATTCTTATTGGAACTACATTTTGCAAGATATCCAAAATGTATATAGTATAAAATGATATGATACCTGAGCAACTACTTCGACTTCGACAGACCTTTCGACAATCACTTAAGCCATCATCATTATAATGTAATAGCAGACTTTGCTCAAGAAGCTGTAACCTTTGGCAGCTTCAGCCCAGCTAGCAACTCCACAGTCAGAAATTTGCACCTTCATGGACTGCGCTTACTATTGACTGCTGACTGCTGACTGCTGATTGTTGATTGTCGACTGTCGACTGATAGTTGCAGCGACCCAAAAATATTGAACATGCAACACTCAATCTTGCTGCCTTCAATGGATGAGCACGAAGCTGCTGCGCTTCTGCGTCACGTTTACAACCTGTGCGAATCACTTGGCAGAGCTGCGAGCCGTTGCCTTCACATCAAAAATTAAATAAATACGAGCGCATAAATCGAGTCGAGACCAAAAAGCAGCAAAATTTGCACAAAACGCTTTAGACAAATTTGAGAATCACTTGAATGGGGAGATGCGAGACTAAAGACGCGAATGGGGGCGGTATCTGAGTGGAGGAGTTCGCACGCAAAACAATTGACAGACGAACCGCAGAGATTGTGATTTCATGAATGTGTGTTAGGAGTAGCATGTTGAAACTGTAACAGTTTCCCATGACGACGACGACGACGACGACGACCACAAAAGCCAATGCTGTGAATGGGGCGCAACAGCTGTCGGTTGGCAATAGCCGTAATAGCTGTCTGGTAGAGGCAGCTTACCCCAATTCGTAACGGCGTTCTCTTTTATATATATAAATATATATCCTTCTCTTCTTCTTTCTCTTTGTAGAACGATAAGCGCCCGGTGTCAAGCAGCGCTGGTCAGCGGCCCTTCGGCAATGGCGGCTTCTCGCCCAGCGCGACGCGCACACGCACTCAGGCACCGCCTCCTGCTGAAGATGCCACGCCTCAGGCTGCATCGCCCTATCGCTTGCGCAATCGCTTTCAGCCTTCAAGCTCGACGACTTCGTCAACCACATCAGCGGAGGTGACCAGCAAGCGTTATAATCGCTTTGGCAGCAATCGTGGTGCTGTGAAGTCAACAAAGTCAACGACAACATCAAGCAGTCCCAGCTCTACCACGCAGAATACGCCTGCCGAACGTCCGAGCTTTGGACGCAAGCCACCTAGCCCACGTCGTCCCGTGTTCATTAGCCGCGAGGTCAATGAACCTGCGAGTGTTATCAGCAAGCGACCTTTCAACTATAACAGCGCCAGGTTGAAGCTACCGCGACCCACACCCAGCACAACCAGCACTACGGAGGGTGTGAGCCAAGACGAAGCTGATGAGCTGTACGATCAGGATTCGCAGGAACAGGAACTGGATCAGACTGAAAACGAAGAGCAGGAGGAGCCCTCAAGTCTGGAGAAGTTGCCCCTGCAGGAGGAGACAATAGCACCGGCGACTGTTAGCAAAACGGAGGCCAGCCCGAGCGCCGATGTCCCCAGCACCTCCGATGCAGCGACCGTGGAAACGGCGACTAGCCAGGAAGCGGACTATGACAAGTCCAGCATCAGTAGCACAGAAGAAGCTCAAACCGATTCCTCTGAGGCACAAGACCTAACGGAAGAGACAACTCTGCCAAATGCAGGTCATGAATATGAATACATTGAGGACGAGGAGAAGTCTACAACAGCTATATCCAAAGAGCAAGACCCGACAGAGGAAATTCAAACAGAAGTGGAGAACAACACCACTGAGCTGCCAGTAGAGACTACGCCCAGCAACAGTATTCCCACACAGCAGACGTCGGAGGGGCCAAAGGAGAGCTCAGCTCAGCAGGAGGATGATGTGGAGTACGATGACGAACTGGGCGAAGAAGGTTAGAGCTTATAGAACTCATTCTAAATTAATATTTGATTACTCAAAACATTTGATTTCAGGTGGTGAGGAATACGAATATGACGAAGAGGAAGAGGAGGATGTCGATGCGGTAGAGGCCAGCGAGGAGAATAACAATCAGGATCACAAGGTCACCACCGAAACAGAGCTGCAGCAAGCGAATAGCAAGGAAGGTGAACATGACGACGAAAGGGAAATCATTTCAGTGGTCACTACGAAGAGCGTTGTCAATGGCTCGACGGCTTATCCAGCTCCAGTGACTCCAAGCAGCTTGGGCACAACTCACAGCGATAGCCAGCCGGCACCACAGCTCGATGAGGATCAAACGGAGCTCAACAATGTCATCAATACAACTCCAGTGCCTACCGAGGAAGCATCCACGCCAAATGTAACCGAGAGTTATGTGGTAGTGGCTTCGATACAGACGAGTCGCAGCATTAATGGAGCACGCTTCTTGCCCTTCCCGGCCATTGAGCAGGAGGAGACAAAGCAAACGCTCTCCGAACTGGAGCGCAAGGTGCACTCGAAGCATCAGCAAAAGCAGACAGAATTAAATGAGAGCAGCGAGGAGCCCAGCTCGACGACGCCCACAACAACTGCGTCTTCTTCTTCTTCTTCAACATCCACTACAACGGAGAAACTGTTGCCCGTGCAGGGCGCCTCAACGGAGAGCATCATTGATAAGCTAGATCGCGTGCAATCGGAGCTATCCAGCGGCGTGCTCTCTGGCAAATATCCCATCATTAGCCAAATGGACTCGTCCACTCCCGCCAGCCCCATGACAACGGGCTCTGGACGATTTGTGCCCCACATACGAAAATTCCAGCCACGCACCACCGTGGCACCCAGCACCACCAGCAGTGGCAGTAAATTGAAGGTGCATCACTACGATGAGAGTGAAATGGATGAGCTAGCCAGCTTGCTACCGGTGGGCTTTAAGCCCAAATCCAGTTATAAGAACCGCAAGATAACGACCACAACAACGACGACAACGGAAGCACCAGCCCAGGAGAAGAAACCGGGCCGTAACTCCACAATCAGTCGCTCCTTTAAGAATGGGGTTGTGACCGTGCAGGATGTTACACTGGCAGGACTCCTGCCCAAGGGTTACAAGCCACCAAGGACAACATCGACAACTACAACGACGTCTAGCCCAGAGAGAAGCACGACTAAGGCAGCAGCTGTGCTGGAAAGTCTGTTCGAAGAAATCAAATTTGATGATAGCCTCGCAGCACTGTTGCCCAAAGACTATAAGCTAAATGCGTCAACATCGAAGCCAGAGATAGTTGTAGTCGAGGATATTTCAAAGTTTTTGCCAAAGGATTTCAATCCCTCAACAACGACGACGACAACAACAACTCAAAGATCGCCCGCTGTTGCAGTTCCCTTTGATGATCTGAGCAAATTTCTGCCACCCGGCTATAAGGCGCCAAAGGAGAAAGATGAACCCAAGCTGCCAATTGCCATTACTCCACTGAAAATAGATGATATAAGCAGCCTGCTGCCACCTGGCTTTAAGCTCAATGGCACCAGCAAACCAAAGCTGAAAGTGGCATCTGAGGATGATGAGTTACTTGCCTCATTGCTGCCACCGGGCTACAAATCGAAGGCCATACATCCAGCATCCACCTCCACGACGACCAGCAAGCCAGAGCCCAGCACCACGGAGAAGTCGACCAATGCAAGCAGTTCCGGTGGCGGTCTCAAGGTTGTCTTCCCTAAAGGCTTCCACAAACGCCTTGGTTCACATAGACTGACCACACCACACACACCACATGAGGTGAATGAAGGGGCATCCGGCTCTCCGCCAGTGGTGATCAAGAAGGGTCCCCCAACACGCGCAACCACCGAATTCACTGGCTGGCCAACGCCACCAACCACACCGCTGTCCATAGACAAACTAAACGCGCAGACTATCAATTTTGAGGATCTGTTGACCGCAGCGGGCTCCAGTTCGACAACAAGCACCACCACCACAACAACAACCACGACAACTACCACAACGCCAAGGCCCACAAAGCCGGGCCATTGTACAGCCGACTGTGACTTGGAAGCAACGATCAAGATTATCGATGGCGTAGCCTGGAAACCAGAGCTATTGGATCACAATACAGTCGAGTGGAAGAACCTAGCTCACGAGCTAGAAGCACAGGTAAGACCAGATATACCTTCCCTCTCTCCCTCTTTCTCTCCTACTTAACCTCACTCTAATTTCTAGCTCAATGAGGTCTACTCCAATGCACCACAGCTAAGCAAGTGGTATAAGAAAGTGCGCATCGATAGCTTCAGTGAGGGCAGCGTATTGGTCGACTATTATGTAGAGCTTGCAAATATTACCGAGGATGTGGATACTCTGGAGATTAAGCAGCTGTTCCATGATGCCCTAACAAAGCCCACCACGCCTTTGTTGCCCGAAAAGGATGCACAGGAAAATGAAACGGATAGCGTATCCGGGCCACAGGAAGAGCAGCTAGTCAAGGCCAGCTATCAAATGGGCAAATTTTTCATTGATCCAATGGCCACCGAATTCAGTGGTGAGTGGGGAATATATATATATATAGAATATAGACTAAATTCTTATGCAAGTTGTCCGAGTAGATTATCATTCATGAGAATGATATAGAGAACAAATTCTGAATAATCTTAGCTAATTCTCCTCATTTCTCTTTTCATAGTCATTGCCAAGAATTTGAATACAAATGTGGAATTTGCCGAGGATGATCTGCCAATACCACAATGGGCAATTGTCGTCATCGTCATAGGCGTAGGTTCGCTTGTCTTTGTCGTTATATTTGGTGTCACAGTGGTAAGTCGCAAATTCTTAATTATATTCAGCAAAAATTAAATAATTCATTCCGTTGCAGTTGCTTAATCGTCAGAAGCGCGCTAAAAAGACTCCGATTCCATTGACCAATGACATGCTGAATGAGCTAAAGGTCAATCACATGGGAGGTGCAGACAACTATGGTGTTGATGATTTCTACAATATAGACGATCCCTGGAACGATACCAAACAGCCAATTAAGCCAAAGGTAGGCAGCGTAATAATACCCTATTGAAAATGTCTAACAAAATGATTTGATTGATCTTCTTTTCTTGTCCTTCTCAGCGCTTTACCAATTCCATGCATGGCAGCAATAGCTCGAACATCTATGATAGCTGGCGCTCGACTCGACATCCAGCTCACAGCAGTGGCGACTATTTCTATGATCAGCAGCCCACGTATTCGCAGAAGGGCGACTCTTTGAAGCGGGCGACGCCACATGGTCATCATCATCATCACCATCACCAGCAGCAGCAATATCCAGCAGGACATCAGCAGGGCTATGGACATCAATATCCGGACGCCTTTGCTGATGCACATCAGATGTACAGCTATAATAATCACGCGAGTCGAACGCGTTATGCCCGCGACTACGATCCAGATTTTTAGTTTAGTCTCCAGCCAGTACCAAGACTAACCATGCTCTAGCTTTAGAAAATTGCAACCGATTCGCTAGTTGCAACTTAATAGCTTAAACTCGATACGTATGAGTAAATTATACAGCTGCTCAGTAACATATTTACACACTAAATAAGTATAAGGCAGGTATCTATGTACTATATATATACACACATTCTATCTGTGAGTTGGTTTAGCTTATGGAGCCGTCCCTTGTACACCTAATTGATGTACATCATCTATATTGTTTACTAAATCGAAAATACTTGTTCTATATGTAACACATATGGAATACAGGAGTTCGCATGTGAGCTTCCAGAAATAAATAGTCATGCACTTTTAGTTAATGCTAGATTGTAATTATATTGTAGTCACATTAAATAATTTAATTACTGGCGGCATAATATATTACAATTCACCCAACTCTATATATAGGCAATAAATAAAATAATAAATATGTATTTATGTTTCGAAATTTTATTTAAATTATATATATATATATATTTTTTTTTTTTTTGAAAAGGGAAGCAAAATATGTAATTATTCTGCCGAAACCCGGGATTGAACCGGGGACCTTTAGATCTTCAGTCTAACGCTCTCCCAACTGAGCTATTTCGGCACATGATATGCCCCTCACGCGCGGCATTGCTGCCAAAAGACTTTAAAATCCACTGTAAGTCTCAACTGGTTATAACTCTATTTAACGATTTTGTATATAAATAACAGTGTAATTTACTTGTAATTAATTGGCTGAATACGGATAATATTTCTCAAATTATATATAAACAACCCTTCCTTTGTTTATTAATTTGAACTGCTAAAAACAAATTTTGAATCTAAGTTAATTACACAGAAAAGAAGAATTAAAATTTTAGTTTAGAAAAAAAATTTAGATCATTGCCGAAACCCGGGATTGAACCGGGGACCTTTAGATCTTCAGTCTAACGCTCTCCCAACTGAGCTATTTCGGCACTTGGAATCATTATATCAAATTAAATTCTTAGTGACACCAATTGTGTTAAAACGTTTCAATATGGTTTGTGTCTTTACTAAAAGCTTCAATTCATTTATTATTCTATAATGCAGTTAATTAAAAAGATATATATATATATATATATATATATACCACACAATATTTTAGTTTTTTGAATGTATAAAAATAGTTTTTTCCTTTCTTATTATAAATAGAATGAAATCAAAATATCAAAAAGTTGTAGATGCCGAAACCCGGGATTGAACCGGGGACCTTTAGATCTTCAGTCTAACGCTCTCCCAACTGAGCTATTTCGGCAGACGATTACTTCTTGTCAAATATGTTACTTCCAGCGCAGGTGTACTTAAATATAATTCAACTTTATAAATTTAGAATTCTTAAAATTATCTTTAAGAAAAAAGTGTAATAAAATAAAGTAAAATAATTAATACATTGGCTCTTACTCAATAAGGACTCCATGTACATTAAATCATTTCTGGTTACTAGACTTATATAAATTATAGCCCCGCAATACTTATAAAACAAATTAAACAATAAAATATTCAATTATAAGATTGTAGTGATTTTTTATTAATAAAGTAAAAATATATTTGCCGAAACCCGGGATTGAACCGGGGACCTTTAGATCTTCAGTCTAACGCTCTCCCAACTGAGCTATTTCGGCCATGGCTCCGGTGACTCTAAATACAATTTCGTTCATGCAGGCCACAGAATAATAGAATCACAAGTTCTAATTTTGTCTTCTTCAATTTGTTGATTCAGCCCAATTTATATAACAATAAAAAATACGATATTGATGTTTGATTTTTGTTTTATTTCTATTGGTTTTCGTCATTTTGCAACATCACAATATACAAATATGTATGTGTGAGCCCCTAATATATATAATTTAATGAAAAATATAGACAGAAACGTTTACTTCAATACATTGTAATTTACTTCGTAAGTCTTTGATTATATAAATTTTAATTAAAGATTGTTTACAACGATTTATTAATCTTTTTTCAAGAATTTAGCAGGCTTTCCGCTAAAGTTCATAGAGGTTTTAGTTTATCAATTTCAGATAGAGCTCTCTAAAGCTGAAAAGATAACATTCAATTTGTGTGGTTGTGTCTGTTGTATGTATGTTGTCTCTTGTCTGTTATCTGTCGTATGCTATGTTTAATTGAAATGTTTTCGCGATAATGAAATCAATACAAGTTCGTTCTAGGGGTTCTTATATAGCTACTAATTGTTACAATTTAATTCAAAGACAGTTAAAAATTTTTACTAATATCACTTTCTAGAAATTTGTCCAATTCGTATCGTTTATCAATTGTAACGTATCATGTGCCTACATATAATTTGTTCATCGAAATATTTTTATCAGTTTTGGCATAAATTGAATCGCAGGCGTAGCTCAGCCAGCTACAAAATGAAGTGTTTAATCAAATTTAATTTAAATAATGTTCATTTATTTAAAAATTTAAAAAATAACTAATTAGAATAATTGAGTAATTTTTCAAGTGTTTTTTTTTTTTTTTTTTTTTTTGTATTTGTTTTTGGTGTGTGGGGAGAGGATGAATGATGAGTAAATATTTCAATTAAAATTACATTTTTATGAACATGTATAAGGTGCTTTTTATGGGACTGAATGTGTTTTTTTTTTAAGAGTGTGTGTGTATTTAAAGACAATTTTAACAATAATAAAAAAAACTTAGCTTTGAGTTTGATTTCTTTATAAATGTACAAAATATAATTAGTAAACATAAAAATGCATTTAAAACTAAACAAAAGCACTAAATTGCTGGTTCAATGCCTACAATTATAAAAATTTGTTATCGTGGTTGTTTTTGTTACGCCTAATTATCAACTATGATATATATATATATTATTTATATACATATATGTATATATAAATGTAAAATGTATATGTATATGGGTTCAATAATTAAAACTACAATTCATAACACGACGTAAACAAACAAAGGCCAAGGGTAGACAGCTGAATACAAGTATATATGTATATATAATATTTATGTATGTATGTACGTTTGAGTGTATATGCACTTGGTAACTATGTTAAAGAACTATCGCCTTTGAGTGGGCAACACATAAATATGTATGTAATAAGTCTGTTTAAATTGTTTTATCATTTCCTTTAAATTTTGTTTTTTTTTTTCTTTTTTTTTTTTTTGGCTGCAAAAGGCGCAGCAAAACACTAAACAGCATTGCGGAGCATTTTTCAACAGACAAATTCCAATGCAATTATTTTTGGGGGCACACCGGCCAGTATAATTTTGATTTCAAATCGCTTTCTAATATTGTTGCATGATATAATGCAAAAATGAGTGTACAAGAATGCAGTCGTTTGTATAAGTGTGTGTGTTTGTTTTTGTATGTGTGTGTGTGTGTGTGTGTTTGTTTGGTGTGTATGTGTGTGCGTTTTAATTATTCCACAGCAAATCCACAGGTTTCCTCGACGGCTTGCGTCAGCTTGTCACAGAGCAGCTGATAGCTCTCGTAGGGCGGCAAGTCAATGCGATTGAAGCAGGTGTGTGCCTTGGGCAAATTTTGTGTGGACACATCTGCCGTTAGATGTATAGTAAACAGACGTGGCCCCACCGCACCTGTGGAGCCTTGCAGCGCACGAAATCCTTGGAGCGGCACTCGTGAAGAGCCCGTCACAAATTGCAGCAAGCGTGCACGCATCTCTGAGCTGTACGACTCAACCACCTGACACAAAAGGAAATAATTTGTTATTTAAAATGAATAATATGTAAAGCAAGTATATGACTTACCTGCCAGAACCACTGAACCTGCTGCGTCGCACTGGTACAATGCTTCATTCTCGTATTATTGCGCCAGTCATTGACATCGATGCTAGAGATGCCTCCAATAACCAATTCCAATTCGCGCTCATCAAATGGGCGCAACAAATGGCTGGGTATCAGTTCACAGAAGCCTGAGCAAATATAAATAGGAGTGTAAGTAATGTATTGTTTATATGTATAATATATGTACTAACCTTTCTGCAGTGCCAAAAACTGTTGCTCGATGCCGCGCATAAAACGATAGTTCACATAAAGCTTTACATACTCGCGCTTATTCTCCTCAGTAACAGGAATCGATGCCCCACCGGGTTTCAGTTCGTGCACCACCAGAGCTCCAAAGCTATTGTTCTCCACACTAAATGTGGACTCGATAATCCCGCTGATATTGCTTTCTCTGCAAATGAATAATTACATTTTATTATTGCAAATTAAATGACTTCTAATATGTACTTACAGCATCCACGTGAGACTGCGATGCAGTTCAGGATCCACACCCTCAATATCTCCTAGGGTGATTGGTTTGTTCAACAGTTGCTTATAGAATGGTGTGGTGAAGCCGCCATCGAGACAATGCCCATGGAAAACGGCAATACCCAAAGTGCGGCCAACGAAATGAAAGTAGGACAAATGATCTGGATTGATGCTTGAGTCGGGATTGATTTGCAGCGTATAATGGTCGTCGCGGCTGTATTGGAATAGGCCGTACTGCGGATTGAGCATTTCACGGGATAACAGATGCAGCCATTCGCGTGCCACCCCGCCATAATCCAGGCCCTCCTCGCCCTTGAACTTGACCATGAGCCGTTTGCGCATGTCCTTAGCGCGCATCTTCATAATCAGTCTGTAGCTCTCCTCAAAAATCTCGCTGCGTGACACCTCCAGCCGACAGTGGCCCGACTGTGGCTGCAACGTTTGCAGTTCTGAACGTAATGCCCGCATTTTGCCCACCAAATCACGTCGATACTTTGGCAGCAGATCGGCACCTTCAAGCAAACCCTGCGGCAGATCCGGCACCACAATATGCGGCGTAGCTCGGCGATGTGGTGTAGTTGTCGTACTGCCAGTGTTCGAGTTCGCGGGTGGTGGTGGTGCTGCAGCCGGTGGTGGCGCTGCAGTTGCTGGTGGAGCTGCCGCTGCACTATTTGGTGTAGCTGCCGGCGCATTTCCACTGCCATTGCATATCCTTTGGAGTATGCTGCCGCTGAGCCGCGGGTCCGTGAATTGTGTGGTGCGATTATTGTGATCTACAAAGTAAACACGACCCGAGGCCGTCTTGCGTTGCTCCCAGCCGGGTGGCAGCGACCCAATATCTTCCAATGGCAGATGCTGCGTGTCAAGATCCCGTGGTATGCGCGGATCATGCCACGTGGAGACACCAGTGAGTATGTGATAGAAATACACCTGACCTTGCTGTGTAGTGCGCATCTCATAGCCCGGTGGCAAATCCAAGAACGGACGCGCTGCCTGATTAGCCGCCGGTAATGCTGCCGATCCGTAACGCACACCACCCGGCATGGCCGCACCACTTGTATTTCGCGTGCCGCGTGACGACCGCCGTCTCGCTGCCGCTTCCTCTGCAGCCTGACGCGAACTGCGCCGCTGCGAACGTTGCGCAGGCGTTGCCGCTGCCGGCGTCCTTTCCGATCTGCTGCTATTCACTGGCTGACTACTGTTCGCATTCGGACTGTGCACATTGCCGTTGCCATTGCCATTGCCATTGCCATTGCTGTTGGCGGTGGTTGGCGTGGGCGGCGTTGATGATGACGATGTCACTGTTGCAGTGGTGGGGCTTTGCCTTGATGGTGTTGTTGCAGGTGTTGTTGTTGTTGTTGTTGTTGTCGTACCATCCTCTGCCTGCCAGCCGTTGCTAGAGTGCTGAGGCTGCGCCGACTGGACACTCTGTGCATTCCCATTCACATAGTTCTGCTGGCCAGTGGGCGACGTGGGCGTCGCCTCGCCAGGCGCATGCCCGTTCAGTGCTGTCGGTGTTTGATGCTTTGGCGTTTTCACATGATTGTCGTTGTTGCTGCTATGCAGGCGACCAGTCGCCGTCGTTGTCGTTGTTGTTGTCGCATTGTTGCTGCTGCTGTTGCTACTGCTGCTGTTGTTGGGCGTTGATGGCTCCAGCGCCGCATTTCCTGATCGGCTGGGCGTTGACTTTTTGCCAGGTGTGGCCGTTGTTGTCGTCGTCGCCGTCGTCGTTGTTCCCGAGCTGGGACTGGTGTTCTCTTTACCACCCGCCACGCCCACGCCTACACTAGAGAGTATTTCTGTTGAATGACGCCGTTCGTCTGGCATCTCGCGCGACATTTGGCGATTGCTGTGACCGTTGAGCAGATTTGTGCAAGTTGTGGAACGTGTTGGACCTGCCGGCGGCTGCCTGTCCACATTGTTGCCATTGTGTTGATGGCGCTGCTGCGGCGACTTTGTCCCCGCTGCCGTTGCAGACACTCTGGGTCTATCCCATTGCGTCGACTTGGTCGCATGATTTACATAGTAGATGCGCCCGTTGTCAGTACGTCGCTCCTCCCAGCCCTCCGGCAGATGGTCCACCGAGGAAGATTCCTCCTCGGACGGACCACGCACATCACCGCTAGGTCCCACAATGGCCAGCGGGTTGCCACTGCAGGGTCCATCTTTGGCAACCAGCGAGATAATGATCTGGCCGCGCACCAACTCATCATCGTCTGGGGACAATTTACAAAGATCCAGACGTTGAACTAAAAATGTTTGTAAATGTAAATGTTTTCCATTAACAAATCATTTCAATTGAAATATACAACAATACTTACATCCTGAGCCCTTTAAACTCTGTATATTCCCGGCGGGAATGCGCACACAGCCTAGAAATCCGCTGCCCTTGTGTATCTTTCGCTGATTCCAAACGGTTATCGTTATCGAATCGCCACGCCCCAGAAATAGATCGTAGTGTGCATTCCATTTAGGATCCAACGAAGATTTACTTATCTCTGTTGAATAGACTTGACCAGTGCCATCCACCTGAACTTTTGCAAACGGATCGGGCAGCCCTACATAGCAAATTAAAGTAATTGCAGCAATTTAAGTACAATGATCATTTTTATTTATTTAACTAAATTGCATGTGACACATTAAACAAACTATATAAGCAAACAGCAAGCAGACATACATGTCAAATGTGGAGTTTAGTCTCTGTTACTATTTGCATACGCGAGTAAATCAAAAAGTGTTGCAAATAATCTCTCTACGTCTTATATATTTATAGAGAATGCTTCGATTTCTATTGCTAATATGGTTAGTGATGCATTCAATGCAGCACGCCCATTGCTATTATCCCCATGCTCATCCTGGGTTTCCTGATCGCATCGCTATCGATATACGAGGGCTGCCCCCCATACGCTGCATGGAGGAACAGCAACCGGAAATCGAAACAACAACATCGACAGCAACAATGACAACGACAACGAGTGACACAATTGAAATAAACGCCTTCGCCTAGGTTATCACAATGGGCCTCTTCTAATCATCAACTTTCATGTGAGTCCCCTCACAGATTGTCTCAGTTTGCTTGACTGTCAACTGAGGGTAATCACACTCACTCTCTGATGCATATAAAATATACTCAATTTCTGATTACTTGTCTTCCCCATGTGGCTGACCCATATATAAGCAGCCGCATCATTCACACAGCCACAAATCCCAGAAGTAATGGCTTTCATTCGCTTCAGCACTTTAAGCGCTTGGTTGTTTCTAGTGCTAATGACGCTATGCATCGTTTCGACACTGGCAGCACCTTTCGACGAACGGCGCTGGAATCGACCACGTGTAAACCAACCATACCCGCGTATACCAGGAACGCCACCCTTCAATCCACATGGCTGAGCGACTCTAACGAGAAATATTCATTCAATTAGCCTAGTTCATATAATTGTGAATAGAATAATTGACCGCTGGGGGCAACAAGTTTCAATTAAATCACAACAACGCTTTAATAATTCTGTCTTTAATACTGACCCAACAAACATGAACGAGGCCAAGTGCCAATATGATGACATGCGATCAATCTTCTACCCAATTCTTGATTCACTGTGGGATATCAATGATAAGCTAGAGCAATATCTCTTCAGTATATCATATACCACAGAGGCAATTAGCTTTGATTTATGCACAGACTAAAGAAAAGGTAATCAAACAAATGAGACTATGTGAGTAAGTATATAGCATATCTAGATATATATATATATATTTATATTTATATTTATAATTATCTTCATGGTAGCTATCAAGGTCATTCAAATTAAATGCCAGCCAGCTTGCTGCTATCCTGTTCAGAGTGGCATGCATATTGCTTCTACTTGTATTTGTAGCCTAGCTCGCACCTGTATGTGTGCACATGGCCTGCCTACCTCTGTGTGTGTGTGTGTGTGTGTGTGTGTGTGTGTGTGGGTAATTTGTGGACGAGGGCAACAGCTGTTGATTGATTTTATGCTCCAAAGAACACAAAAGCAAAATGCCAAAAAGTAAAAGGAAATAGCGGTAAGAATGTTGGCAATGCATTAAGTCGACTTGAGTATGCTCTGAAAAAAAGTTGCATTATATAATCGGAAAATATATATAAAGGAATAGATTATATAATTTTCAAAGCAACAATTTAGTAAACTCAATAAATACATGGAGCCCAGGTCACACAGTGAAAAGTGCATAGCTTGAGCTGATTGCATGCCATGCCATTCGAATGCCATTCGACTACCCGTATCCCGGACCCACTGTCGTCGACCACATGTCGTTCAACCCCATTTGGCTTAACGCTACGTGGCACAATTTTGCGGCTCAGCCGTAATACTTTGTGGAAAATTAACGATTGGCTGAACTTTCACTCGGCTGCAAGTGGAAATCATTGTTGCATGAAGTTAACCGGCTAAGAAAAGGTTGTTTTTTTTTTTATTGCAAATAAAACGTCATTAACACTTATGAGGTTTTGGGGCATGATGCACCCGCGGAGGGTGACTTTTTAGCGGCTTCAATGGCGGCAGCATCACTTTCTGCACGCTTACGCATGCGCTCCTCGATGACTGGTCGAAAGTGTCGAATCAGTCCCTGTGGCGGCCAGGCAGCGCCGTCGCCCAAAGCGCATATGGTATGCCCCTCGATTTGTTTGGTTATCTCCCATAGCATGTCGATCTCGCTGGGCTTTGCATTCCCGGTAACAAAGCGTTGCATGATGAGATTCACCCAGTGCAGGCCCTCACGGCAGGGTGTGCATTGGCCGCAACTCTCGTGTTTGTAAAAGGCGGCCAGACGGGCTATAGCCTTGATAATGTCCGTTTCTTTGTTCATCACGATGAGAGCGCCGGTGCCTAGAGAGGATCGCACGGCCATTAGACCGTCATAGTCGTGTATAGACTTCGATGCATCTTCCTTGGGTATACATGGGGTTGATGAGCCACCCGGTATAATAGCCAGCAAATTATCCCATCCGCCAGTAACACCTCCAGCATGACGTTCAATGAGCTCACGTGTGGGAATCGACATTTCCTCCTCCACTGTGCAGGGTCGCTCGACGTGTCCCGAAATATTGAATAGTTTTGTGCCCGAGTTGCGAGTGCGTCCAAAGCTGGCAAACCAGTTACCGCCACGCCTACAAATCGTGGGCACCACAGCCACTGTTTCCACATTGGTAACTGTTGAGGGGCAACCAAAGACGCCCACATCCGCTGGAAAGGGCGGCTTGCTGCGAGGTTTTCCTGCCTTACCCTCTAAGGATTCGATAAGCGATGTCTCCTCACCGCACACATAGGCCCCAGCACCGCGCTGTACATACAGATCGTAATCAAAGCCAGATCCACATGCATTCTTACCCAAAAATCCTGCCTTGTAGGCCTCAGCTATGGCGTACTGTAGATTGCAGGTCTCGTTAAAGAACTCACCGCGCACATAGATGAAGCCAGCATTGGCACCCATTGCATGGCTAACTATAAGACATCCCTCAACTAGCTTATGCGGATCGTGACGGAATATCTCTCGATCCTTGCACGTGCCGGGTTCGCCCTCATCACCGTTAACAACCAGAAACTTGGGACGACCGTCTGGCGGTTTGTTCATAAAGGAATATTTAAGGCCAGTAGGAAAACCAGCTCCGCCGCGACCACGCAAACCAGACGTTTTAATCTCATTAATAATCCAGGGCGAACCTTTCTCGATTATTTCTTTGGTTTTGTACCAGTCGCCCCGCTTCATGGCTGCTTTTAGGCGCCAGTCGTGTAGCCCGTACAGATTTGTGAATATACGGTCCGAATCTGCCAGCGGTCCAAAAGTCGTCTTTGTTTGAGGTGGTGGTGTGCCCGGAGGAGGACCCTTTGGTGGAGGCGGTGGACCTGGCGGCTTAGCTGCTGCAGAACTTGATGCACATTTGGCAGGCGGCGAACCTTTGACATAGCTTAAAATTGTCGACACTCGATTTTGATTTATATTAACCAAACCAGGTAATGCGTTTATTCTCTCTGCCGTAGATAGAGAAGAAGCTGGCCCAAAAGTAGAAAATGCCTTTGAGGATCCTTGTGAAGGCTTTACAGATCCACTTTTCGCTGGAGGCTTCTTCGGTGTTGGCTTTTTATTGGTGTCAGTCGTCAAAGGTTTCTTTGCATTGTCTTGCTTATTAAGTTCCTGTCTATCGCCGTTTGTGGGAGTGCATTTTAAGAAAGTATGTCGTTTTGTCTTATACTTGAAGTATGCTTTCTGCACTCTCTTAAGCTTTTCGGCAAGTTTATCATCGTCTGTTTCAAGCAGATTCGTGTTTACTGGAAATTTGTCCTCACCGACTACGGGCTTTATTGGAAAATGTTCCAACACTTTATATTCAATTGGCGGTTTACTTCTCACTTTATCTTTGATATTCATTTTTGGTTCTTTCATTCGATCCTTCAATTTCTTCTTTAGCCAATTACGTGCGAACTCTTGTTTTTTCTCAAATGCTCCAGGTTTTGACGTTCGTCTAGTATTGCGCAAGGGTTTCAAACATTTTTGGATTCTAACTTTCCTCGCGGCAATCTCTTCTGCGGTCATCCCCTGCATATCTTTTGACTTTTGATTTGTGTTCTTATTGGCATCAGAACCTTTTTTGCTATCATTGCCCTTGGTACACATTGTCATAGCTGGCGTCATATTTGCTGGTAGCTTGATTACTGAATTATTTTTTATGGCTGGCGCCTGACGAATGCTAAGCACAAACTTCCCATCAGCCGAAGATCTGCTGAGAGTCGTTTCCAGGCTTCTAACGCTCACTTCCTTAATTTTCTTGAGCATTTCGATCATTTGCTGTTTTCCTGTAGAATCCTTAATTTTGCCATCTTTAACTATATCCTTATCAATTTCGGACGGAGTTTTACCATTTGACAACGTGCGCCGTAAATGGGATATTGCAAAAGGCAATTTGCAACTTGATGTCAGTTGATTGCGCAACAGCAGTGCAATCATTATCGTTGTACTTCTTTAAGCCCACAATTCTACACAAATTGAATTATTTTATTGCACCTTTTGTTTGTGATAACAAAAGCAAAAGTCTATATAATATATAATATATATATATATATAAATATACATATATATATATAAATATATATATGTATATATGTATATATGTATACTAACTCTGTATCTAAAATTTAGAGTATTATTATTTGAACATATTGCTGAAATTTATTCTACATTGCTACATAAGAATTTAGTCTACTGACTGTACATTTCAAATTTGATAGTTAAATTTACAAAACTATTTTGCGTTGCCTCATTTCAATTTGGCTGATAGAAAAATGATTCATAAGATATGTTTCCCCAGGCCATAATATCTATTTATATATCTCCCTAGAAATCAAACGCTTTCTGATAGTGTCAAGTCCTCTACGTAAGGCCCTAAAACACACACAGACATTTTACCCAGTTTGTGACTGCGTTTGTGTTTTTCCCAACGTTCCCAGTGTGTGATACATGCTCATAGCACGAATCTAATCAGTCCAACGATAAACAAAAAAGCGGCCATCTTTTCTGCCATTTGTACTCATTTGCATGGGTGCAAAAACATTAGGCAATCCAAAGCAAACCTAACCCAGTCCAAGCAACCATATGTAAGTCAAGTACATTGATGTCGACTTCATGTGAATCTGTAACATGAACCACAGTGACATCAAGTCCATAGCTCGCTGGCTACTAGGTCTGTCTGACTGACTAGTCAGTTAGTCTATAGCTACTTGGCATGCTGCTGTTAATTAGGCATTAGCATTTCTGTGCCATCATATGGCATAGAAATCCACACCAATCGCAGCTCCTTTTTTGGGGTTCCCCTCATGAACACCTGTCTAATGCGTATCAAAACTAATAATATATACTATAATTTGAAGAAAACATGTATACAAAAAAAATATAGAAACATTAGGCAATGCGGACGGCGACGTCGTCGTCGTTTCGACGCCCCCCGCGTGATTTAAGTGCAACGATGTGTAAAAAAATGAATAAGAGAAATACACACACAGACAAATTGGTTTGTGCGTGCATGAGTGCGAGAGAAAGAGGGCCATACAATGAAAGTAAATTAGTAATAATTCATTTTAGTTATGTGTAAACAAATTATATATATATATATATATATATATATTTATATATATCTATGTATATACATATATATATAAATGGCATGGCAACCCTAATTTGTAGATAGAGATTTGAGCTAGCACTGCCTAGCTCCCTCCCGCTCTCCCGCTCTCATCCACACCCACTCACTCTTGCTGGTAATTCATATAAAAATGAAAGTAGACAAAAGGAAATGCTAAATTTAGCTACAATACCCGAGGTACGGAGCACGTTAAAACGCAACGAAGCTCAACAACGGAAAAGAAACAGTTGTGCCCACATTTGTAAATCTGTTTGCTGTTTGTTTTGATTCGAATTCAATTTGCATAAATATTATTATTAATTTCAGAAATTTATACATGTTATACTTACGAAATATATCCTTGCGCGCCAAATTCCTAGCACACAATACTGTAAGAGAAAATAGACAAAGATCAATAATCATAATTATTTCAAATTATTTACATTACTTACGCGTTATTCGTATCTTATGTGTACCATTGCGACGTGGATAATCCAGATTATTCATAATTTCAGACTTTTAATTTTGTTTTGTTTTTGCAATTGAATTTACATAGGTATATATTAAAAATATATATATAAATATATAGTTGAATTATCTGTTATTTATTTATAAAACAATTGGTCTGTCGGACAATGGTGTTGATCATTTTCGGGCATTAAATGTTATTATATTTGTTGTTGTTTCTGGCAGCATAAATTAATTGAAACGAAGTAAAAGGAAGAGGTAGAGAGAAATAGCAAAAAAAAAAAGAAGTATCTCAGTTTTTGTAGTTGTTGCTCGTGCTGTTGTTGCTGTTGGTATTGGTGTAGCAGCTGTTGCCGCTCTTGCTGTAGCCTTGAGATTTGCTGCTACTGTTGTCGTTGCTGATGCCGTTGCTATTGCTATTGCTGTTGCTGTTGCTATTGCTATTGCAGTTGCAGTTGTGTGTCATTTTTTTGCACAAAGAAATATTTATAATTCATGTGTTGCTTGTTGGCACTGCGAACGCAAACTGCAATAGAAATATGACAAAACTGATTATTTATGAGTTTCATAATTCAATTTATACGAATTAGTTTTTTTTCTGTTATTAGTACACACGCATTTTGATAACTAAAACGTTCGTTCGTTAAGATAAGCACTTGCATTTGTGTGGGTGGTTCTCTGAGCTTTGAAAATTAATGAAGTCCCTGAGCATTAGTATTGGAGTATGTGTCATAATACAGGCAGGGCGTGCAAAACTGTGCCGGCGGCTCACAGATAGACGAGAGATAAAAGACACGGCGAAAAAAAAAAAACTTGAACATTGGCAGGTAGCACACACAACTCACCCGAAACTGTTTTGCTTTTGTTGTTGTTGATGCTGCCTTAAAACCATTTTACACGCACATGTTACACACAGACACACTGACACACACATACACACAGCCGTTGCAGGCAAAAGCAAGCAAGCAAGCAGCGTGTGGGCAATTTACGTATACTGACTTTTATTATTTCATAAATTTTATTAAATAATGCACATTCTACGAACGCATTTGTATATATACAATATATACTCATGTATTTCACTCGCCGTTTAATTAACTTGAATTTTTCCAATGCGTTTGTATGGGTGCATACTATTTTGTTTGTGCCTGTGTGTGTCTTCCACAGAATTTGCAATATTGTAAACGCCCTGCCCGCCACACACTTGTTAGTTATTATGGGATTTGCATACAAGCACGCACATAGACGTATGCATGCAGTAGCTTTCAACTATGCACTACGTATTTAAATGCAACAACATTTGCAACTAATATATTCTTTCGCTTTTTTACGCACTGCTCTCGTTTTTATACTTACGGAGAGACGGCGAGAGAGCAAATAATATATGTATGTTTGTATGTATGTATGAGCGACAACTGAATACGAATGAAGCACGTTAGCTGCACACACCGATCGATTTTAAAACAATTTCTTTGATTTCAATTAATATAACTACATTATTTTGATCACTTGTGCTGTTTTGGCCCACGCTTTAATTATGTTCATAACTATATAATGCTAATATCGCGCAGAAATCAGTTCTTGTTCAACGAGAAACGCCATTTTATGGTTCGTTCCAACACGTAGTGCTGTAAAACGAATTTTCTACACTGCTGACCACTTTTATTTATCCGTCGTTATGCAGCACTAAAAAATTTGGCGGTGTTTATTTATTTAGGATTTCGTGTATCGGCTTCTGGTGCCAAATACACTGATACAAAAAAAATTTGCAAAAATTAAAATAACAAAAGATGTCAATTACACTCGATTTTGATGCTAAGCAGTTGGATAACAAAAGGCCGCTGCAATTACATTATTTACCAGCTAAAATCGATGGCAACGGCGAATGTGGAAATGTGGACAAGTTTTTCAACAATTATACGCGGGAATCTGCTGAATATGGTTCCGGCGTGCTAATAAATGCTCTCAGAGGTTATCCTTTAGTGGGTAAACGCGAGCCAGTGCCTCAAGGATTCAAAGGCGTAGTCTTGCAAGAAACCGATCCACATCAGAAACAACGTCAACTGCGTCTCACTGGCACCTTTGAAGAGTTCACGTATTGGAACTATGACAAAGTCCCATCCAAAGGCGACGCATACCAGCAGGCATTAATCATGTTAGATGTGGCCGATGCGGTAAATATATATAGAATACTTGTACAAAGGTTTATATTATACAGTCTTTACATATTCTTAGCTGGCATCGCCCGTAAACGAAGAGCAACTCGAAGAGGAGCTGAAACGTTATCAGCAGGCGAAAAAAGAAAACGCATAGAACTTGGTGCGCTTACAGCGTTTAGTATAATATATATAGTATTCCAAAAGCTAATCAGATATTTTCACAATTCGTACTCTTTAGACTTATAATTTGTATAAAATATTCAAATATATAAATACGTATGTATGTAATGTTTATGTGGGGAGTAGTTCGGTTAGTGACCTCTTCTGCAGCCTTATTCATCCGCATCTTCGAAGCGTTCATCATCATCGTCCAGACTAAGATTCTGCATGCCACCTACTTCGCCGCCGTTGCGTCCTAGTGTGTGTGCGTCCTCAACCATATCCTGGTCATCGAAGGCCATACCTACGCCGCCAGCATCTTCCATTGGATCGCTATCCTCGGAGTTGCTATCTGCCGAATCTGGGTGCAAGGCCTGGCAAGTGGTCATCGCGTTGTACATGGTGTCCACAGTGTGAATATCGTCAGGTAGCAACCAGCACTCGGTTACTTCGTCCAATTGCTGGTCTATAGCATCCTCGAAGTTATCATCATCGTCGTCATCATCTTCCTGGTCGTTCTCATCACTGCCGTTGCCCTCATCGACTTCGTTATTGGCAAGAGCAACTGCATTGCGACGAAGCTCGTCCCCACCGCCATTCTGCCCGTTTACTTCGGGAGTTGGGCCCATATAGACGCCTTCCCATTCTACTTTCCGGTCCAGCATAAAATAAATACATTTTCGAGGATTCGATGAAATTCCATGCAGGCTAACTTGTTTCCATTCAATCGAAATCCCTTCAGCAAGATCTGCCGGCTGCCAAGATAGCGTGCTTAAAAAAAAAAAAAAAAGACAAATGCGAAAAAAAAACAATTACTAAATATTTCGAGTGTGCAGAAAAAATTTGCACTCACTTTTGTGAAATATATATTGTGCCTTGACCAATAATTTTATCTCCAAGTTTGAGCTTGATATTATTCGCGGTATACAAGAGACCGTGCTCAGGTGGGCTAATAGGCATTATTAATACCATTTTAATAGAAAATTATCAAAAAAGACACGATAATAAACAGAATTGCGGTATGTCTGGCAGCGGCAAATTCGACCAGTGTTGGAAAACGTTTCCTTATAGCAAGAATTGCACACAAATATTATTCATTATTAAATGTATATTTATATATATATAATATTCAAATGTAAATATTTATATATTGTAAATTAGTATTATACACAAAGTTCTTGAAAATAATTATAGTCACAATTTTTGAGTATTTGACGTTTACTCACACTAAGCAAATATTTTGACAGAGCGCAGCAACTCTGGAATTTCAATTCACAGCGGTTGGTTGAGAGCGTCTTGCAATTTTTTTCTGGAAATTATATACGCAGTTCAACAGTTAACTAAACATGGAAAGTGCGGTTTATTATGAATCGTGTATACTTTATTAAATATATATAAAGTGAAAAATAGAATTAGAAATATATGGATAAAGTTATACATAGCAAGGACTAGTAGTTATTCTGAACATTCTTTTGTTGTTGTTTTTCTCATCGTCGTCGTCGTTATTGTTGTTGGTGTTGGTGTTGGTATTGGTGTTCCTGTTTTAAGTGGTCTACAGCAGCAGCTGTAAAAAAAAGTTTTGTTCGATTGAAAGAGAATTCGCCTCACCACCAACAATGGACATGGAGTACGTGAATATCAACGAATTTAATGACCTCGAACTGGCGTCGCGCATGCGCACCTGTAACTATGAGAAATACAAATCTCTCGTTCGCATGCATCTGTCATTCGAGCTCGAGCTAAACACCGATGAGTAAGTTAATTGTGAATTAATGAGTGTGCCTCTTTATTCACTCACTCTTTCTCTCTCTGTGCGTCATTTGTAGATTTGATTTGGCCTGCCACGAAATCGTATACGAGGACAAAGGCAAGCTTAAGAAGTGGAACAGGCTGTCGAAGAAGCACAGATTAGGCAATGTTGGTAGCGCTGCAGGTGTTGCCACCGTGGCCGGCTGTGCCGCAGGCCATGGCAGTAAATCGGTGGGCAATAGTCCAACCGAATGCATTCAACAGCAAATTGATGCAGGTTTCCAAATGCATCTGCTGGAATTAAAGGCATTTCTAATGCTGGAAAAGAGTAAGTACTGAAGCAACTCATACTCCAATAAGGTTAACTAAAACAATTTTTCCAGATATCACTCAAGAGGGACTCTTTCGTAAAACGGGCGCAGTCTCGCGTCAAAATGAGTTGCGCTTGCACATCCAACAGGACAAGCCATTGGAACTGGAGCAAACTGGCTTCTCTGCGCACGATTGTGCGACCGTATTCAAAAGCTTTTTGGCTGAGCTGCCCGAACCATTGCTAACTGATGCTCATTATCCAGCACATCTGCAAATTGCGCCGCTGTGCCAAGCTCTCACAGAAAAGACACAGTCATCCTTGGAAAGACAACAGCATTTGCTGCACTCGGTTCAGTTGCTGATTCTGCTGCTGCCGGATGAACATCGTGAGTTGTTGCAGCATATTATGGAAATGCTACACGCTGTTGCGCTGCATGAGGATAGCAACAAGATGTCCGCCGACAATCTGGCCACAGTATTCACCCCACATCTAATCTGTCCACGCAATTTGCCGCCAGAAGTACTACACTACACGGCCAAGCGAATGTCCAGTATTATTGCTTACATGATTAGCCGCAGCTTGGACATCTTCGCCGTACCCGCCAAGCTAGCGACCGATATTCGGGCGTACTTTCTTGAACGCAAACGCAAGAAAACAATGTCGCCGGAGCAAACGCTTGACGAATCGATCTCGGACATCTCAACGGTCAACACGGTGTACACTTTTGTAGATCGGGCTGCCACGGCAGCAGCCACAAACACAAATAACACAGACACTGAGCTGGCGCAATTATACGCTCACATTCAAAGTCTGCCCGAATCATCAAAGAAACGTCGCCTAATCAAACAGTTTAACAAACAAAATGGACAGGGTATTTAGACTTTATATAGTTAATTGTAATAGAGTAAGCTTTAACTTATTTATTACTCTTTTCCAGGTACTCCATTGCAATTGGTGGTTATGAATCGTCTAAAGAACAATGAGGCAACGCGTAGCGCCAAATCCTTGGGTGACTCGATTAAGAAACACATATTCCATAAGAGTCTCATGTCACGTACTCCGAAACGTGCGCCTGCTTTGCAAGCCATGAACGGATCTGAGGTGGGTGACGGCTGTTGGGTTATTGTTATATATGCTCATGTCTATATTATTATTGTCTTAACTTGAATGCATTGAATTGCTTAAATTCATCATCAACAATTGCTTATATATGAGCATTATCTATTATATTAATAGCATCACTTACATTTACTTTCATATAATTGATTTATTTTGTGGACTAATCGCATGTGAATTTATTTTTTTTTGTCTTCGCTCAGACGCCCAACCTAACGCATGCCAAAACTCCAAAATTGCGTGTGCTTTTCCAAAGTCCAACGCCAGCGATGCAATTGCCCATATCGCGACTCGTCACTAAACCACCATCATCATCATCGTCATCGGCGTCATCATCTGGTTCTAACACAATGCACACGCTTCACAAGTCCATTTCATCAACATCACTGAAAATTGAATCATCCTCGGATAGTAGCAGCTGTGGTGCTAATAGCAGCCATTCGGCTCCTGTGAGTCGGCAGCAATCGCATGAACTGCCCACAGGAGCAGCTGCTGGGCCGGAGCTGGACGAGATCGATGCAACGTGCTGTGTGACGCCGGCAAAGATCATCTCGGCTGTGGCCCAGCAGCTGATGGGAGTGGCTGATAAGAAGACCGTGGCATGGAATGATCGCCGCTTGCTGGAGATCGAAGAGTATTCGAATCCCTGTACACCCGTGCAGCAATCTTCGCGCTACAAGTCCGAGCCTAATCTGTGTAGTCTGCGGCCACAGGTGCATGACGATGATGGCGACTGCGACGGCGATACGGAATCAGCGCTGACGCCTATTGTAGAGGTATCGGCAACCACAACTGCCAGCAGCGGCATGGGCAAGTTGATAACGCGCAAGCTGATGAAGGGTGTCAGCATGGGTAATCTGCGCTTTCCATTCAGCACGCCGGAGACAACTAAACGCTTGGTGCGCAGTGTTTCGGCAACGCTCAAGCGACGTCCCAGCGGCAGCGACGATGCCAAGCATGCTGGTTCCCATTTGCAAACTGCTGATGCCCCGCTGTTGGAAGATGTGGACGATAGCGATCTGGATGATGACGATGGCGATGATGACACACTGTCTGAGATAAATGGCAGTTCCAATGAGCTGCCTGGCGGCCTAGGCATGGCAGTCGATGTCAGCTACCATCAACAGCTGCTGCAGAGCAGTGTTTATCGAAATCTGGATCTGATCACAAGCACACCAGCATTGCGTATGGCACGTCGTTCCATGTCGCCCATAACCAAATCCACGCAGCGCATGCCCAAAGCCATGCAGGTAAATGATGCATGATTGCTTAGCTTTCTTTACTTAGCATGACCAATGATAATCCTGCCAAGAAATGTAACTAATGCTTATTCTCTTGCAGGAATCCATTATGACGCCACGCTCCCGCAAGCCTGTGATGTTGTTGACTGCATTGGGCAATGGCGACAAGCAACAGAACCAGAGCTGCTTTCTCGACCAACAACAACAACAGCAGCAGCAGGACGATGAGGTGCTCCTGCCCAGTAAACAGTTGGAGCCACCTGTGTTGCACAGCGAAGATGCAACTTCCCTAGGTGGCTATGCGGACATACTGAGACGCCAACAGAGCCTCATAATCCAAAGGCAACGCACGAGCAGCAGCAGCAATAGTAATAGCAATGAATTGGAGCTGGAGCCCTCGATGGCGGGAAAGCCGCATAATGCGCTATCTAGCGACTTCAAGTGGGTTTCTATTTACAACAATTATATAGATTGTATAATAATTGTGATAATCTAATGAAACTCTAGAGAATATTTGCTAACGCGCAGTGTCTTGACGGCGAGTCCAGCGGATTCATCGTTTGCCAGCCGTTCAGATGACTTTGGTGGTGCCAATACCACACAGGATATTGAGGATTTCGAGGAATCAGATCTAAGTCCCAGCTTGTTGTACTGCTTGGATGGCAATGAGCCGGCAATTGCTTCGCCTCTGTGTACTCTAAATATCGGACGTAAACGTTCGGCGGGCTCGCCATTGAAGACCCCGCTCGCTCATGATGATCCGGACAATAAAGAAAACCATTCAAGTGAACATTTACTAACGAAGAAGCTGCTAATTACTTCTAATACGGAGTATCCAGGCGAAACGGCACTTTAGCTTTAAGTGTTTCACGCATTTGAACGTTAAAACCGTTGCACGGTTTTAAAAAACTGTCTTATCAAAAATATATATATATTGCTTCCTTCATATTGTTTTCAAAAACAAACAAAAGCTGTTCAAATAGGACAGCATTTTAGGTATAAGAAAAACGTTTTTGCTTTGTAATTGACCGCGTTTTGCACCGTAATTAAATAGTTCATACTTTACACATTATAAATGCATGCCCCAAATTTATCCACAATATATAAGAATACAATTTATATTCATTTAATAAAAATATTTTATTAACTTTATCGAAGAAAAGTCCATGTTGATTTAATAATGAGGAAAACATTTTTCAACATTTAAATATATATTACGCTTCAATTGCTTGAGCCTTTTTTGTCAACATAAAGGTTAAAGTCGAATTTAAATTTGTAATATATATCGATATATTATCGAAAAATGTGTATGTATTTTACAGCACTGAAAAAAAAACAGCTGATTAATGTTGACAGCCGCTTGGCTACAAAATACCAAACAAACAATTGTTATAATACAACACAGATAATTTGTAGAGAAAAGTAATTAGATTGCAACATGGGCACCTGGATACTTGAGGTGGCTAAAATGGGCATGTACCTAACCTTTCCCGTCGCTTTGTTTCACATATTCAATCAGCCTGAGTATTTTGAAGAATGGGTGACCAAAAAGAAGCGAGAACTCTATCCACCGGAGAGCAAGAGCCATCACGAGGAACTGCAGCGTGCCATACGTGAGCACCACCTGAAGCACGATGCGGCTATGATGCGTGCCATGGAGGAGGTGGAGCGCAAAAAGTAAACCGCGCTGCATTTTTGATGTGAAGAATGTTTTTGTATTTATCAAGTGTCCGTTATATAAGACTAAGACAAGTGGCATATTGAGCAAGAGGTGTATGGAATTGCCTTGCAGCAGAGTCAATATTGAACTTGTTTTGCGACATAGTCATAATATAAAGTACTTTTAATTGATTAAAAAACAAAATAATTGTGGTGTCTTTTGTTGCTTTGCAGTGTAATTTATTAGGAAACAAAAGTTGAAGTATTCAATGATTCGTTATCAGCTGGAATCGTACTATGATTACATGACGCCGAAGTAAACACTCCACTTATCAATGAAGCACGGCACTGCTGCCACAGTCCACTCCATTCAGCGGCTGACGCATAACAGCCGGCGCAGCTTTCTTCCCCTATCCACTGGCCTGATGACCGCCAGTTGACCGACATGTCGGTAGCACTTGTTGCTCATTGGTTGCGTGATGTACTCAACCGGCTCTCGAGATTAGGAATAAATCTAAGCTATGTTAACGCTAACCAACTGTGTTTCAGGGGCTGCTTTTATCTCATTTTCACACGGTATTTACGTGTATTGTTGGACAGTTACAATACTTTTAATTAGGTAACGTTTTAAACTCAGTTTGATGGCTTTGCTCAGGCCTCAGTCAGTGTCAGCTGCACTTGATTTATCAGTTTCCGCTGCTGAGGAGGAGGCGGGCTATCGACGCCTGCTGCCAACGTGCCTCATCCAATGATATTAATTATCAAGCCAAGTAACGGTTGTTCACTGCCATTCAGTTAAATCTGAAACGTTATAGCGAACGGACCAAGAACAAATATAACTAGAAATGGCGCAGGCCAAAGTTTTGCCCCAATACATAGCCGGATTCTCGGCAGCGTTTGGCGCCTTCTGCATGGGCTCCAGCATGGGTTGGTCATCGCCAGTTGAGAAACTGCTGACCGAAGATGAAGCATACGGATTTCCCGTGTCCGGCGATCAATTCGGCTGGATTTCATCACTGCTAACACTGGGCGCCACCGTCGTATGCATTCCAGTTGGTTTCGTCATCGACTGGATCGGCCGCAGGCCAACAATGTTAGCCCTGATACCACCCTATATGGTCGGCTGGTTCCTGATGATCTTTGCCAACAGTGTGATCATGCTGTACTTTGGCCGCTTCATCTTGGGCTTCTGCGGCGGCGCCTTCTGCGTCTGCGCCTCAATGTACAGCACGGAAATATCAACGGTTTCCACGCGAGGCACTCTCGGCAGTTTCTTTCAACTTAACATCGTCTCGGGCATGCTGTACGGCTATATTATCGGTGGCTATTGTTCGCTTTTGACCATTAATATACTGTGCTCCATCTTGCCCCTGATCTTTGCTGCTGTGCATTACTTTATGCCCGAGTCTCCGGTTTACTTGGCCATGAAGGGACGCGAGGACGATGCCATCAAATCGCTGCTTTGGCTGCGCGGCGCAAACTGCGATATCCGTAATGAGCTCAACGAAATTCTGGAGGAGACCAACAAGAACACGGACGAGCCCAAGATCAGCATCTGGGTCGCGCTGCGACGTCCCGTTACGCTCAAAGGCCTCTCCATTGCCGTAATTCTGCAGGCCCTCCAGCAGTGGACGGGTATCAATGCCATCATGTTCTACTCCACGTCCATTTTCGAGGATGTTGGCTCTTCGCTGAGCGGACGAGTCTGTACCATTTTAATTGGCGCCACGCAGGTGATAATGACTGTTGTGGCGGCGCTGATCATCGACAAGGCTGGCCGACGAATTCTACTACTAATCTCTGCGTTCTTCATGGCCATCACCACTTGCCTGATGGGCGTGTACTTTCAAATGCGTGACAACGATCTGGATTCTGTGGCATCCATTGGCTGGCTGCCCATCACCAGCATTCTCCTCTTCATCATCTTCTTCTCCATTGGCTTCGGGCCTGGCCCCTGGATCGTCATGGCCGAGCTGTTCGCCGAGGACGTGAAGAGCACGGCCGGCTCCATTGCGGGCACAAGCAATTGGTTCTCCGCTTTTCTGGTCACCAAACTCTTTCCACTTCTAAAGAACAGCATTGGATCGGGACCAACATTTTGGATATTCTGCGGCATTGCTGTCTTTGGCTTTGTCTACGTACTGATGTTTGTGCCGGAGACGAAGGGCAAATCGATTACCGAAATTCAACTCATTCTATCTGGCAGCAAGAAAACGATCAACGACTCGGAGAGCAACAACGAGTCGGAGCGACACCACGACTCGCAGCAGAAGACCAACAATTAAAACTGGTCTAGCACAAGGCGCAGGGTCATTCTGTGCCCACATTTATATATTGTATGTCTAGGTCTAGATCTAGTCTGTATAATAGCTATAGTCTATGGATAAGCATAAAATACATTTTTATATACCAGAAATCTTTGGAATTTGTTTTAATTTTTAAAAAATATATATATAAAACTCTGACTGACGTCTTCCAGCTAGCCATAGATACCTCGGACTTGGGTCGAGTTGAGAGATTGAAGGTTTCGTAGTACGAAATTGCTACGTATGAAATGTAAATTAGTATATGTGATGATATATGACACGAGCTGAAGATATAATCTCTATACAACAAATTACAGCTATTATAAATTTATCAAAGATCACGCAATGATGCTCTAGTATATCTATACCAACTCTATAATCTAACATAACTTTGATTCCACATGCAGGAAGTTTATGAAATTTTCAGGCCATTAATACTATTCCAAGTAATATTTAGAATTTGCAAATTGATCATGACAATCAATATGATTTTTTGGTACTTTCAGCAACTATCATTATCTTTGATTTATGCTTCAAAATCAAGTTGACATAAAAATCATCAATAAGATTTCTATAAGATAAGATAATTAAACAAATTAATATCAGACTAGGCCAAGCAAGATATAGGATTATATGCATATAATATATGTATATATATTTAATTTCTTTTTTATCTGTACGTTTCATTGACACGCCTAGGCCTATATAGTAGCTAGTAGTATGAAGTATATGCAGCTTATAAAGATTCCATTCATCAAACTTGAGTCCTTTTCCTATTGCAATTGATTCGTGGACTCTTTACAAATTCAGATAAGATAACGCATGGGTTTTATCATTTCGAAGTACGAAGAATCATATTTTACTCAAGAGCTGGGGAATCATTCTACGTTTATCAGACAATTGCTATGCACACTCTTTCATTTCAGCTGTCAGCCTTAAAATATTAGTTAAGTATTAGTTAGTTAGTATTGATTAATAAATGCTTCAGTTGCCTGCAATTTTGTACATTTTGCAATTGTTTATTAATTATGTTTTCTGTGTCGTGTCGTGTCGTGTGTGTGTGTGTATGTATGTGTTTTATATAATACGAATTAAATATATATATATTTATAAATATATATATGCATTTACTTAAGATCTACAGAATAATAAAAAAAAACAGCATTTTTTATGGGCTGCCCTTAAATATTCCTCTTCGTCGTGGTTCCATTTGTTTATTGTTGAAGATTTTTTTTTTTTATTATTTGCACTGAGAATATTATGAACATATTTCTAAGATCAAAGTCGAATGGAGAAAATTGTACAAACTTTTTCTTGGACAAAAGCAAAAAAAAAAAAAAGTTTGTTAGAAATAAGCTTCTGTCATTGCGCAAATAATCAATAGATTAATGGATTGCAAATATCTTAAGGCTCAGGCAATGCGATTGTTATAAATGTTTTTTTTGTTTTGTTTTATTTGTTATGCAGCGTGAAAAGCAGAAACTGTGCAACAATTAGTCCAATAAATATTTCATTTTTAAACATTTGAAATGCGGTTAAATATTTCTCGTTTTTTTTTTATAATAATTATTTATTTATTATTTTTTGTTGTATTATTTTTGTGCCTTAAAATTTTACATGCTATGGCAGTTTTATTTGTTGCGATCGAGTTTCGCGCTCGATAAATCTGAATTTCCATGCACTTTAAATAAATACAATAAAAGAATTAAGCACATTTACTTACAATGCACAGAAAATGCAAAAAGGTTTTTTCTCTAAGTGTATTTTCTGTTCGAATCCTTGCTTTTGATTTACTCTCTTCTTGCTACTTTCGTTCGTTTTTTCTCTTTTTCTTGAGTCGTGCGTTTCTGCTTTTCGGTGCTTGCTTTTGTAATTTATTTTTATTTTCCTTTCTTTTTTGTTTTTGTTTTCCTTTTTTTTTGTAAATATACAAATATATATTTATATATATAAATATATAAACAGATTTACGTACATAAAAATATATAATTATTACTTTTTTTGTTTGTATAAAAAAACTAATACAATGCTGCATGTATACATCTCTATTGTGTATGTGTGTGTGTGTGTGTGTGAAATTGGCTGTTTTTATCGAAAAAGGATAAAGAATATTAAACAATACAATTCATAATTATAAAACATAAGACATACAAATAAGCAAAATATTAACACACACTCGCGTGCAAAGAATATCAATTTTCGATATAGATATATATATATAAAAATATTGCATATGCTTAGACAAATTAACATATTTGTTTAAATGTATATATATATAAGTGTGTGTGTGTGTATATATGTATGTGTTTATCAAATAAATTAGCACTGAGTACAACAAAATCCTGAATTTCACAAATCATTTTCATGCTGTGTGTGTGTGTGTGTGTAATTTTGTAATTCTGTAATCTTGAATGATTTTGCTTTTGCTTTAGTTTTTTTTCTTTTGTTTGTGTTTACTTTGTAATGTTTTTACGTAGTATATTTAAGCGCTTAGAGAACTATTAGATTTGCATTTTGAAATTTGTCAATTTTATATATCTTATTAATTGTGTGCTGCAGTTTTTTTCTTTTCTTTCTTGTTGTATGTAGACTATATATTTTTAATATTATTTGCATTTTCATTTTTATTATTTATTAATTTTTGCATTCTGTTCTGATCGTCAATTTAGCTTCTCCGCTCGCCTTCCCCTTCCTTCTTAACAACTTGTTCAAGTTTAGCTGCTCATTTGTTGCTGTATAATGCCTCTCTCTCATATATTTATATTTATATATATTATTTTTGTTGCTTTCTTTTCGTCGTTTACATTCATTTCGTTACTTTACTGCTCTCTTCAATTGCTCTCACGAGGCCATCACTACTATTGTACCGTTCCCTTCATCTAGCCAGCTCGCTCTCTACCTCTACCTCTCTCTCTCTCTCTCTCTCTCTTTCGGTTACACTGTTGTCCCCGCCTGCGCCGGTGGTTGTTGTTGTTGCTATTTATTTTGACGAAATTTAAGCCTCGCTCTTCTTCTTCTCCTTCTTCTTTTTCAAAAATGATGGCGTACGCAGTCCCTTCTTCTTCTTCTTGTCTTTCTTGGGTGAACCGTCTGTGGAAACATCCTGGAACCGTAATAGAAATTTGCAATGAGAATATCGTTTGCATTTAAGTTAGTAAAAGCAATTATGAGCGAAATCGCAATGTGTATGCTTGTGTTAAATTAAATGACTAAAGCATATACATACATACATACATACAAACGAGTATGTGTATGTGTATGCGTATATGAGTTTGCTGATGTGCTTCTTCTATGACAACTGAGCGCACTTCCAATTGGAACGGCTTTGCATATCCAATTGGAGTGCTTTTGCTTTAAGCAACTTACCTCTTTACTGCTCTGCGAGAAGGTGCTTAAGTGCGCCTCCGAATGGTCGCCGTTTTGTACGTTTTCACCTGAGTAGATAGAACGAATTAGATAAATAATTAGATAATAATTGTTTAGATAATCGTACTATTATGTAACTCAATGGACGCACACAAAATTAAAAAATATATATAAATAAATTATATACATTTATATGTATGTATGTATATGTGAATACAGTTCACCATTAGAGGACGCGCACACGCAAAATGATTACGAAAATTAAATATAATTACAAACAAATAATGTGAGTATATATGTATGTATATATGTATATGTATAAAACTATATACATACATGTGAATATATATATGTAGTATACGTATTTTTTAGTAGACAAATGTTAGCTAAACAAAAACAAGCATGCATCTAGATGTTAACATAAAACAATTACTAAAAAAAAACAAAAACATTTATTTAAGAAGTGCATAGAACGTGTTTTACCTGTTTAAAAACTGAATGAATGCGAACTTAAAATATTTAATACAATGAACGGCAATGAATTTATTATATATGGCTGCGATAAACATTTAAATATAACTGGTGGATTGGATATTGTATTCTTAACAGTTTTATATATATTTATATTTTAATAACCAAATATTAAAAAAAATAATAAAAATAAAATATAACAAAAATAAAGACAATTCATTAATTAACTCTTAAAATTTAGTAACAAATTACAATTTATATATTGTTCCATTGCTTATATTATCAATGTCCGGAATGTGGAATGGAACATAGACTAAATTGATGTGGAATGCGGAATGATGAGCTAAATCATTTACTCGCTCTCTCTCTTAATTGTTTCCTATACCAAATGGTTTCATAAAGATAAATTGAATGTGGAATGGAACGCTGAATCATACTACATGTACTCCATTTCTCTTAATTGCTCCCTGACTACTTGGCTCTGGTTCTCTTGACCACGCCCTTGATATCATCACGCATCTGCGAAATGCGCGTACGGCAATCATAGATCACGGCTCGATTGTGCAGCTCATGCGCCCGTATGATGCTGTTCAACAAATGCTGCAGCTCAAGCTCCAGCGTGCTGAGCAGTCGCTGCAGTGCCTCCGCTTCGGGGCAGCTATGCCCGTTGCTGGTCGTTGGTGACGCCACTGGTGGCGCTGACGAATCGGAATCACCAAATGCCACATAGCTATAGGTGTGGCACAATGCCGGCGCCGAATTGCAACGTTGCACCTGCAACGCTGCACTGGATGGTGTGGGCGAGGCGAGGGCAGCACGTGGCAGCTGCTGCTCCAGATGCATGTGGCGCTGCTGCATAGCCAGCTGTTGTGATATATAGTGAATCTCATCATCTATAACCTTCTCCAGCTTTGTGCGAAACTCGTGCTCGTGCGCCTGCACCGTCTGCACGCATTCCGTGTCACGCAACGACACATTTATCACGATCTCAATCGAGGAGGATTTTAGCTGGGATTGTGCCTCTGGCGAGCTGCTCAACGTTAACTTAATATGTTTGCCCTGACTATATGCCTCAGCCTCCTGGGTGGATGAATCATTGCTGGTGGTGCCACGACGCACGCGTCTCCCATTGCTGCTGCTATTGTTATGATTGTTGTGGTTGTTATGGTTGTTGCAGTGATTGCTTATGTGGCTATCACCCAATCCACTGTCCATTCCGTTTAGATAAATCGCCTGCTCCGCCTCCGGTTTGTCAGCCGTTGCAGCGCCATCCTTGGGCAGTGCATGATTGTCCGGCAGGAAGCTGCGCACGGTATAATTGCTTGGATACAGACTATCGTCATCCCTGTCCGTCTCCTGTTGTGGACTGTTGTGAGTTTTACGCAGATTTAACATGGAACTAAACTGCGCTGTTAGCTCTTCTAGCGAGTCGTTCGCACACGGCTCGCGACGAGGTGATGCTGATGCCGATGTCATCAATTGTATTTGCATTTCAGAGACATACGAAGGCGCTGATACTGCAGCCTCAGCCTCCTCTGGCTCAGGCTCAGGCTCAGGCTCCAGCTCTGTCTCCGGTTCAGTCTCCGCCTCAGCTGCTGCTGCTCCTCGCTTGTTGCTCGAACTGGCGCTCAACACATTAAGCATCTTGCGCTTGGCAAAGCTCAAGCTGGCCAGATCAATGAAGGAGACAACTCGTTCGCGCTGCTCGCTCACTGTTTGCCAAATGCTCTGATTAGCTGGATGCAACAAAATGTTGGGTGCATTTGCCAATGGATAATTAAAGCCGTAATGCGAGCAGGTGCGAAACGGTGCAGCTGGCGCATGCATCATGCTAACCGATTGCTGCTGCTGCTGCTGCGACGGCTGCTGTTGATACCTGGGTGCACGGACAGGTGTGCTGCTGACGCGTAAATTAGCAGCAAAACTGTCTAACGTATTGTTGTTGCTGCTGATACTGCTGTTGTTGCCATTGTTGTTAAGCAATGGATAGTTGTGTTTATATGTCGCATCGATCTTATGTAAAACATGAACCTGAACGCAATCGAAGCGCGCAAAGTGGGCGCCAGTGTAAAGGAAAGAGTATTTCTGTGCCAGATACGAACGCATGGCTGAGAGAAGGGCGAGAGATGCAATGAGTGTATGTATGCGTGTGTGTGTGTGAGAAAGTATTGTTGGGAGGCTGTTTCACATAATACAGGGAGAGCATATGGGAACGGATAATAGAATGATAACAGCTTAGACAGTAACTATAACAGTAATGTAAATACTAACAGCATGTGTAACAGCAACACTAACGTTAAGTTTACATTTGCCTTAACATTAACATTGAGAGTACTATATGTGATAACAGTGACAATAATGTTAGACTTAACATTTAACAGTGGCAATGACAATCATATTGAACAGCAACAGTAACATTAACATTAATTATTATTACAAGAGTAATTTATATAATCAATTTTATATATAAAGTATTTTTAAATTTTTATATTAAAAGTATTTTTAAATTTCTATTATTATTATTTATTTTTTTTTTTTAATTTCAAAACTTTTTACTTAACTAAAATAAACATTTAAACAAAGCTAAATATTGTTCTTCGTAAAAAATAAATACATTTACCATACAATCCACCAGTAATTAGTATTTTCTCGATTTATAAACATTTTTGAAAACTTTTTACTTAACTAAAATAAATATTTAAACAAAATAAATCAACTCAAACTTATATATTTATTGTTCTTCATCAAAATTAAATCCATTCACCGTACAATTCACCAGTAGTTAGTATATAAGTAAGTATAATAAATGATACAAGCTCATGCCAAGTTACATTATAAAATATATAAATTAAGAAAAATGTAAGAAAAAATAATAAATCTTTTAAAAATTTGAATTCAAAATATGTTGACTTTGACTTAGTATAGATATTCAAAAAGAAAGGGAGATTAGTTATTTCTTTATTCATTTGTGGGGGGCTTTTCGTCCATGGGTTCGTTTTCACCCAAATCTCTGGAAATATCATTATTATTATTGACTTGCTCTTCTTGTTCTTGCGCTGTCGCTCGATTCATTTCATTCTCTGATGCCTCTAGAGTTTGTGACGGTGTATTGATGGCATTGGCCACCATTTCACTATATATTTCTCTCTGTTCCATAAAGAAGTTACCAAAGTCAGAACCATCATCTGCTGCCCAATCGACCTGCGGTACATTGGCCATGGAGTTGCCAAAGTTGTTGCCAAGCAACATTCGTGTATCAAGCTCCAGATCCATTTGGCCAAATTCATTGAAACAATCGATTGGGAAGTTAACCTGAAGTGAATACGGTTGCTGTATGCTCTGTGGTGTTATATTGTTGTTGATTGGCATGGAACTCATTTCAACAAAGGCATCCAATAAAGTGTAGTCCACTTCATTGTCATCGTCATCCTCATTATCACTACTATCATCATCGTCATCATTATCATCAGTATCCTCATGGAGCTGTATCAGGTCATTTAGGTCAAGCTCAAATAAATTCAATTCATTATCATCATCATGTGGTTTGCAGACCTTTTGCCTATTCATATCTCCATTTTCACAGCGTGGAGTTTGTACGTCGTCAAAGGACTCGTCTTCCTTCACTTCTAGAGTTCCATCTTTAAGCGTACATTTCGTACTTAGAACAACTATCTCATCTTTTTCATTTTTATTTTTATCACTTGTTTTCTTAGTTACTTTCAAAGTACCTCCCGCTGCACGTTTCTTTCTATTGGCAGCAGCTCTAGCTGATGTGATGGGCTGGTTGTCGTCCTCTTCAATCTCATCTTGGATATCTGTTTGTAAGTTCTGATTTATTTGCAGCACACATTCCTCTATAGAAGACCTTTCAGCTGAGCTACCAGAGTCATCATTGACTGTGGATGATGATAACATTGTCTTTTGAGTACTCATTTCGAAGTTAGCTAGATTTGAGGTAAGCGAAAAGCTAGATTTCATATATGATAAAGTATTTCCATTGCCATCATCTCCAACAAGACAAGAAGCCGAATCCTCTTCATCTTTTTCATTATCCACATCAGCATTATGTTGATTCAAATCGATTTGTTCACCAATTAAAGATATTTCTGCTTCGTTATTTGGTTGATTTCTGTGTTCGTGAAATAGAAGTTCTCTCAATACCTCATCAGTTGTCGACTGTAATATCGCACTCTCTAGATTATCAAATTCCTTGATCCCTTGCGATACTAGTTGTTGAAATATTTGATCTGTTATACATTTCAAAATGTCCTCTGCTATAATATTCTTTGCCTCAAGTTGATACTCAAAGTCATCTGAAAGGATTTCTCTAAATATTTTCTCAACTACAGACTTCATAATCGTTTCCTCCATTTCAATAACCGATTCTAGTTGACTTTGAGCTCTGAGTTCATCAGCTAAAGATTTTATCATCATTATATCAATATCGATAAAATCATTCAAACTGGAATCTAGTTCATTGTCATCACTTTCTATACCATCTGGAGATTTATTCTCTTGCAATTGTTCAATGTCTGAATTCTGTGAACGTTCTTTGTCTTCATTTTTATTGGCATTTGACTCTATATTTTCGGTAGCAGACTCTTTAGCCTCAACTCTCTCTGACGACTGATAATCTGTTTGCTCATTCGTATTGTCAGTAGTATATGCTTCATCTGTTGCCTCATTCACTTCGCTAGCTTGTGTTTGTGATTCCTCCTGCGTATCAGCAGCTTCACTTCCATGATCATACATATGCTCTCCCATTTCCTGCTCCATACTCTCATTCTCCAACGTCTCGAGAAGCAATTCCACAACTGTATTATCATCGGCGCTATAATACATAGAGCTTCCCGTCGCATTGTTTCTATTTTCTGGAGAGACGACTATATCTTCACTATTATTGTCTAACGGCATTGGAGGCGTACTACTCTGTTGATCCTCCGACATATAGCCCACCTCAAATGTGGTGCTGGACATGCTCTGAGCTATACAGTCGCCACGTTGTGATTCATACGACTCTGTGGAGAATGTTGTACTGGAAACAGTTTTATATAAATTACGACGCAATTTGTTCGTTCGATTCGCCATGGGTCTAGCACGCTTGGTGTAAGGCTTTGAGGGCGAGTGGATTATTGGATGTAGCACATTATTTGGACTAGTCGATCGGCGTTTTTTACCAACGGTGCTACGAGGAGATGTGGGTAACGAGACCCATAGACGAGCACTGCTGCCGCGCTTCTCCGTCTGGAATGTGCAGACTGTGGATAGATCGCTACTCTTCACTTGGGTACTTCTCAATCTGGAACTCATTGCGGTTTTAGATTTGGTGTAGACACGCGGCCTACTGGCATTGCGTATATTCTCTTGTACAAAGTTCCGCTTCTTTTGAGGACTACTACGGAAGGCAAATGTCGCTGAGGATGTGGCATGCTCTAGAGAATTGCGTGACGTTGACGATGAGGACCCGCTGCTGTCCTGGCAACTATCCCAAGATCGGGACAATCGTGGCTTCTTGCCAGCAATCACACGTGCATGAGCCGATGAACTGACTGGCGCGTTAATATCATGCTTGGAAAATGTTAAAGGACGCGGCTCGCTGTTGAACTGGAAGAGATGTGGAGTTGGTGTTGGTGTCTTGGTTGGACTCTTATAGATGTGTGTGCGTGTATCAAAAGTTTCCTCTGTTCCGGAGACTATGAGTTGTAGTTTACCGGGCGTTAGCTTGTTACGAATACTTTCATCGATTTTACCAAAAATGGACTCCCTTTCCTTCAGATTGTTCGCCTCGATGCAGTGGAGTATATCACGCTCGAGTGGCGAAAATATATCGCTGGGACATTCTCTTTCTGGTGTTGCCACCACATCGGAGCTTGCTGTTGGCTCAGCAGACGATGATATCTCAGCTGTACTAGCGTCTTCCACAATATCCAAAATAATATAATTTTCATGCTCATCAACATCCTTTTCATCGCTATGCTTGCACTCAATATAATCCTTTTCTTTAGCCATCAGTTCGTTGAGTTGAGGCACAGGTGTTACAGGCTTCTCATCATCACGCTTCTCCTCGTGATCAATATCGCCCTGCTCATGTGATTCCTCATCGGTGCTCGAATTGTGCATCTGAAAGTTTTGAGGCTCAGAAACTGATACCGTATCATCGGCATCGGGTATATTCTCTAAGCTGATAGCACGGAATAGCGAACCGCTCTCTCCAGATTCTTCCGAAAGAGGTTCCTCGGTGATAGTCGTTACTCGTAGCAATTTAGTGGTGGCAACGAGTTTTTCAAGATTTTGTCCTACAACACATAGACTTTGCTCGAATTTTTCCAACATTTTTGGTATCTCATCAACCGCTTGTTGTTGGGGGTCATTACTGAGTGATTGTATATCCTGATTGTTGCTAGACAAAGGCTCTTCGCCCGCTGTCTCTATCTGGTAATCTGTTTGTGGTTCATCCACTGTCTCTGCCTTGTTATTTGTGCTCACTTCTTCATCATAAGATTGCTGTTTAAGCCAGCCATAAGCTCTCAAAGTTCTATCTTCCTGTGCATCCAGTGACATGGTCAACGTATGCTCTAAGATCTCTGGAGCTTCTTGCTCCATTTGTTGTTTCGAACCAAAGTACTGAACATGATCCTGCCACAGCTCATGGAATTCCAATTTACGACGCTGACGATCGTCGCGTGACATCAACTGACGTTCAGCCTGTTGCTGCTCCTCGGAATTATTGGAAAACTGTTGAGTTATCTCGAGTGTAATGCGTCGTTCGGTCAACGGTTGCTGATCGTTGACATCATGCTCGGCTTGCTCCTGCCAGTTGCCAAAGTTCCAGACTTCGGTTAGATCAGCTCTGGTCTGCTCGAGCTCCTGTTGCTCGTCCCTGTGCGAACGAATTGGAGCCGCACTAGTTGCACTGGCAGCAGGACTTGTGGGCGTCGTTATATCACTATTTATGGTTTGCTGTCCTGGCACATAGTTAACATTAGTCGATTCCTCCGAGAAGTTGAGATTTTCGAGTTGCTTGAGAAATTGGCTGCTCAATAACATGGCGCTCGTCTGAGTGCTGACATGACATGGTAATCTAACCATTGGCTGACGAATATACAGCTGCTTCTCGTATTCCTCTTCGTCATCCAATTCGGTTAGCGTTGTCAGTTTTCGTGGTGAGCCCGGAAAGCTGCCCGGGCAGCTGATTCCATCAACGGGCTCTCCGCTACTGCTACTGGCGACACTGCGTCGCTGCAGCTCCGGCTTAAGGCGCAGCAATTGCTCGAAACAGAAGTGGCATAGCTGCTCGTAACGCGGCGTGGCAAAGATCTCCTCATAGCTAATTACACGCTGCATGGGTCTATAGCGAATGCACTCAGCTCTAGCCGGCAGATGTTTATGCTCGGTGCGCGGTGCCTGACGCGGCGAATTGAAGCCAAAATGAGAGAGAGTACGATATGGAGGCGGTATACCATTGGCCAGCTGCAAGGGACGACGTGAAGTAGTAGATGATTCGTTAGTGGTGCCGGTGCTGGAAGTGGGGCTAGAGCGATTGCCCATTCCCGAGCCACGGTAATAGTCCACATTTTGTAAATGTTCCGAGTGCAGAGCGTGCAAGAGCACGGAACAAATTTGGGGCTGACAACAACGACCCATGGACGCAGCCCCATAGGTATATGAATAAAGATTTCCCTGCAACATGGCAATTGGTGTTGTTTGAGATTCAGGGTTTGGTGTCAAGTCAACATCATTTTGGGCCTGCTGCATATAGGGACTAGAACAGGGAATTGTTGTGGCATTGGGATTATTAAAGGTTGAAAGCAATTCGCGACGACATTTGATAGCATTCTGAACATGATTCTCCTTGTCCAACTCATCGTAGACTAAGTCATCCTGGTTCCTGTTCCTCGGGACATCGACACTATCAGGAACAGTTTCTTGATCTTGAAAATCTTGATAATCATGAAAAAAGGCAAAAGGGTGCATCAGTATGTTTTGCATAGCACAGCCAATGGCTAGGTTCTTTGCAAGACTTACTCAATTAGGCGCACCTCAAGCATAAGGCCAGCAACCCGAGAGTTTGCGGCGCTTATGACTTGCTACTCGCTGATAATACCTAGATATATATATATATATTTATATACATAATAATAAAATATGGGCTATCTATAAGGTCTGAGACCCAAAAACCAAATGAATACGCTATATATTATATCAAATATAGGATATTTGATAACTATATGGATTATAAATGGGGGTTATTTTGATATTGTGGACCTACATACGAGATCCAAGTCTACAGTCTAGGTTAGGTGGGTGCATATTTATATATAATAAGTGATTTGGGGCTAGTTATTAACATCAATAACAATGGAATGGGTTTCATTAGTTTGAATATGTACAAATGCTGTCCAAGAATTTGAGTACAATTGAGTACAATAGTATAGGGCATATATACGAAGGATCTCAGAAACTGAGATAATGTATATAACTTGTTCGTTACCTCGGCCAGTTGGTGGCTTGCGATTTGTTGCTGTATGGGAGCGTTCGCCGTTTATAAAACTAAGTGTTGCTAAAATAGTATTCAGAATTAAACATACATAAAGTCAAACATTTTTGAGAGCATTAAAATAAATCTTAAAGGAAAAACAAAAACATTGCATTATGTGATAGATCAAAAGACTTAACTTAAAATATATAAGTAGTATATATATTGTGAGTGTGTATTTAAATAATCGCTACTAATCATGCATTATTTTTTGTGTGTGTATGTGTGGGTGTGTGGAAAAGTAGCAAAAGCTTTAACATCGATAGATAAAGCATTAAACAGCTGCAGTTCTAAATAAATAAAAAAAAAATTCTAAATGTGCAACAAATTTCTTGTGTTGCAATTTTTTAGTTCAAAAATTGCATTATTTATTCGTTAGGCATATCGTTCACTTTATGCACTAGTTCAATAGTTGTTAACCGATAGTCGGTAAGGGAATCGCTCATGAACGGCCTGAGCAAAAGGAATCGTTCACAATCGATTCATAAGAGCTAAGCAAAGAATATCGAATATCGTTCATGAACGACAGCTCTTCTTCTGCATTTATTGTGAACAGGCTCAACAAATAAATAAATAATAAATAAATAGAAAGCTAAACATACAGCTTGCTGCGCTCTGGTTATGTTAAAAAAAATAATGACCAATGTTGTAGCTGCAAGGCAAAATGTTAATTAACAGAGCATGTGTGCATGAACAACATATTAGTTTAATGAATTACCATGAGATTATGCATAAACAAATTTAGTTCACTGCTCTATAAACTATGCACAGATATTATTAATTATATATATATTTTTTTATCATTTTTTTTTTCTACACACTAATTCTTTTTTTGGGGGCTGCACTCACCTCTAACAATAAATGTAAGTTACTAAACTTTTAGTTTATTTGACAGTGTGTGTGTGTGCAGAGATTTAGAAAGCAGCAGCAGCAATGTACACACAGACACACACACATATACGTGTACATTGTATTGATAGTAGAAAATGTAGTAGTAGTAGTAGTAGTAGTAGGTAGTAGTAGTATTTGTATTTAGTTGAGCTTCGCTGTTGTATTTTTTAATTTAATTTTTTTTTTTATTGTGTTTACCCTAAACATATTCTAGAAACATTTTTAGCTACATTAAAAATTTTGTTAGCTGCCAATCTATTTGCGCTTGTGTTTAGCTACGAATTTAAAAGACCAAAAATTAAGTTAACAATTTTGAATTACAATTTGCCAAATTGTTAAAAAAAAGTCATGAACAAAATTAATCAACGAAATCATTTACTAAATACAAAATATAACTGCAGCTGTATAGAGATGTTGACAAGGGAAGTAGTAGAATTTAAATAGAAATAATTTTGTTTTTATCTTATTTTAGTTTGGCAAAAATAAAAATCAAATTCACTTTATGCACGTCGTACAACAGGTGAGTCCTTTAAATATTTGTAAGACAGAATGACAGTGTGGCAAATAGACAGGGTTGGTATTTTAACAGTATGTTGTGTAACAGAAAAAATTGTTTACAGAAAGGAAGTCGAAACTGTATCAAGTGCTACGAGTACTTTTTTGTTAACTTTTTAATTATTAAATATATTGTTATGAAATTGTTGTAATTATTTTATTTGTATGTGTATTGAAGTTTTCGGAGTAGAGGCAACAAAAATAAATAAAAGGAAAATAGCATATAAGTAAAATTATAGGTTAGAATAGTTTTTCTAAATAAAATACATAAGATAATGTTTAATAAAATAATGTTAAAATATATGAACTATAATAGACTTATATGAATAATAATAATAATAAATTCAAATATTAATTTGTAAAAAATAAATATAAAAAATGTACAAAACTAACAAAAGACAAAATGCATTAACAAAAAATAAATAAAATAAAACGAACCAATTTTAATTTCCCAAATCTGACGAAACAGTTTTGGGAAGGGAACACAACTGGTTTGAATATGTGTGGGAGGTGTGTGTGTTTTTTGTATGATAATTCATTTATATTGAACGTAGACATAAAACAGAAGGAAATAATTTGGATTTATTAAAGATCTGAACTTACCATCACTTAGCACAACCTCAGCCTGACTGGGAATGGGCGCCTGCTGTGTTTGAATCTGTATGACTTGGTGTTCTACAAATAAAATATCATAATTAATATCAACTATGACATTCATTGGAATTTCTCTTGCTTACCCGTTTCTGGTTCGCTCTGTGCGTGTTTTGCATGTGCATGTGCACCCGCTGCTTGCATCGAGTTAAGTGCCTCTGATTCCGAAAAGTCTGTATCGGTATCTGCAAATTAATAAATAAAATAAATTAATGAATATTCAATAAAGATTATTTTTGGAGGCACTATAAAGCTACACTAACAGGTTGTTTTACTAAACTCTAGTTCACTATAAAATGCCTGCAATCCTGTTAAGTTAACAGCGCATTTGCATGTGTGTGCAAACAACGCACTGTTAACAGGCCATTTTACAGTAATATGCTGAGCTTGCAGATATCTGTTGACCATTTCGCATTTCACTTACACTAAGCAAAAGCTCAGAGAATAATAGATTTCCGCGGTTGTTCAATAACGCACGTGAAAGTAAATCTGTTGCATATACTCTTTAAGTTATCTGCTCACTGCTTACTGAAACTCATTGTGCTAGCTTCAATCGTACCGCTCTCTAAATGATGCTCGGTTAAAAAGCCTCACACGATTAGTTCAACGAACACCAAAACGAATAGAACCGAAGGTTCTTGCTCAGGGCGAGCAGTGAATAGAGTATTATTTATTTTGATTGATCCGTAACAGAGCGTAATAGGTCAAAAGGTTAACAGTATAGATATGTATTTCTCGCACTGTTAAGTTAACACAGAACGCTTTACTTTAACAGGAGCTCCTCTCTAAATCCCTCTCATATACTTACATTCTCCGTGAATGCTCTTCTTTTTGCGCTCAACAGTGCGCTTATATTCGTTGAGCTCATCGTCTGTCACATTATCGAAGGGATTCTTGGCATAGGGCGCCTTATAGACTGTCGCATTATGTTGGAATCCTCGCTGTATGATGCCCTTCGAGGCAGCGCCCATTAGCACAACATGATCACCAGTTTGCGAGACGGTTGCATCTTTGATGCGATTCGCCTCATCCCAGGTAACGCCCTCCAATATGTGCGATTGTGGGCCAGCAGAAATTTTGTCTGCTCGTCGGTTGTCCTTGATCTGTTTTAAATAATTTCTATAGTACTCAATTATATAAACACTTATTATTTATTACTGACTTGCTGTTGCACTCGCTTAAACTCCTTGGTTGTAGTTCCGGCTGGCACAAATTGCAAAGGATCCTCGATGCGCACCGGCGTCGAGTGGGTGGGCGAACCTTCGGCAACCCACTATTATTTTAAGGGATATTACGTAGAATATTTTTTGTTTTTGGGTTGAATTTGTTTAAAAGGGGTCATTCAACGGAGTTAAGCAATTGAAAAAGAAAGAGAAAGAAATTTGTTTTAGATTTAAATTCCAAATATTCTTAAATTTGATATAAAAAAAAAAAAAGTATTCTATTTAGATGTTAAAAGTTCACATATTTCAAATATATTATTATGTTTTACAATACAATATGAATATGCCCCATCATCACAGATAATTGCACTCAAATGCAAGCAAGTTAAACACAGTTTGAAACTTGTTCCAAATGCAAATTATAAATATTTAAATAAATGAAATACAACAAGCATAAATGATTTTGTGCCTTAAGAAATGTAAATAAATAAAGAGGACGGACAATTGACAAATTATAATTTCGAAATCATGCAAAGAAAAAGATATTTTCATGTTAACATAAACAACAAATAAAATGTTTGAAATGATTGAGGGAAAATTATAAAAACATGCCAAATCTGATGAATAATATTAGGAATAATTATTTAAATGTAGCATTGCTTAAATATATGTTTATATATTAGTTAGCATTTAATAATTGTTAACAAATGTCTTTCTCTTTCTTTGCATTGTTTTCTTGAATCCTTTTTTAATATATGGCAAATAATAATAATTGGAATGTCCCTAAAGAGGCACAAAATCATCTATGCGATTTAGTTTTGTATTTCATATATTTATTTGATTAATGCACAATTACAATTTATAAAGCATTTCATATTCATATTAATATTGATTTGATTTTTGTTTTGTTTGCTGCATTTGGGTTACAAAATATCTCTGCATCATAATTTCTTTTTAATGTAAATAAACTTTGTCAATTTTTATCTCTCTTTTTGCTTATATGCTACATAAATATATATAGATATTATGCGTGAATATTAATGAAAGCAAGTAGAAAAGTAGGAGCATAGAGAGCTGTAAATATTTTCTATGGATGGTGTTATGGAATGTTTTTTTGTTGTTTTCTTTTTTGTTGTGTTGGGATTATTTAATATTGGGGATTATTTCATTAAAAATTTCCCTAGCTGTATTAGGATTTGTGTGTTGCTCAAATTAGTTTATGAATTTCAACTAATTTCCCTCGATTTCCTTAAGGTTAGCAACTCTTTGGGTTTGCTGTTGTGTCGTTTGTCTATCTTCAAATGTTATGATCTCTACCTTTGTGATTTTCTTGGGATCTGGAGTGCCGGTCTCGAGTACCTCGACCTTCTGGTAAACATTGGGCGAATTTAGCCAGCGACTGCGATCGCCGCCCTTGCGCAGATCTCCCTTCTTCCAGATACTATAAAAAAGTGGTTTTTATAATAGTTATATTTAATTGGCAAGCAACTTTCATACCCCTGTCGGAAGAGCTCCTCCTCCTCCAGCAGATAGCCCAGTGAAGACACAGCTGGTGGCAGTTCAACGTCGTTCTTCGGCTTTGGCGGATCTGATTTGATCAGTGGATGACGATAGATGTAGCCAGTGCGATAGCCAGCATTGTCCAGCATTCGCATCAGTGCTTCGAACTCGGCGCCACCCACACGCCATTTGGGCGGACTGCCTATCTTGGGTGTAGCGGCTTCCTCTTTGCCAGCACCGCCAGCGGCAGCAGAGTCCTCATCCGTTGTGATGGCAGCGAATTTCTTTTCCAAGTCCTCCGGTGGACGGCGTGACTGGTCGTAGATCAATTTGCGCGATTCCTCAGGTATTAGCACAAGATTGTCCAGGCCAACAGGGAGCAGTTTCAGCTGCGTTTCGCACGCCTGCACAATGTGACAGGCAGCAAAGAAAGCCTCCTCAATGGTCTCGCCACAGCAGAGAGCGCCATGGTTGGTCAACAGCATAACCTTGGAGTTGGGCCCCAGGCTGCGGACCAGCCGATCACGTTCCTCCGCATCAAACAGACCAGTGTAGGCGTGTGTGCTAATCTCGCCCAACACGCAGGCATCCTTGGTGAGAGCCAACAGACCCGTCTTTAGCGAAGAGATTGCCACAACGGGACTGCAGCCAATATAAATGGCGCAACGGATATCTGGACGCGCTGCATGCACCACCGAATGCAAGACAAAGTCTGTAATACAACATTTAGTTCATTCAATTTGTAATCATAATTAACAACTTTTTTTTACTTACGGCTCTTGTTCACGCCAAAATTGGTTGTGCCCTGCTCAACGATTTGACCCTGCATATCAACTTTGTTGAGGGCCGAGGCAGTTATCTCATGGTACAACAGACCATAGGGATTGACCAAGAAGTACTCCTGATCGACCTTTAGGCGTGCCGTAATCTGTGCACCCAGACCCTGTGTCCAGCCGTACAGATCAAGCAGCCGGAATGTGGCAGCTAGTTTGCATCTGAGTATCTTCTCACCCTTGGCATAACCCATCGACTCCACGCCACGTATATCATTGATGGGCACCATGCAGCTGCCGCTCTTGAAAACGTTGCTAACCCGATTCACCGGCACTCCAACAATATCCGACAATTGCTGCAATATGCCACTGGCACCGGCACTACCTTCGCGTGCCGAGTCGACAATCCGTTCCAGTTCCTCGCGAAACAGTTTGGAGCCCATGATAGCCTCCACGCGTTTGCGTCTCTCCATCTCCCGCATATCCTGCAAGTTAAACAAATTCAATTTTAAACTTCATTTTGTTGTATATCAATATCATTATTTATTTACCTGTTCAATATCCGCGGGACGCGCTTTACTGTTCTCGTCATCCTCGCCCGCGGTTGGATCTATGCCGTTCTGTGGCGGTTGCTCAACCTCAGTCATGTTTCAGTTAATTTATTTCAATTTAGTTCAAATGCTAAAATACAAAAATAAACAACTTTATTATTTATATGCTTAAAATAATACTAATTAGTTTTTATTTCTGTATAATTCTATTTCGCATTCGACAGGCTCAGCTGAAAATTTTCAACTGACCTTAAAAAGTGCAGGCCAAAACTTTTGGTTTCCGTTATAAAAAAAAAGAGGGTGGCAAAAGAGAGACACCGACAGTGTGAGAGAAAGAGAGCGAGCGAGAGAGAGTGGCACTTGTGTCGCCTGCATAAAACTGCAAGGCGAGGCGCAAATGAACCACCCAACAACGTTTATTCAACAAACAAAAGCGCGACAGAGACAGATAGATAAAGAGAGGAAGAGAGCGGAAGAGAAGAGTGAACGAGCGTTGACAGAGCAAATGAGCAATTTGTATATATGTGTGTGTGTCTGCGTGCTGTGTGAATGGCAAATGTATAAAAGCACTTGAACTAAAGTTCCGAGAGCGCCGGCTAGCCTTTCCATTTCGTTTTCGTTTTTGGTATTTTTATATACATATGTATGTATACAAATATACCACATATTTTACAACCCCAACAAAATTCTAATTTTGGTTAAAAATAAAATTTCGTTTGCTTGACAGTTGCTGAGGCAAAATTATTGGAAAAATATGTGTTGAGTTCTTTTTTTATACATTATTATTATTATTATTATTATTATTTTCTTTTGGGGTGTGGATGGAGCGCAACAGAGCGAACCGCCGCCGCCGCTGCTGTCATTGCTCACGAGAGTGTGAAAATAAACGTGCGGCAACAAAAATGGAAAAAACAAAACTATTTTAAGATCATTTGCTTTTATTTAGATACACATTTAGATGTATGTGCATATATTTGACTTTTAACGAATTTAAATTGATGCCTTTAAAACAAAATGAAGAAAGTGGCAGCAAAATACAAACACGCACGTACACACACTCACGCACGCACGCCCAGGCAAACACACACAATCAACAACAACAACTTAAACGACGCTGCGCATCTCAAGCGTAAAGAGCACCACGTTAGCGACGAACGGAGTGCAGCGACATTGCTGCCGCAGCAGCGCAGCGGCACTTAAAACAAATAAACAACTAGAGACAGAAAGAGAAAGAGCAAGAGAAAGAAGGAAAAATAAATACGTTGCTCGTTTAATTTTAGGCGTGGTGGTTGGTTTGTAAGAAATTAACCTTCAATTTGAATTTCGCTGTCAGTATTCGTTCTTTACAAATATATTTTGTAAGATTTATATACATATATATGTTATTTTATTAATATAGTTTGTTTTGGTTATATCTATTTATTTTTTTTTAATATAGTCGCTCCAGCTCGGCAGCCATGACATACTAATAATAACAATAGAAATGTCAACTACACACACATTGCACAGATTACCAATACAAATGCATACACACTTTGCGTCTTCCCATATTACCGATTACCGATTACTAATACAATTGCAGATCCATATACATACATGCACACACATTGCGTCTTGCCATACAAACACAAGTAAAGGCGGCGCAGCCTTGCCATATGAATTGAAAGCGCATTTTCTACTTGGCTTACGCCAATTTAAAGACAAGCGCACGACAAGTGGCAGCGCCTATGCCATCCCCACCCCCCTTTTTTTTCAGTGTCATTCTAGAAGCACACAAAAGAAAGTGTGCAGCTCAAACGGTGCCGCGGCAGCTTTGTACTAGGCTTATTGTATTGTCATTATTATGGAAATGCGCAAAATAAACCTTTGCTCATTGTTGTTATTATTATTGACTTGACAATTGCACATCGCGTATGCCAAAGTGCATATTTAAAGTGGCATTTTATATACATACACCGATATTTATGTATGTATGTATATTTTCTTTTATTTTTCGCTGTCCATGCTAATTATGACGTGTGTCTGTGCTGCTTTTGGCTGACTGAACGTGTGCCGCACCATTTGAGTGACAGCCTTAAAGATGGGGGAAGGTGAAAGAAAGAACAACTGCGAGAGTTGCCAGGTAATTGAACTTTTATGCCAGTGTGTGTGTATGTGTGTGTGTGTGTGGGCGCAAATCAAAGAGCATATCGTTTGGGAATAAACGTTTTTCAAGTGCCCAGCTTTAAGTGGGCAGTAAGCAATAAACCTAACGAGTCATCCCGTTATAGCGTAGGAGTTTGCGATCATCCACAAGTGACTGTTGCCCTACAGATGTGTATGTGTGGGTGGGTAAGTATACGCTGCGTAGGTGTGTTGTCTGCTTGATTAAGGCAAGAATCTGCACACACACACAAAAAAAAAGAGGGGCACCAAATAAATGCATTCTATGTTCACAATAAGTTAAAAGCTGCAGCGATTAAACAAGCCTCTGTTTTGGTAACACAGGTTGACTTTTATGGCTAAATAGCACCAGGCCATCAACAAAAACTGTAAAAACTGTTTACAGACAGCTCTGGCAGTTTATTGACCTTTCAACAATGCCAATGAATGCGAACGCGAGCCGTTGCATTACCTCTAATCGGATTTCTATGCGCTTGCACACGAGTCACGATATACAAATCTAATTAACTTATCATGTGATGAGGCGACAAAGTGATGTAAGCTTGAGAAAAAATAAATATAAAAAAAATATATATATAAAAATATATATATATATAAATATATATATATAAATATATATATATAAATATTTATATAAAAAACTAAATAAAAACAACGACAACTTTCCCAGCTGCACGCATACGCTAAATTCTTCGTCTTGCTTGACCTTTTCGCACGGAAGCAAACGTCAATTAAATTTAGGCGTTGCTGACGCCAACTTCAACTGTCTCTAGCTGCCTCTGTTATCTGCTCGCAGTTGACATTATGCAATTATATATGTATGTATAAATAGTCTATTTGGCTGTTGATGACATGTCTATTATTTTAATGAGCAAGAGCTGGGCTTTTGTTGAATGCGAAAATTATGGGTCACTAAAAAAAAAAAAATAAATAAAAAAAATGAATATACATAAATAGATTAATTTAAAAGAAAAGAAAAAAATATAAATATAAATACAGGTAGACTGTTAATAGCATAAAACTGTTAACCTAAATTCAAATATAACATTAATATTTGTAAAGGGTCACAGTTAGTAAGCCTAGTTGCCTTACTTTAATAGAATTTGTATAAATTTTAACAGAATACTTCTGCAATGTAATAATGTAAACTTAGCTACATTTCTATATAGAAATATTTTAACATTACATTTCAAGCATATTTAATTGATTTTCCAATTATGCATTCACTTTATTAATTATCACACTCACAAACTCAAAGTTAAAGGCGTTCAATTAACCCCAAAAAAACGAACACCCTATATATAATTTTCACACATGTGCGAGCGTTAATTAAATTTCTCAAGTATTCATTCAGCGTTACTAGAGAAATCTTACGTAATATTTCAGACAACTGGAGCAGACAACAATAAGCCAGCAATAAGGTCACCATCATAATCATCACCATCATCATCTTCTCAAAACCTCATCAATGAATCCATTCAGTATTCATAATGCAACAAGTCACTCAGTCAATGGAGCAGCAACAGACGCGCTGTTGATAGATCATTCAGTTTACTGCAGCAACAACAACAACAATAAGAAATAAGAAATATGGAAAAGTGCAATAAACTGTAAAAGTCGAGCGTTAAGTGTAAATAATGAGAATTTGTAGCTGTCAGTGACAGATAACCTTCTACTAGAATTTGAATTAAAAACGGTATGGATAGACTTCAACTATCACAGCCATAAGACATACGTTTTTTAAAGCTTTTAAACTGAGAAATATTTTGCTGTAGTGAAATAAATAAACTGATTAGCATATTGAAATGTATACATACATATTTCCAGAGAATTTACCTAAGCTTCTCGCTCAAGGTTTTACAATTCGTGACTAAAATATAATACATTTATTATTGCTTTAAAGTTACATCCCATTAAATAAAAGTACAACGTAAAAACTAAATACAAAGTAAATATGAAAACGCGCATTTCTTTTAGTTGTTTTCATTATTAATTATAATACATTTTAATTTCTCATTTACTAACAGCAATTCTTTCATGTATTTCTTGTATCACATATGAGCAAGAACAAATTTAACGCACAACTCAAATGGAAATGTGACTTGGAAGTACATATCATGCTTTAGACGAGAGGCACTCAGAAGCAGTCGTGGCCGAGTGGTTAAGGCGTCTGACTCGAAATCAGATTCCCTCTGGGAGCGTAGGTTCGAATCCTACCGGCTGCGAATAGTATAAAATTTTTTTTAAAATATTTTTCTTGCAAAAGCAATCAAACTTAGAACACTAACAAATTCAATGTTGCTAATATATGAAAAATTAAATACATACAATAACAATTTTGTTGCGTTATATTTGTATTTAAGCAAGCAGTACGAATGACAGCTACTTTAGCAGCTCAAATAAATTGCACAAGCAACTGCTTGGATTTAAGTCATTCGTGCGCCAGCTGTTTCCGTGGTGTAGCGGTTATCACATCTGCCTAACACGCAGAAGGCCCCCGGTTCGATCCCGGGCGGAAACATGCCTAACTTTTTTTATTTTATATATACATATATTTTATAATACAATTTTTCGTTATATTCAGATTTGTTTCTTATGCAGTAGTAAATATATTACATATAAAATATAATTATAAATGCATACTCTCCTATATATATTTTTTCTCTTCTCCTCTATGTTCGTATTTATGAAAGTAATATTTAAAGCCAAAAATAAAATACATAAACATTTAAATCAAAATCCGTTTGTAGTATTTAAACTATTCGGCAACAAGCAAAAATCAGTTTATCGCTGCAGTATACCTAGAGCATTTGGCTGGGCTACGAATAACTGTTTCCGTGGTGTAGCGGTTATCACATCTGCCTAACACGCAGAAGGCCCCCGGTTCGATCCCGGGCGGAAACAGGTTATAACTTTTTTTTTATTTTTATTTAATATAAAATTATTTTTTGTTCTAAGAATTTTACATACATCATATTTTTTAACTCTCAGTTATACGGCCGTGTATAATTGTAATTATTGTAGCTAGATTTTTTACTTTGTTCTACATTCTCATCACATCTTGGTAATTTTGTTTGTTTTGCTAATCAGATCTCAGTCTTTCCCTTTTCTTTGTCCGCTTTTCTGCAAAGAGTCACGCGACTCACGCAAGTCGCGTGCCTTGCATCACAATACAATAAAAATCTCTCGAGAAGTTGGCGCCGTTGCATGACGCCAAAGATTAACCGATCTCTCGGACAAATGAAATGCTTGAAGTAAAAATATAGCATACATAATACTGGCATGAAAGAAGGCCAGACAAGTGAACAAACAGACAAACGGACGGACAGACAGACAAACAACACACTTGGCGTGTGTCAGCCTGACAACAACAAACAGTTCACTTGTTCACTGTTTATATTTATGATCGGTTCGGTTCTTAGTTTTTATATCTTTCTGAAACGAGTATATTGGTTGCTGTAAAGTTCGTATTATTTTGTTTGCATATTTCTATAAGTAGGAATTTAAAGATTTGCCTAAACAAATAAATTTTTAAAAACATTGTTATATATACACAAAAAATATATTTTTTGTCTTACAAATTTCAATATTACTTTTATGGCGAATTAAAAGTATTTTATTTCTAATTATATTAAATTTTAAAATTCAATTTTATTTTCAAATATTAAATTAACCATTCCCAACAACCACAACTATTTTACTTAACATTGATCGTGCTGTTATTAAACAGAGTATTAGACAGTCGTTTACAGTCTTCTGTAATATTACAGCTCTTACTTATTGCATTATTTTTCCTTCTGCCCGACAAGATTTATACGAGTTTTCAATGGACAAGTGCCATAGACAGACAGTTGAATGTTTCATATGTTTTATATATGTTGTCATCGACCCAATATCAAAATCTTGACTCACTTGGAGAGCAGCCAACAAACAAACAAGTTGATACGATCTATGCATAAAATAAATCTGTATAAAAGATTATACTTATACGAAGATTTTAAGAGAAAATTGATATTCACATTGCCCAATAGGCAAATGAACGAAAAGATCTTGTTTCTAGTGTTGGTTGATTGTTAAGAAATCAATGGAAATTTATTTAAATCAATTTTAATTGATCTATACAAGACATATGAATGAAATATATAAAAGATTTTTGTACATTCATCTCAAAAAAAAATTAGATTAAACAAAATCAAACTTATCAGATTTGATATAAGATAAAATATGTAGACTCTATCGAGAAAGTGGCCGGAGCACTTAAAATGTTTACTTCTATAATTTTTGCTTAGTAAAACAAATTAATTTTTAATCTTGTTAAAATACATTTTGATCTTCTCTGTGTTAACGGTTTTTGCATGCCCATTTAATAGGAAACCTGAACACCTGTCCTGCTGAATGCAGCAGAGCTATTAAAGTTCCATTAGGACTTTGCAAATATGTACCTAATTGTTGGCCAATTACTAACGGCACAATAGCTCTCCTGCACTGTCCACTCGCACCCACCCGCATTGATTATCTGGGTCTTGAAAATAAACACAGTTAGCACGCTTTGCCTGTGACACATGTGTGTCGTAGTTGACGTGTTGCCAGGCAGCAGTCATGGCTCACAAGTTCAACGACACGCGCCCAACCCTAGAGGACTGCTTAAGCTAAGCAAACCAAGCCACCCAACATATAAACTGAATTCCCCGTACAAAGTACCTGCCACTCCCCGCCGCACATGCAACCTTTACGTTTTTTTTTTTAATGTGAATATCCTCTTATTTGCTGCGGCAGAATTCGTCGCCGGCTGCCATTATGAAATTTGTAGCCGGCGCCAAGGGCCAAATCATAGAAATGTGGCGCCACAGCTAACTAGGAGCAAGGCAGGGAGGGAGGGAGGGAGGGAAGGAGGTAGGGGAACGCATTTGAGGAGTGTGTAAAACACGCGCTAGTCATAAAAAGGTCCTTGTTGCCTTGCGTTTAAGGCTGAAATAACAGGAAGTGATGACGTCATCGCTTTGGAGGGTGAAATGTTTATTTGCTGCTTTAAGTGCTTTGTTTTTATCGTTGGGGGGTTGAACAAATACAGAGATAGAGTGTGGTGGGGCGTTAGTGGGGTTGTAGAGCATATAATTAAGCATGATGTCATGCTATAGAAATGCGAGAGGTCATTGACAGAACAACGCGTGCTAGGGCAGGACACAGGAAGCCATACAATGTTAAGGACAAACATTGGAAACACGTTATATAAACAAGAAGGAAATTATGATTATGACAGGTGGTTGAAGGGATCAATTATTTTTTGTATAACGTTTATTTTATTTTTTCTATATTTTTATAATTTTTTTTTTTTTAACCTTTTCATATTTATTTGTTATTTTATTACTTTATTAGTTTGTTTCATTTAATGTTTTCTCTCTTTCATTATTTTAGTAATTTCTTATTTTATGTCTTTTGTTTTTCCTTTTTTTTTTTTATTAATTTCGTTTAACTAATTTTCTTATATTTTATTTATATTATTAATTGTATATGATTTTTATGAAATTTATATGTTTATTTTATGAATTTCTCTAAATATTTTAATAATTATCTTGAATACTAAATAAGATAAAATTAGAGAACAGTGTGATTACGAACCTTCTCTAATTACTAAGATATAATATAAAATGTTTTTTTTTAGAGTATCACAACTATAATTATATTATAACTTTTTCTCATCAAATCTATATATAATATACGCCTATTATTTTTTATAAAAAGTAAACTCCTTTTCTACAATTAAACTTAATTATTGCCCCCATTTATCAAATCGAAACGAAATTGTAGTAAAAAATGTAAAAAGCTTTAAGCCAAATACTATAAAGCACAGCAACTCATTTTTTCTTTTATTGCCAAGTGGGTAAAAAGCATTAAAGCAATGAATGTATGATAATAAAATCAAATGGAGGAAGAAGCAGAAGCAGAGGCAAAAAAAAAAAAAAAGTAGTTTCGTCTGGTTCAATGACCCATTTATTTAACTGCTTGGCCTGGATGGATGGATGGACATGGGCCAAATGCGCACAAGCGAACTCAACTTTCAAGTTGAACAAGAAAACGGAAAAAAAAACTATCATCGTTTTTATTATTCCTCCAGCCCCATCTCTATGCCTATCTCTTTCTTATCTGCTCGTGCCAAATAGCAAACAGTTAGAGTCTATTAGAACTGCCAAAAACTTATGCGGTTTATACACTGTTTAGCTGCGTAGCCATAAATGATATAGACCCCAGGCACTAGGGCGTGTCGTTCATAATTTTTGAGCTAAATTAACTCTAACTCTCTTTTAGTTCAGAATTGATTAACACTTTGATTCTCACAAGCTACATATATTTTATATATATACATATATTTATATTTATATACATATATTTTATAATTTTTTATTTTTATTTTATTTCACTTTTATTTTCTATTTATTTAATTTATTTTTTATTTGACTTATTTATTTAGTTTACTCATTTTGATATATTTAAAATTTATACATTTTATTTTATTTATTTATTTTTATTTTTAATTCATTTATTTTGTATATATTTTATTTTTATTTTTATTTTTTGTATTTATTCATATCCAAGGTTCAAAACCTTAACTAGCTAAATCTGAACTCCATTTATTTATCTATTACTTTCTTAATTGTATTATATTCGAAAATATTATTCCTTGTGTCCCTGACGATCCATTGCTATCATCAAAACTGAATCTTTACTCAAAATTTGATTATTCAATGAAAGTGAAATGATGTTCCCAGCCGGAATTTAGCGCTTGAATAAATTATAAATGTTTGTAAATAAATATTTGGCAAACTAACAAAAACAATAATGCAAAAAATCCAAAACTGGTTTTTCGCTGAGTGACATCATTCGCCCGTCTGCCGATTAATATTATTATTATTAAAAACGAGATATGACAAGAGTACAAAACTTGAGAAAATATAAATTACAAATGACACATATCACTTAAGTTTATAATCCTCCTTTTTTTTCTTTTTGGCAGTCAAAACTTAATTATGGCAATTATTGTGGCTTAAGTTCAAAGAGCAACAACAAAAAATAAATGAAAAACTGAGAACTCAACTTGAAATGCGCTAATAAATGTTCTGTTCTTCATCTCTGTCAATCTACTTCTCTCTCCCTCTCACACACACAGTGTCAATCTCTGCTTTGCGTGCTCAGCATATGATGCAAGAGAAATGTCAACAAAAACGATAGTAACTCAAGAGCGAAAGGGAGACAGACAGCAGTACCGTTGCCGAGAATAGTGTGAAGAGCAAAGAGTGTAGATAAATCATTCACAATAATCATTTGCACATTTTGAAACGTAAATGTTTGCTTGCCGATAAACACGCAGTGAAGTCAAGTTATGTTTACCTCTTGGCACGTTTGTTTACTCTCCACTTGCGACTTATCGTTATCGATATTGAAGGCAAGTCTTCTCTCAGTACGGGCAGAAATAAAAAAATAAAAAAAACTAAAATGAAAATAAATAAAACTCACCTTAAAACCGAATACTTTGCAATTTATTTTGTACAAGTTTTTCTTTTCTTTTGCTTTTTTCTCTTTGCCTGCAATTGAATATAGAGAAAACGCAGCATAAATAAGAGTGTGGAAGAAGAAGAGTTCAATGAGCCGACAAATAGTGACAACATTTTTATGACCCTCGCGCTCTACTGCTGTCACCGCCCAGCGGCAAACAAACTAACCACAAAATGCAGCATAAAAAATAAAAGTATATATATGTATATATATATATATATAATACAAAAATATATATCTATGAATACATAGTCTAGGCAAGCAAAGCAGAAAATTATTGATGCCGCGTTCGCAACAACAACTAAGTCGAATGATGTCATGCAAATATTTTTAGCTAGCAGCGCGCGCGTTCAAATACTTTTTTTTTTCGTATGTGTACACCACCTAAGGGTGTGGGGCTGGGGCTGGGGCTGGGCCTGCTGCTGGCGTAACAGGGAGAGCGAGAGAGCGCGGCAGAGTATGAGTGAGAGAAGAGTACGGCAAACAAAATAATTGAAATATTCATTGCCTGCCTCTGGTGTCAGGCTGGTAACTTATACGGCCATTTCCTTTTACACACACACCTACACACCCACACACGTGCACTTATTTTAAAGGTGTTTCAATTTCATTATACTCCAAAAACAATTTTCATAAATAACTTTTGTAATAATAATTAAATACTTTCTACATATTTTAGCATATTAATTACAAGCACATAATGAGCTGATAATTTTTTGGGATGTTTTGCTTCAAATAATTTTTTGAATATACACTTGAAAAATAATGGGGTGGAATCTATTATTAATTTAAAATAATAAATAATTGTTAAAGCTATCTATTGTACATATCTATAAATATCTACAAAATTAATGAATACATTTTTAAGATTACCTACGTAGTAAATATTTAATAGTAATTTAATATTACGATCAGAATTATTAATTTGCTATAGTTTTTCAATTCATTGTTTAACAAATTTCAATGATTATTCATTTAAATAGTCATTTTAATTTTAATGCTACTTTCTATTATTTTTCATCATCGTTAAACTAAGGGAAAATTACACAAACTGTTTATTAAATTTATTTTATTTTTCAATTTTTTAAATATATATATTCTTTTTATTTTTGTAATATATTTTTTAAAGTGTTTTTCTTTTTTTTTTATATACTACTCTCTCCTTTACTTTTCAAGATTGAATAGTAATAAAACTGTTGGCCATGTTCATAGTTCTCAATACGCGCATTCTTTGAATGCAAAACACATTTAAAAACAGTTAAAACGCATACCAAACACCAACTACCCATTCATATAGTTTCAGCGAAAAGGAATTTTACACACAATTTTAATAGCAATAATAATAATAATAATGCGTGCATTGCATGCAATGCAGCTGGCTGCTGGCTGCTGCTACCGGTGTTAATTAACAATTTCATTTAAAAGCCTCGCAAACATGCTAGCCATTATTCACACTATCAGAGCCGACGTCTAAATGTCTGGCAAGCAACTCTATACATATGTATATATATAATAGGTTAACTATAAAAAACTATATGCATATTTAAAAGATAAACTATAAAAGCCAACTATTATATAAGCCATTTCAGTTGAAATTCGGCTTTCGTGTGCTTTACAACTTTTTGCATTATGAATTAATATGCTGCAATATGTTTTTTGTTGTTATTATTATTATTATTATTAATTATTTTTTTTTTTCGCCACAAGAGTTGTGGCCGGCCTTTGTCTATAATGTTATTGTTATTGTAGTTGTAAATTGACTTTTTATTATGCCATTTGTGGCTCTTTTGTTGCAACAGCGTTGGCCTAAAGGCTTTATAGTTATATAAAAACGAGTTTTTTTTATTCATTTTATAACTTGAAGTGATGCATAAATCAAACACAAAAGAAACTAGTTTTATAGCAAACAGCTTTTAGTTACCTATTGTTCTTTAGAACCAAAACAAAATTCCAATTCCAAAGAACTTTTGTTCAATCTACATTTAGTGTTGTAAAATTATTTAAATATTACAATTTCTCTTTATATATGAATGTTCATTCAGCTACATATCCTAAACTTTCCAACACAGTCAATTGACACAAAGCACAGCCACACACACTGTGCTAATTATATATTATTGTTTTTTTCCCATTGAAATTACATTAAATTACATTAATCCCATTGCAAATTGTTGTAATCAGCGACAATTTTCCCACGCCCCCATACTAAACTAATGAAACGAAATTAACCCAAATATCCCAATTGAAATTTTAGCTCAGCAAAATGAGAACAAATGAAGATAATAATAGTCTTATACTTTTAATTTAAAACAGTTTCAATTGACAGACAGACAAAGAGCCCGAGAGAGGCCGCACAACCAACAACTTGCTTGAGATCTTTCTTTCTGTCTGTCTTTCTTTTACTCCGAACTTGATGAAAGCCGATTACCATAGGGTATATTGATTTAATGCATACGTATGTAACAGGGTTAGGTAAAAAGATATAGACATTAAAGAATTTCTAATTCAAGCTATAAAATACTAAGGGGGTTGATAGTGAAATAGGACAGTATAGAATTAATAATAAATAAGTCTAGATGTCAAGATGTATATCCAAGTAAAGTCAGCCTTAAATTAGCAATTAATAAACAAATTTTAAAATGCAAATGAAAATAAAAATTAGAATCTTTAGAAACTGATTAAACATTTGAGTCTACAGCATCTCTGTGTCGTGCACTCCACTCCTAGCTCAAGCACTGTTGAATACTTTTTTTTTTTTCTACATTTTTGTTCTTGGCCTCTGCTTACTCTGTTCTCGTTATATACCACTCGAGCACAGTCTCTTCCTCTCTCTCTTTCACTCTGCCTCTCTTCTACTCTTCATGACACTTGGGCATGTATAATTAACAGCATCGTTGTCGTGCCTGAGCTTTTGCAGTCGTCACTCTCTGTCTGTCTGTCTGCCTGTCCATCTCTCTGCCCGTTTGGCCTTCTGACTGTTGTTGTTTGTGTCTTCTACTCTTGGACTTTGCTAGGGCCTTCTTTATATTTCAAACAAGATTTAGTTATGCTGCTGCAGCAACAGAGTTTATTGTTATTGTTGTTGTTGTTACCAGCCTGTCTGTTGCAACTGTACATTTGTCTGTTGTCTCTGTTGTGTTATTGTTGTTGCCCGTAATATTGATGAGGCGCTGCAGGCAGCAGCAGCAGCAGTAGAACCCAGAAACATCTCTTTTTAATCTCACTGCTATAGACATAGGTGTTTGTATATATGTATGTATGTTTACGTGTGTGTATGGCACGTACGTTACTTTTTTTTTATTTATGCATTTGTTTGCCTCTCTTTCGCTTGATGCATTTGTCTAGCTGCAGCAGCAGCGGCTTCTCAATTGCCCAAGGCAAAGACGAGTTCACTTTACCTTTCTCACTCACGCTCTCCTCTCTTTCCCTTTCTCTCTTTTTCTACTTTTCGCTTTTTTAGATAAATCGTTTGGTATTAGCGCGAGTTGTAACAGGGTTGTCAGAGACCCCCGATTGCTGCGAACGAAGGTTCGGTTCAATTAATCAAATGGAACGTCACAATTATGCACTTAATCTCCAAACATTTTATAACAATTAATCACAGCTTGACATCCAGTGACGTCACGCTCAAATGGGAAATTAGATAAGCCTAGCGCACGCTTGAGTAAACAATTTTTACTCATTAAATTCATAAACTGCAACAAGCAGCTTCAATCTCTCTCTCTCTCTCTCTCGCAATACCTTGCAAGTTTCTTAAATAAGTTAATAAAATTCTTATGCTTATCTTATTTGCATATTTCAATTATTTAAATTTTTATTTTTATTTTCACATTTCACTTACTTTTAGTTTTAAATTATTTATATTCTTAAGTTATGTATATGCAAAATATTTTCAATATGTACTTATATTTTTATATTTATTATCATTATTTTCCAGTTTTTATTTTACTTCCGTCCCATGCAAAGACATGGCCAACAATAGCAAAAAAAAAAAATAAAATAAAATAAAATAAAAAAAAACATATTCAAATCGAAACGAATGTGTCTCATTCAAGCATTTGTTGTCGCTGCTTTTCTAGGTTGCCCCAGCCACAGACAATTGTTTACAGTTTTAACTATGCACTTCCTCCCACAAAAACAAACACACAAATACATATACACATATACTCTGACTTGTCTCTTTCTGTCTCTCTCCCTCTCTGACTGTTTGCCTCATTCATTCAACACTTTAATTTGTCCACTGAAAATAACTGTAGTAGCGCAATCTGACAATGGGATTTGTTTTTTTCTTTATATTTTTGTCGTTTGCTTTGCACTGCCATTCTTAGCCACCCACCCAAAGAGCGTCACAGAGCAAAGCTTTTGTTTTCACCTGTTGAAGAGTTTGTCGGCAGAAATAAAAATAAAAACTATTGCATTACATTAACAAACAATAAACTCTTTATTAGTTACAAATTCAAATACAATTGAGTCACTTGCAGTAGCATTTTATTCAGTGCAAAAATAGAGGGGAAAAAAAATCTACATTTATGTTTGTACATTCGTATACACACTCACCACACATTTGGGCTGAATTGAAATAAATTATAAAACTCATCAAGTGAACGTGTGCGTGTGTCTGTGTGTGTGCATATTTATGTATGAGTATTCGCAAAATTGAATTAGCAACAAAAGGCAGAGCGTTTCATTAGAAATTGCGAGATATGACGTCATTGAGCAGTTAATATACCTGAGTTATCATGCGATCGAGCACAGGGCATACGTAAGAGTTACTTGCCTATATATATGTTATATCAACTTGGTATGCCTGATAACACTGCCTTCTATGACTATGAGAAATATTTAACTTTAATAAGTTAACCAAGAAAAAACCTTTGGACAATTGTATTTATTTAATACATGATGCGTTATTTAAGAGTTCCCTCTCTCTATCTCTCACTCTCTAGCGCTCTATCTCTTTTTTTCCACCTCTAATTGTTCTCTAATTGAAGGCAATAAGAATATGCTCACAGAAAAAAAGAGAAAATGAGGTCAACTTACTGCCGAATGCCGCACATTCAAATTTATATGTATTGGACTCAAATTCTTACTAGAGAACAGAGCAAAAAAAAAAATTCTGACTAGATAACAGAGCGAACAAATCTAATTAGAAACAGTGTAGACACTTCTTAAGGCTAGCGTCTGACACATAGAATGTGTCATATATTGTGTGTCTACATTGGCAACAACAGCTGTTGAAACGGTTAACCGATTAACCGATATTGATTGCTCAACTGATTATTAAAGTTTGTCACTATTCAATAAAAACGAGTTTTTGATATTTACAAATCTGTTTATCACTTGCTTTACACAAAACTAGCTTTTCACCAAATCACATGCAAAAGGCACAAGAAAAAAAATATAACTGCAAAGAAACTTTGCAAAATAAGTAGGTCATCGACGAGACTGAGAAACTTGTAAACAGATGCGCCACGAACAGCGGCAAAATGCATTAGACACGCGTAAGCGTAAATATTTGCCAGCACTTCTGTGTGTGTGTGTGTGTGTGTGTCTACTGATAAAGGCGGCAGTTTAAATCAGAAACCTGTATGATGACATGTGTCAGACATGAATAGAAAGCTACACACACATATGCATACATACATATATATCTATCCATCTCCCACCCACCCAAAGTAAATTAAGAAAGAGCGAGGAGAGAGAAAAGTCAAAAATACTTCATCTCTGACAAGTCAAAGAAAATAAGAAAAATACAAATCTTCTGAACGAATATTGATCACAAAGCAGAACCCAAAAAATACACTCCTCCGGAATGTGCTTGACCAATCCCAAAAAATAAAAAAATTATTTTAACGAAAATTGTTGGTGTGAGTTAAAAGATGGCGTCACCGGTCAAACGGCAACCACGCATAACAGTAAACAGCGCGAGCTGTCTACACACATTTCTACACATAAAAAATTAACCGAAAAGTGAATAATACAATTAAAATCACAAAACATGCAGACAAAACTTAAAACTAGAAAAAAAAAGAAGACATGAATGATTGAAGGTAGACGGGGCTCGTACTCACAGTGAATGTTTCGACTTCTGCTTTTTTCAACTTTGACGTAGTCCTCGTTGTCTCTTTTCGCTTTTTCGTTCTTATTGCGTGCTGCTGGGACGTCGTTTACACAAACACAGACACAAGTTCGTCGAAACTGACAAGCACACGCGTTCGTTTTTCGGCTGCTTTATGTATATATTGTATATACACACATATGTAAATAAATGGGGGGAGGAAAAAAGAACTATGAAATTAATTTTATTTATTTAACAATGATCGTGAATTGCACTTGAACAATATTTTGTTTGGCATTTGCTATCGCCAGCACTTTGCGCTAGCGGCAATACACGGCGGCAAGGGTTCTCTTTATAACGGCGTATCTAACAATGGCGGGTCTAAGTAACGGCACTTGCACAGCTCACCACGTTTAACCTTTTTTATTATTATTGCAAATTGCTTTTATCACATTGAGTAACGAACTTTAATAACGTAAAGCTGTATACACAGAAATTTAATCAAACACCTTGTAACATATATTTTTTAAATTAAATTTCTGTAACGCACACGTCCGTCGCTCACAAGCGCACGTTAACAACAAAATGAAGAGTGAGAGAGCGCTTAGACTG